>VDFB02281492.1:336449756-336971134 GCA_007258455.2 Sequoia sempervirens
GACTCCATTCTACAATTTTAAAAAAATCTATTAGTTTTAAAAAAATTTAGGGGGAGCACGGCCAAAATTCTGCTTTTTAGGAAGTGCCCACTTAGAAAATTAATAAAAAATCAAATATTCATTAAAAAATTATTAGAAAATATCCAGTCCTTACTACATACTGTTATCTAACTTCTAACTAGATCGATTTTAAAAATACTACAAAAAATTCCACCGTGCTCGGGTCACACAAGAGTTGCTATGTTATGTTTTTCTGATAGAAACAACAACAATTTGTGTGTGTCCCTCTTTTGAACCCCTTAATCTCAACCATTTTCAAAATAAATTGGTAGTTTAGAAAGTAGACTTAGAGCACTGCGGTCCTTGCTTTTGTTCCATCAAAAATTTTTTGAGTGTAGCTATCCTCAATTTCACATCCAAGGTCAGTATTTCCTGATTTCAGAAAAAAAGTGGCCACTTAAGCCCCTTTTCTGGGAACCATCTTGGTGCACTTACCCCAAGAAAACTTATTATTTCCTAAACCAAGTGTTTCCTTCAAATTTTTAGGTAAGGATAGCCCCTGACTTGTTGGTAATGGTGCCAAATATACAAGATCATAATCAAAACACTAATTTTGATTATGCCAATTATGTTGTTGATCAAATGCATGAGGATTTCCTCAATTTGAAGAAGGAGGTGTTGCCTTTACATTATTCTCATTATTCATTTCTAATGCACATTCTCTTATTTGAGGGTGATTATGAAAAGGAAAGGAAGTTGGAATTGAGATTAAGGGACAATGAAAATAATGTTTTTCCAGTACAATTGTGGACACACATTTGGGATCCAGACTATTCCAATTCTTATTATGTCATGTTTACTAATGTTATAAGGTATGGTATCCTAGAAGTATTGGGTGTAGCACCTATTCACAGGCTTTGTATAGAAATTAGAAGTATCATGCACCCAACAAATATAGCAGGATCTAAAGCAACACATAATCGGGTAGTTTGGTTTCTTTATTTAGAATATACCTTGATCAGAGAGTATGGGGCTTACGTTGCACCACATTGTTTTCCCCTATATGTCTCTAATTGATTGGTGATTATAGAACTCATGTGGCACATTGATGTTATGGATTATGAGATTTTAAGGAAGCCCAGGAAGGTTATTGTGGTTAATCCCCAATGCACTTTTGTTTACCTAAAATTTAGTACCCCTGAGGGGTATGAAAATTTTGGGATCATGGTGAATAACCTCATAATTCCTTTTAATGAGATTATTATTTTTGATCTGGAAGGATTTTTAAGTGGAAGAAGAAGAGATAAAAACTTATTAGTAATATTTCATGAGTTCTTATACACATGATGTATTAAGGAATTTGACAAGTCACAAAGCTATCATAATAGAAAGAAGGAATGGACAACCATCATGAACATTGAAGAAAGTATCATAAAGAGTTCCTTTAATATAAGTCCATATGATGTAATTGTAGATCCTCTTGAAACAGATTTCACTAAGCTAAGGGATTATCAAAGTGGTGATTTTAAGGTGAAGGTGAAGGAGGCTACTGATAAAGCATAGGCTCTCCTACAACAACAACAATAGGCTATGGATATCCCAGACTAGCTTACAGATGTTCAAGAAGTTAGGGAGAAACAAATGGTAGAACATGTGCTAGGGAATGAGGAGGTGAAGGAGAAATTCCCTCTCTATCATATTGAGGAAACCCTTAGTTTAGATGTTCCCCCTAACACAATTTTCAAATGGCAATATTACAAGGAAAGTGATGATCCCAAGATCAAGGAATGTGATGAATTCCTTGTTGATGATAAGTTCGTGCAATCCTAAGAATTTCAAGAATTTATGGTTCAAAAGTGGAGTAAAGAGATAAATGAGAGATTGAATTAGTTCAAGATCATGTTGAGCCTTCTCATTAGGAAGAAGCCAAGAAAGCAGAGGAGGAAAAGATCAAGGCTGATGATGTTTGGGTTACCTATAAGAATATTCTTGAACCAAACACAAAGTATCTATATGTACAAGAGGATTTCATAATGAATGGGATAATTGGATTAATAGGGTGAGTTATTTAATAGAAATGATTCCCAAAATGAAGGAGGATCCTAAGGCACCTACTAACATTCTTGAAATCTTGCAAATTATTGACATAGTTAATGAGATAACTACATTCCATGGAAAGTTAGGTATGCAACTCCAAAGTAAGTTGAAAATATTTAAAGAAATGGAGGAACATGGTAGGGCTTGGATATTGAGTCCAAAAGGTGAGTTACAACCATTTGAAACTTACAAGAAATATTTGGGAGGAATGCTTGCATCAACTATGATGGCATTGACTATCACCGACTACATCTTGGTAAATCCAAATATTGATACATTAGTAAAGATTGAAACAAAGATTGACATTTTTATTAAAGAAGCTAGGGTCTTAATTGATGCTAGATACTGTCAGTACAGTGCTAAGGTGCAAGGTTTATTGAATGTGAAATGGCCAACTTTAAAAGAAGAGCACAACACCTAGTTGGAAAAATGCACCAAACGAATCTATATCGAGATTGATAATGAACAAGGTAAATGATGGATAGGGTAAGAAAAATGCATAGCTTGAATATAATATAGATTAGGCTTTTGATAAAAAAATTGCAAAAAAAAAATTATCTCCTCAATTGAAATGTGTAACACTTAGTGCTAATATGGATAAAACAATTTTATCTTTTTATCTACTTTCCTTATCTTTCTTTGTAAGTTTTGCTATCTAGTTTTCCCATGGTGGGAATTTTTTGGGTGCATTGGGAATATTTTGAAGCTATTGTAACAAACAAATGATTCCTTTTTAAGGTGGGACCTGATTCCTACAATGAGTTGTGGTTAATTTTTCCTCATGTTTATTCTCACCACCTAAAGACTTGAGTGTAACTAAAAAAGGAATATATGTTACAATGGTCCAATGAGATTTTGGAATGTGTACTTCTTGGCTTGAGGCTTGTTTTTCTCTTTCATCTCTATAAGAAATAATTTAACGTTCAAAGCAATACTTAGCTGAAAAATTGGTTTAACATTGTGAAATTGTAAAAGAAATACATAGCATGTTTTGTCTTGTCTTGAATTCAGTGTTTATTATCATGTATGTAATATTGATAACAGTATAGAAACTACAATATAGAGGAATACCAATTTGTTGGCTATTGTCTCTCCTTGTATGTGTTTTATGACTTATAAATGAAATAAATCAAGGATTCTTTTGTTTCTCTCCATTGCTCCTCAATGGACATTTAATTTCATTCTTTCTTATTAGTTCAATGAATTAATATAAGTGCTCGGGTGAGATTAATAACTTGTAAGAATTGTGTGCTAGAATGGTTGCAAGCAGTAATAATCATGAATTTCATAGAGGAATGTTGTAATGCAAGGTTTCTTAAGACTATAGGTGCTATTTTTTAAGTTGTTATTGGGTCACATAGGTTGATATTGACTTCATGCTTGGGATAAAGTCATCGGTTCGTGCAAAGTACTTTTGGTTCAATTTCTATGTTCATTCATCAGGTAATCAATTTTAATTTACAAATTCTCAAATGGATATCACCGTAGTTGTTTTGTGTTGAAGTTTTGTCTTCTCATGCTCCAAGTATAGGACATTGATAAATGAGTTTCCAACTTGTTTGATGCAATATATTATTCAGTAGTTTAATGAGAAGCATCTATTATTGATAATGAATCTAGTTATAGTTTTGTGAATTCCTAAGTATACATTGTGGGATTACCATCCTAGGTTTCACGAAGCCCAAAGTGTAGGAGTAGAAGTCTTGTGGCTTCTACTCATTCATTGGCCTATCCCTTTGGAGTACTAATTATTGGAAATGGAATTCAAGTCCACAAGTTTTTCTAGAGACCAGTTTGGTTCCTAAAAAATAACCAACCCTATCATCAAGGAATTTTTTTAATTCCATTATTTCATGTTCATGCTTCATCTTTTTTCTTCTTTTAGTTTATTTACCTAAAAGGGGTTTGACCAAGGCAAACCCCTATTCCCTAACATTTGACATTTTCTCTCTTTCTTTGTGTGATTCTAGATCTGATTACTTTGAAGGTTTGGAGATCATTGAAGAATAATTTAAAAACTTATTGAAGTCATCTCCCTATTGGAAATGTTAAAATATCCACAAAGAGTAACTTATAGTGCCTAAATTTTGGGTTTTAGATCTAGAAACCTAAAGGGATAGGGTATGTGCAGGATCATCGTGCAAAAAATAGGCCCTTAAGTGGCAAAAAATTCAGAAAATTCAGTGTTAGGAAACTTGACGTAAATATTTGAATAAGTTATCTATATTATTTCAAAAATATGTAACAATATAATTTGTAGAAAATTGAATGTAGTTTCTAAAATACTAGGTTTATTTAAAAATAAATAAAATCTATTTGGTGAAAATTTGAAATTTCAATGTAGTACTTAAATTTCAGGGAAAAATAAGAAGTAGGTGTTTGTCCGACCACCTAACCATAATAAAATGATAATATTTTTTGTAATATTTTATATATAAGTAGAGGACTCACGTCCGGATGTGATGCATATTTTTGTAATTTTTTCTAAGTAAAAAATTAATTATGAATTTTTTATTACAACTTTTAGAAAATATAAAAACTCGTCTGTCTGACCACCTTAACTTGGGAAAAACTTCATGAAATTTATTTTTTATTTTTTTAATCCTATAGTATGTGAAGCATAGAATGTGATGCATGTTTTGGATTCAAAAAATATGATACCATTTGAAAGTTATAGATGTTTTTCAATCAGCCTATCGATTAGGACTTTAGTCGTAATTCTAATAGAAAATGAATAATAATTACTTATTAAATTCAAATTAAATCATAATTTATATTTTTGGAAAGTTGAGAATCTCCTCTAAAAACCCTTTTTTGTTTCATTAATTTTGGGTGAAAAAAAAGTCGTCAGCCACATACCCTACAAATATTGCCACTTTTTGGCGCACCATGATCCTGCACATACCCGATAGAAAGTGTAGATTGAGAGCTTCAGATTACACTTTCTGGTTTTTAGAAAAGTCAAAATGGACTCATGTTCCATTAGTGGAATATGAGTCCCATTGTAGATATTTTTTAGAGATTTCTATAGATTTAGATACCCATTTGGTTGAAATAGGCTCTGGTGTAGTTTTCCAAATCTAGGACTAATTCACCAAGGATGGCATTATAATGCCTGTCGTGCGAACCCTAGAGAACACACATAGAAACTAATTTTATTTTATTTAAAAAAATAAAAAATAAACATGCAATAAACGTTAAACCACAATCACATTGCACATTAAACAATACTATCATACTTAGTTCTTTGGGGCACACGAGGTTACATTGCAACATCAAATAATAAAAGTAAAAGATGATGACAAACCACACATCCATTAATATTATAATAACCATGAATAAGAGTACATCCATGAACCAAGAGTGAGAGTATTACTATTTACATATTACAATCATAATGAATCTCTTTAACAATGTTACAAAGGATCCTAACTTTTACATCATCATTATTACATTGCAATCTCTTGATAAATGAATTACAATGAATTTTCCAAACATGTGGGATGATACAAAGTACAATAAAATCTGAATTACAAAGGAACACTAGTACAACTCCAAGTACAGATATGCTGAGACGATAGGATGCTGATGGGGAACCCAACAAGTGTGGAGCATGTTCCACCCAACCATGTGAATTATAAAAAACTCACCCCCATGCTCAGAGGTGAAAAGGAAGTTAACTCAACAATGATTGACAAACCAACTCCATGAACAACATAGTACAAATACAATTGCAACTCAAAGTTTACAATGACATAATCAACAATGTTCATGAATCAACATAATAAGATAAAGCTATGAAACTCATCACAATTAAGTAAAGCAATAACAATTAAACAAGTCACCAAAGAACATTCATAAATCAACTTCAAAGAATCTGAAACAACATTACGAATACAATTCCAGAGGCAACCAAAAACAAAGCACAAGGGTGTCTAGTGGATCATCGCATAGCTCTCATGGGATATACTGGCCCTTCCTCCAACTGAGGCACCAACACCCATCTATGGATTTCCTGGCCCTTCCTCCTACTTGAGACACTGACACCATAGGGTAGCTCATGCAGAGCTGATGGTCTCTCATGAAGACGAGATTATGACTTTACCGACCATGGCCTTCTCAGTCTACCATTAGTCTATGATAGCCCTAATGCATAGATGAGGTATCCAATGTTTATTATCTTGTGTGTTTTACTACCCATCTCCCTAAATTCTATTTTTAGGTTATCATTTGATTAACTACTCTTACGTGGGTTATCCTGAGCTCTTCCTCCTTTCAAGGCATCGGCCCCCATGAAGAGCCACTCTCCCTAAGACCCCTAAAATAAACCAAAGCCAGGAAAGGGTTGTACCAACATAGACAAAACAAAAAATAACTCAAAACCAAGCCACGCGAGGCATTACTCATCTCATGATAAATCATAAAAAAACCTCAACTTACGTGTACAACCCTTCCAACATATACCAATAAATTTCAACTCCAAGAGTACCACCAAAATGAGGATAACATTCAAGGATTAAAGCATGCCTCTGGAAAGCAACAAGATTCACATTACTCAAATTGGTTAACAATTATATTAGGGTTCCCACATCTAAGAAACAAGATCCATAACATTAACAAAATCACACGATTTAATAGCTTAAGGAAAATAATTTACTCAATTGCAAATAATATTTCAATTTTAATCGATGCAAAGAAACATAATATTTTTGACAAAAAATATGTAATTCATTTTCCCATAATTAACCAATAAATCTACATTTAAAGATTTAATTCTAAGAACAAAGAACATCATATATATACATGTCTTATATATATATTTATATTAAAAAAATACTAATTAAATAAATAAATATATATATAACAAGCCCAACGAATATTACAAGGAGGCAAGTGCAGACTGCCACATAGTCTGCATGGGCTACTGTACGCAGTAGTCCTACGGACTGCTGCACATAATAGTCTGTAAGGACTGCTATGGCAATCCATGCCATAGGGGGCCGGGGTGGGTATGGCCTACCGTCCTCTCCCTAAACCCTAAAACAATAAACTTAAATAAAAAAGTTTGATTTCATTTAATTTTTTATTTTTTTTATAAAACACAGAAATCATATTTAATAAAAATAACCTTCATCCCTAGTATGGATTTCAGTGGCCTATTCAACCCTTTTTGATTTGAAACATAATACCTAATAATTTACAAAGCACGAAAATTAATTTGTCTATATATATACATATATATATACGAAATTTGTATATATATAAACATATATATATATATATATATATATATATATATATATATATATATATATATATATATATATATCACATAAGAACAAAAATCCCAATTATAGGTTTGGAGAGATAGAAGAACAAAATGAGAATATATTTACATAAGAATGTATATATATATAGGATATATTTTCATAATCCCCCAAAATCAATTGTTCTGAAAGAAAACTATATTTTTTTTTGTAAAAACAAACATAATCAATTTAAAGACATATAGTTTATTTTCACAAGCTCAACATTACTTTCACAAAGCCAAATTAAAAGAATATTCATAGAGAAATTTTCATAAACAATATTTTTAATTTCTTCAATAATGATTCAATAATTTCTCTTTTCAAAGGTTTCCTTTTTCTTTCACGAAATAACCTGATTATTTTTCTATTTTCTATAAATCAGAGAATCAAAGAAGTAGATAAAACCTGGAGTCCTATGCTTATTCGAGAATCTGATGATTCTTGTTTGATCCCGATGGCCTCTACAAAGAACTTCTCATTCCTTCTTCGAAATATCCTCTCTAGAATACCATGCTCGAATCTCGAATCCACTTCTTTATTCAGAAGACTCTCCAAAATATTTCAAGCAAAAGAATGGAAATATCCTTTCTGAAACTTCAAAAGATTCAAAAATCCATAACCATTATTTTATGCAACTTTTGTCTCAATAATCCTCTGTGTGTGTAAAAACTCACCAAAATTTTTAATTAAATAAAAGATAATGCTCTTGCATTCTAAAAGCTCTAAAAATCCAAAATAAAAGAAATTATTTATTTAAAAACAAGCTTTTCAGTCAACTCTCAAATCTCATTCATTCTTTCATCTTTTTATGTTCTTTTATTTATTTATTTTTCTATTCTTCAATACTTTTTGTTTTAATTTCTATTTTTACAACTTTATTTGCAAAGCACATTATCTAATTTATTTAAATAATTTATTTTAATAATTATCCTCAACCAGATAATTAAAATAACAAAACACAATTTAATTAACATTTAATAAAACACATCTTTTAAAATAATTAAAACATTTAAATATTTTCATACAAATAAATCTAACATTAAAATAATCAATTATTACCATCATTTAATTAAATAAATCACAACTTATAAAATACCAACATCCACAAAATACGAAAATACACAATCACAACCCACAAGAAATGACAACTACAAGAATGTACAATACCATTCAATCTGACGGTTTGACAACATGGGACGGGATGACTTCATTGTCACCTCTATTTCAACATTTAACCGTTGGGCTATTGGTGCTTGCCCTGTCCTACTGAAGCATGTGGAATCGAGACTCTATACCTGTAAATCCTACATACAAATGAGGTCATGTACAAGTGCATACATATATAAAGTCAAAGCATTGCATTGTGAGAAGGAATCACAGTGTAGTAGGGCACTCATGAACAAGTGATGCTACACTGTCCTTCATCACACCTATTCTAACAATATTATATAACTAATAAAATAACATTTCTAAACTAACAAATTATCTCATGACATAATTTATTAAATCACTACATCATAACATAATTCTGCAAATCAACTAACATCACCAACCATAATGTCATATGAAATAATCATGTCCACTAATGGAATAATAGCATCATCAAACGGCTAACTAACCAAATCAAACAATAATAGTACCATCATAGTATCAATGTATCAAATCAAAGCATAGAAACTACTGAGTCCAACTAGCAAACATGAGGGTTATTACAGGCGTATGAGTCCTAGTAGGTCAGATATTTAGAATTAGTGGCACTTCTAGTATTCATTCCACCCTTGACACATTTCTAGGTGCACACTTTCACTTTTACAATTTTCTATTTTTTTTCATGAGCATTTCTAGATCATTTAGTATATGTTTGCATACTACAATGTGTTTTCAAACATTTTGTATTTTCTAAGTTGTGCATTAGTGGTAAACCCTTTTATTAATTTTCAGCCTTTAGGATAATCTACTTTGATAGATTTCAATCTCCTTTGCATTGAAATTTAAAGGGATTGTTCTTGAATGTGAGCATTGAGAAATCAAATCCCTCTTCCTCCATTCCCCTTTTTGGTGTGAACAAGGAAGTTGTGCACTCCATTTCCATTGTCCACAATCTCAACCACATGAGGTGAGAAAAACCTCTAGAGTTCTTAAGTGAGTATAAGCATATAGTCTGAATATGAATCTACTAAGTCTAGGCTAAGAGCTAACTAGTTTAAAAATACCTCTTTCCACAGTAGCAAATAAATGATCAAAAATAGTAGTAAGAGCCAAGAATATATTTTTATGAAAAGTAAACTACTTATTTTGAGGAGCATATTGAATTGATACATGGATAGTTTAGTGTTAAAAATAATTTTTTTTTTTATGATGACTAGAAATATCTTATTTATTAGTTATTTCTAAGAAAAAAACTCATCTATAGAAGACTCTTACATGTAATGTAATTTTTGTATATTGATTCTTTTAGATAGTCATTTCTAGGAATGGATTTTGTTTACATGTATATATTATCAAAATGTAGAAAAAATCATCATGTATTTGTTTGATGTGTAGACTCCTATAAGAACGTGCACTGCAAGTGTGTTATAATATGTTTTAGGATTTGATAATATACTATGCAAAAGTTTTTGGAGTGTTGGGTTTTTCTTTTGAAATGATTTTTCATATATAAATCATGTTGTAATGTTCTAATTGTTATTTTTAATTTTATTTTATACATATTTCTTCAAATATCTATAATTTTTGAAATATAAATTTGCATTATATTCCTACCAAGATTACAATAGTAAGCATCTACATCAACTGTTTATTCCTTACATAATCACATTCAAAAAGTTCATTATGTACAAAAAAATGTACATATGGTAACTTTTTCTTATGAGATGTAAATTTTATTTCCACTTTATAATTAATATTTTTAATTAAAAATGATGTTATGAATAGGGAAAACATCCATAATTATCATAAGTACGTTAGTTAAATATAAAAATAATTATATAATAGAGAAAAAATATATTTGGATGTGCAATGTTTAAGATTTAATTATATATAGATGTAATGGAAAAATTCATATAGTTAATTTATATATATATATATATTAGCTATATTTTAATTATGAGAATGGTTAAATATTTTTATTAGTTAATTAATGGTATATTTTAATTAATATTTTTTAGTATATACATGTTTTTAATTAATTAAAAGTGGTTTTTGGTGAAAATCCTCAACCATTTTGTAAATATACTCACAAATCATAATTGACATTTAAAAACATAAATATCAATTTTTTTTCAAAACTAACTATTGAAAATAAAATGGTTAAAAGGAGGCCTAACCATTCAATAATAAATAAAGAGAACATGAACAAACATTAGACAAGAAAAAAAAAATTATAACTAGACAATTCCATATGAAGACCTAGAAAGATGCACACCCTTAACTCAGGCATGGGAAAATTATTTGTGATTTTGAAGACCTTTTTTCATTCATTGTACAATGGTCTAGGAAATATTATTATCTTCACCTCTAAAATTTAAAGAGAGGGGGGATAATCCCTCTCCCGAGACTAATTTAAAACCCATTAGATAAAATCTTAGTTAGGGATGTACATTTTTTAGGAAAAATAATACAAGCAATAGGAAACACACCCACAATAACCCCCAAAATTGAAGGGGGGTGAGAAACAAGTGGTGGCCCAAGAAGATCCATAATCCATTCATTGATAATTGTAAGATACATAAAATATTCTAAATTAGTGTCAACCATAGCAACCTCCACAGTGAGGTGTTATTGATAAGTGTTCTTCCAATACGAGGAGGAATTTGAGGACTTCCTTCAAGTAAGGAAAAATAAATTCCAAACGACTAGTAGCAAAGCACCTTACATATTGAAATGAGATTCCTTCATCATTTAGAGTCTACCTCCAAGATCTATTAGATACTTGTAAAATATCCTCTATTGGGAGAGAAAAAGACATATCTAGCTCCACAATAACAAAAGTGTAGGTGGTATGAGAGAAAAAGGTAGAGCTGCCATCCAACATTAAAAAATACCCCAAGGAGATACTAACTCTAAAATAACATATTAAACATGGAAAGTGTAAGGCATCTCTTTGCATGTGACTAATACAATCTTAAAGTGTTATATATTCCTCCTAAATAGATGGTCAGATATATTGCAAGTGATATGAATTGTCTAACAGTAACCTTATAGTTTTACATTATGTTATATCATTGTTATTTTACTTAATAAAGATGTATGTGCATGTGAATTATTGTATGAGATTCAAACTTATAAGATGAATCTAAAATAAGATAATTGTTGTGTCGTATTACATTAGAAGTGTAATTAGCTATGTAAATGATTCATGAATAAAGTTACAAAGATTCCATTTACAATTAATGTTGTTTATTAATATGTCTAACTATGCTTGATTATGTTGTGCAGGAAATTAAATGAGTCGATGTGGGATTAACATTAAAGGTTGAGAAGATAACGGTGCTAGCATGAAAAGGGATAACCATCAAGTGCAAATAAAAAGACTTCCTGTTGAGGATATAAATTTATCTCCATCTGAGACCTAAAAGCAAGTAGATTAAATGTATTGGAGGGCTAAGGAATCAAATATGCAAATAGGAGGATGGACAAATATTGGAATCAAATCAGACACATCTTTGGGAAGTTCGAAGTGTAGCCCTAGTTGACTTAGAGGGGTTTGAGGTTTTATTATTGATTGGTTGATTATGTTTGAGTAGAATCCATTTTTAGGTCATGTGATGTGTGTTTTGGTTGGGGTTGGAACCCTTGGTTAAGATCAAAACTCGTATGGATTCTTTTGTGGGTTTTAAAAAGGGATTATTTACTCAATTTCCCTGGTTTTTGAACAAGAATAGACCCCTAAGACCTATACCTATGGGTTTGGAACATTTTTGACATGTGAACTTGTCCTTGGAGTGTGAAAAGACCCCTCAAAAGTCCACATTCATGAATGTGACGAATTCAAAAAAGTGTTGGGGCTTGGGAAAAGTGACTTGTCACTCTCAACTCCCCACTCCCCAAAAGTTCTTGGAATTGGCACAAGACTCACACATGTGTGAGAACTTGTGGGAAAGAGTGTAGGTTTGGAGGATTCCTATACATCTCAAGAAGATGGAAGATTTGGGCATTGCCCACTTCTCCTTTTGGAGAACTTTAGTGAAGATAGTAGGAAAAATGAGAGGATGTGAGGAGTCCTTTTGAAAGATAGTACATCAAGAAAGCTTGTCTTGGAGAGAAGGGAAGGAGAAAAGAGTTGATTCCCTCACAAAAAAAAAAAGAAAAAAAAAGAGAGAGAGAGATAAGTTATCCTTTACTTCCATTTCCACTTTTGTTTATCTGATGTATGAAAATGGCTTGTTGCATGGATCATGGTTGAATCAGAAGGTAGAAAACTTTGATACATGAAATTTGATGTTTGGTTATTCATTCTCCTTTGTAAAAATTTGAGAAGACTCCATGCATCATCTTGGAGTTGAAATATTCCTTGCTCAGCGGTATGGCTAGAGCCCACGAAGCTCCATGATGCCATGATGGTAGGGTGGAGAGCAAGACTTCATCAGTTGTGTGTTTTTTCATTTCACTTCTTTAGATTTGATTGTAGTATGGAAAGATAGTGTCTTGTTGTAACATGAATAGAATGGAAAAGAGCAAGCCTATTTCATTTGTGTTTTACTCATTGTGTGAAAGCTAGTGTTACCTTGTAGAATAAAAAGAAGAAAAGAGAAGACTAGATCCAAGGGCATGCTTATTATTTATTTTAATTGTCCTCATTGTTATGTAAATATGGAAAGCTAGAAGTTTCTCAAATATATGATGGTTTAAATATAGTTCATGGAAGGTGAAAACCTGAAATTGTAATTGGCAGAAGTTCTTTTGTTATATTAGAAGTCAATCATCGATAATAGTATTAAGGTCTATATTTCATTTTGTATCCATAAAACTATTTTTTTTTACACATTTTATAATTTTTATTTTATTATAATTTTTATTTTCTTGCTCAAGAGAATGCCGAAAAAGGAAAATATAGTCTAGGAGCAACTGAAAATAAATCAATCAATGAATGAAGAAGAGAAACACATAGGTAAGTATCAACTAGTGGTTTACATGAGAGGACACCATTAAACCAAAAAATGTCTACTTTTCCATTGGTTAAATAAAAAGATTAGAAATGTTTAGATGTGTAAGAAAAATTAGTTAAATAAATGTTGTATGCAAGTATAACCAGTCATGCAAGTGTCTTTCCATTCTAATAAGAAACATTTAAATGCTGACAGTGATGATCTTCATACATAATTGTGAATTGTACAAGTAATCTCACTTGCTGCCATCAGATAATATATATACTCCATTTATTTTGGAGAATAAGATATTGGTTTTCAGCTGATATGTACCCCTCCCATCCTCTGCTAAAAATTTATGTACCTACTTTTCCCAACAAGAATTACTTAGTTCCAAATCTAAGCCCTTGAAAAGATAATATGCCTTGCTATCGCCCCTATTCTATCATGCATCCACTCCTACAAGCTTCAACTTTGATGTGCCACTGCTTAACAAATCTATAGAAAGAAACTTAAGATAGCAATAATTATGATGAACAACTATGAAGGTAGATATGCTTTATTTTAGATAGAGGGAACATTGAGAAGTCAAAACCAGGAAGAATAAGTCAATAAATGGCCATGCAGACCGTTGTCCCTTACTTCCTTGTTGAAACTAAGCATCACGTGAAGTTTTTTTTTTTTTTTGAAGCTTGACCCACCTACCAACACCATGCCATTTATGTTGCAGTAAGCTCACATTCTTGGCACCTATACAAGTAGAAAGAAATTTCTTTGATTGCAGCTAATAAAATATTCAATACTTGTAATGCCTAGAGTATGGTCTTAAATTGGACAAATAAGGATTTTAATTTTTTTGGGTATTTAGTTGTTGTTTTCAATGAAGGTGTTGATGACAAGACCTTGATAGCAAGATATTCAATACATCTCATATCAGCTACAGATTCCTGGTGCTCCCAGAACCATAAAGCAGACCAATTTACTCCCATGTCACATAAGTAATGCTATCATAGAATTGTCTTCTAATTTGCTTATCTTCTGATGCACGAGAGGATTTGGTGGTAAAAATCAGCCTCGAATGACCACTCTATTGTTAGGCTCATATCACCTTGTCCTTGTTCACAGATGTCTAGAACACTCTTGTGTTATTCTAGACCCCTCAATAAAATGACTGGTCAAAAATCTGTAAGGTTCAGGTATCGGGGAGGAAAGTTCTGGCAAGAGTCAACTGCTACTGGTAATGGTGGAATATTGCCCTGACTTTGGTGCGTGTCTTGATAACAATCTAACAGGAGATAATTGTACTATAGAATTCATAGCTAATATCGAGAGAATATGGTTCGAATCACAGTAAGCAAGGTAGGGATGGACATGAAAAAAATCTAGTGTGTAGGGAGTGCGTGTGGGGTGAGTATAATGCTTTTATCCTTGCTAAAATTGAATACTAATAATTATCTAAACATAGGCTCGATATCAACAGAAGCATGAATCTAGTGAACTAAGTTATTATGGAAGGGAAGATGATCCTGGATGACCTCGTGGAATGGATGAACGTGAGTAGTGTTATATCCCATGGGTTTACACATTTACGATCCATGTTCTTTTTCCACGCTTAAGGGTGGCTATGCAGGTCATGGTTTAGTATCCATCGGGTAGATCGATGTATTTTGAAATATATGTATTCATCATTCCCTCTAAAATATATGATCTGTACTCCTCACGCTGTCACATGCAGACCATTGGACGACCAATCACTGGTCATTGAGGTGCCATCCCTAGGCGTCAAACTCCATTGAACAATCACTACACTTAACCTCTTGGGTGTTGAGTCCCTGTATGGAATTGGGCCTAGATGTCTTCACTCCAGGTGTCAACATTCCACACGGGTATTGTCCTATGCTATACATTCTAGGTATGCAATCGACTTATAATAGTAGAACTTATCAGCTACATCTGATAAACAATATATATATATATATATATATATATATATATATATATATATATATATATATATATATATATATATATATATATATATGCTCTATACTCATACTTACCAGTAATTTTGTCCACTCACTCTTGTCATTGATTTACATACTCTACCAAATGTTTAGCATTACTAGAATCTTGACTGAATATTGGTGTTGAATCCTAAGTATATTTATCTATTGTGAATTAGCTATATTTGTATCTAAGCTCATATTTACATTTATGGCTCGTGAATCCAACCTGAAATTTCTATTTAATCATATATGTGCAAGTGTGGTTCGATGGTCACTATTTATCTTTTGTTGTGATAAATCCCCTATGTTGCAAAGTAGTAATGGAACAATAGTCATACTAACCTTATATGAAAATGACATCATTAACCATGTCATAAGACTAATCGTGCAAGCATTGTTAGGGTAGCAATGATGGGATTATTACCACTTGTTTCAAATATTACAACCATATTATAATATTTGGGTTTGACCTCATAAGGTATACCAGCATTAGAAATAACAATAAGCAATGGGGAAATTTAATATACATATATATATATATAAATGAGTATTAAGGGGGGGTAAGCTTAAAGGTCAAGCTAATAGATGAAAGAGATTCAATTACCAACACAAATAAAGGATGTTTTAAATTGTTCCCAAAGCTATATGGATGTTTGACATAGGGATGGACAATTGGATAAGTTGGTAAATTATATGATCCTATGATGTTAATTCTCATAATTAAATCTAACTCTAATGCCATTAACTATAAATTTAGTATGGAAAGGAGTTAGAGAAACAATATTGGGATTATGAATACGAGAAATTGAACAAATCGATAAATAAATAAATAAATGGTCAATGATCTTAAGGAAAATTTAATGTAGGGCTAGAGACAATGTGATCAATACTATCCTTATCAATGTTTAGGGTACCGTTAATAATAATATTATTCATTTAAGGATAATGGGATAAATATATGTATAGAGTAATAGGGGGTAATAGCATTGTTATCATAAGAAGGGACTAAACACTATTGCCCTATTTTGTTTCAATAATGCCAAATGAAGTTTTTGAGAATATTAGGGTTACAAGGATTAGATGGTTAAATTAATCTAACAAATGTGAGAGTTCACATTTTGGAGTAATAATAAGCTTGGTAAGACTCTGGGTCATTTCATAAAGGTCTAATTGGTAGCAAAGTAAACAACATCTCGTACCCCTTTTTAAAGATCCATTATCTTGCACGCTATAACATTCAAATTGGGATGGTTAGTATATTGTCTTAAACACTTTGAATTTCTAATTAATTAATTAAAAAAAAATTGTTGGGTTCTTCTAACAAAAAAAATTGGGCATGACACTTGGTATCAGAGCCCTAGGTTGCAACTCTAGGGAACTCATGGTATAATTTGGGCATTAAGAGTTGTGTGAGTGTGGATAAATGTGCAAACCTCCTTGCATTATCTAAAATAAAATATTGTAATGAAAATCGTAGATAACTTACCTTGCATAGAAAAAGAGAAATATAGTGGTTATTACCCAATCTAGTTAGAGTTGTGATGTACCTAATGGTCAAATATTGAACAAATTCCATGGTTCAAATTGACTTTTAATTGAAAGCATTTGATCTTTAATAATTAATCAAACAAAATAGTTCCCCTTGATTTAAGTTAGGAAGGTGGAGTACTTAGTCTATCTAACAAGGGTTATGATGTTAATCTAGTCTTTCAGCATTTAACTTTCTTAAACCTTGAAATGGTATAATTGAGTTTTGAAACATAGTCTTTTTATAAAATGCATAAATAGTGTTATAAGACATCATGATGTGCATTGTTAAAGAAACATTATTTTGTTGGCTTCCTATGTCTATAACTATAAAATACAATTGTAGTGCTACTTCTTGAAGTTATGGTTGTTCTGGGAGAAAAATATTTTCTTATAGGAACCTTAATGCATTTAAAGAAATTTATACTTTTGAAGAGGAAGAAAACTATAAAGGAGATTAATGTGTTAAAGGTTGTGGTCATATAAGGCTAGATCTCTAAACCCTTAAATTGATTAAATCATTTTGACAACAAGAATAGAATAATAGAAAACCCTTGAATTGTGTATTATGAGGAACTTGAGCAATCATATAGTTAGATTTAAACTCTTGACAAAGATTGAAACTAAACCTTTAGGGTGTAGACTGTTTGACAAAACAAAATTAAGGACTTGTATACAAATTGGTATTTATAAACACATGAAATAAGAATCTTGTACACCTTGACCATGGAATTTCTAGGCCTTATTAAACAAAGATCTTGATTTACATATAAGTGTATAAGGGTTAATCTCATGAAGCAACAAACAATTCACCTTATGGTTGGTAAGAGAGAATTTTATGCATGATGGCATCAACTAAGAATCAAAGCTTAGCAATACATAGTAAATCCAATTTTGAAAAGTGATCAAAACCATATAATACCTTGAATTAATTGGTGAAACCTTATGTTATTCTAACACTTTTGCAAGTAAATTAAGACCTAGTGAGTTTAGTGGAACTATAACAACTACTAAAACTTTGAGTTCTTTTATGTATAGACTAAAATATCAAATGAAAGAACATGATTCAAGTCATAGTTGAGAATGTGTTCAAAGATACAACTAAGTAAAGATTAGAGAAAATTGATAAATAGATATTGTATAAATAATTTTTGTCTTGAGAATTAAACATAAAACCTTTGTGATCAAGGGACCATATCTAAATATGAGTTTGAAGTTATAATATTCTCTAAAACACATGCTATTACTACCTTTCTTATAAATGATCTAAGAGCTAAAGACCTATTGACTCCAAAATAAGAAAGTATACATGTCTTATGGGGAGTAACAACATATTCAATTAGGTGTTGACGTTTAAGGTTGTGTACATGTCACTAGAACTAAAGAATCAATTGTTTGAATTTATAAATCTGGTGAGGAATTATGTAAAAGTTTTAGTGAACTAAGTGATTGAGAAACTAAATGGTATCATCATGGACATGAAATGGTTATGGAAGACTCCCAACTAATGTTGTGCATATCTATACCAATGCCTAGTACTTTGGAGAAAAATATATATGTGTGTGTGTTAGAGAAATACAATGGAGAAAATTTAAATGTAGGAATTGTTACTTATCGCATGTCCTTGAACCTTATGAAGTAGAAATAACTAACTATAAAAATGATGATTATAACATGTGATTAAATTAGTCAACCTTGGGTAGCAAAATGCAAGATTTTTTTAAATATATATATAGGTTAATGAGTTGTGAAAATTACTAATCCATTATTTATTGTGTGTTCTATGAATTGAGTGTGCTTTATTGTCTCATATTATTATGTTTCCAAAGAAAATGGTTGATTATATTCCTTGTTGAGTAGAAAACATTCTTTAGCATGTTGCAAAAATTATAATGAAATCACCCATATGGATATGTTAGTGAACATAAAAAAATAAAAAAATAAAAATGGTTGAATGAAAGAGGAAGAATGGTATGGATAAACATAGAGAACCAATCTTGATCCTACATGAGATGTCAAACACTAACTTAGTAAGATAGTAAGTGTGGTGCATCATGTATTGTTAAAATTTAGGAAGATGGAGTAATATCCATAAGCTACATTTGTACATCAACTAGTGTATCATTTCACGAATGCAAAGTGAGTAGATATGTACAAAATTAAGAAGCAAAGTGAATAGTGTTAAAAGAAAAAGGATTATATGTAAACTGTGAATTGATGTTGTTCTACAATATGGTGGATTGCATAAAGTGTATTATGTTATGGTATGTGAAGTGAAAACCAGTAAATGTGTTGTGCCCCAAGTATGAGATACAGGGTATCTAACTTGGGATAAGGGTGGTGGACATCTAGTATGATCCCCTATATGTACCCTTCGTGATGGCCTTTACGTAAGCTAGCTAGTTGTGATAAATGTGTTAAGTGCATACGTGTGTCTATTAAATGAAATGTGATGTGCTCCTTTGTGTTAGTTTTATTTCTATGTTAAATGTGTACCCCTAGTGTTTGGTTCCCCCCTAATGGAAGTGTGATGCCAGCTAGTGTAAATATAGGTTGAGAGGCACACGGTCTACCATCAAGAGATTACGGGCTCAGGGTGTTGTCCCTAATCCTGGTAAAGGATCTATGTCAAGTCATTGTAATCTTCCCATGGATGTTGACTGTGGCCTACTCCCCCAAATATGAGAGCCACACTTGTTGGTTCATAGTGCAAACCTATTCCTTGATGTTTATAACCCATGGGTAAAGGATGGAATAACATGGACTACTAGTGATTCATACTTATGTGGGCAGGGACCACCAGTTACTCATATTCATGTGGTTAGGGACCACCAGTGCTTTATTTTTATGTGGTCAGGGACCACCAATGATGTATATTAATGTGGTTGAGGACCACCCATATTTCATATTTATGTGTTCAGGGAGCACCAATTATTGCATGCTATAATACTTATGATTTGGTCAGAGAACCACCATTCCCCTCCTCCCCTTAGGTGGCTTATCAAGTCACGTGGTGCTTGTAATGTGCAAATTTTATTGTTGAAATATAAATTATTTGTAATTCTTGATTGATGTTTTATTTTATTATGTGACAGCAATGTGTAATTTTACATTTATGTACTTAGGCTATTTAGCCATTTGGAAGTTATTATATAGTCTGATTTGCCTCAAGGACTTGTTTAATTTTTCCTTTGAATTATGATTGGAAAGTTGCAATGTAGCTACAATTTATCTTTATTTTGTTTCTCTTGGATTTATAAGTTCCGTCTTGGGAGTTTTATTGAAACTTTGGTTTATGATCTTGTGTTATTCAGTTTGAGGCTTTCTCCTTGGTTGCAAATTTGCTGGCATGTGTGGTGTAATGTGGAATTTTTAAACTACCATATCCCGGGGGGTTCCCCAGCAGGTTGTATAGGGGAGTAGATGTGTTGGGGAATTATTTTGAAAGGGGTTGTGAATGGGACCAGTATGGGACGATCATTAATCCATTCTTCCCTCATTCTATGATTATTCTTATCTATATGGAGGAGTCCTTAGAGAAGGACCTCGAGTGGTATCCAAGAATATCCATCCTTGTAAACCCCATTATGTAAGCCTTGTGTTGTAAATTATGTGACTGTATGAGGACAGGCGCACCCATTGGAAAGAGCACCCTTTATATGAGGGCAGGTGCACCCAATTGGGAAGATCATCCTTGCTATTATTGTGTGTACATGTGAAATTACAAATAAATGTGATGTGGCATACCTGTGAGCTATGTGAGAAAAATAGTAACGTGTGATGCAAAGTTAATATTATTTGAGACATGGAATGAGTTCCATAATTATAAGGTAAAATGTTCTCTTAAGCAGAAGCTAGCAATTCTGAGACATGATTGGTCAATGAAACAAAAATATTTTCTAACATCATGAGTGATGTTTATGATGTAAATAAATTTTGGAGGTGTATAAAAGGTTATGAATTCACTTAAATATAGTTTTGCATAGTTTAATTGAAGTCGATTACATTGTTAATAAATTACAGCTACATGGATTGTTGTTAGCATTTGTTAAATTAATCATATATATCAAATAAATGTTCTAGTATGAGAAATTTTGTTCTAAGTAAATTTAAATATTTAATTCATGGAAGAGATTTGCCTCTAATATGTGCTTATAGCTAAATGTTTCAATTCTTCCATCGAGAAAGTAAAAGTAATTAGTATGTTTGATATATTTATGTTTGTTCTTATATTGAGATTATGTTTTCAAACCTTAATGACTTCTAGGAGGAATTTTAAGCTAAGGGGAGGGAGATGTAAGGCATCTCTTTGCATGACTAATACAATCTTAAAGTGTTATATATTCCTCCTAAATAGATGGTTAGATATATTGCAAGTGATATGAATTGTCTAACAGTAACCTTATAGTTTTACGTTATGTTATATCATTGTTATTTTACTTAATCAAGATGTATGTGGATGCGAATTATTGTATGAGATTCAAACTTATAAGATGAATTTAAAATAGGATAATTTTTGTGTCGTATTACATTGGAAGTGTAATTAGCTATGTAAATGATTCATGAATAAAGTTACAAAGATTCAATTTACAATTAATGTTGTTTATTAATATGTCTAACTGTGCTTGATTATGTTGTGCAGGAAATTAATTGAGTCGATGTGGGATTAACATTAAAGGTTGAGAAGATAACAGAACTAGCATGAGAAGGGATAACCATCAAGTGCAAATCAAAAGACTTCTTGTTGAGGATATAAATTTATCTCCATCTGAGACCTAAAAGCAAGTAGAGTAAATGTATTGGAGGGCTAAGGAATCAAATATGCAAATAGGAGGATGGATAAATATTTGAATCAAATTAGATACATCTTTGGGAAGTTATAAGTGTAGCCCTAGTTGACTTAGAAGGGTTTGAGGTTTTATTATTGATTGGTTGATTATGTTTGAGTAGAATCCATTTGTAGGTCATGTGATGTGTGTTTTGGTTGGGGTTGGAACCCTTGGTCAAGATCAAAACTCGTATGGATTCTTTTGTGGGTTTTAAAAAGGGATTATTGAGTCATTTTCCTTGGTTTTTGAACAAGAATATACCCCTAGGACCTATACCTATGGGTTTGGAACCTTTTTGACATGTGAACTTGTCCTTGGAGTGTGAAAAGACCCCTCAAAAGTCCACATTCATGAATGTGACGAATTCAAAAAAGTGTTGGGGCTTGGGAAAAGTGACTTGTCACTCTCAACTCCCCACTCCCCAAAAGTTCTTGGAATTGGCACAAGACTCACACATGTGTGAGAACTTGTGGGAAAGAGTGTAGGTTTGGAGGATTCCTATATATCTCAAGAAGATGGAAGATTTGGGCATTGCCCACTTCTCCTTTTGGAGAACTTTAGTGAAGATAGTAAGAAAAATGAGAAGATATGAGGAGTCCTTTTCAAAGATAGTACATCAAGAAAGTTTGTATTGGAGAGAAGGGCACGAGAAAAGAGTTGATTCCCTCACCAAAAAAAAAAAGAGAGAGAGAGATTAGTTATCCTTTACTTCCATTTCCGCTTTTGTTTATCTGATGTATGAAAATGGCTTGTTGCATGGATCATTGTTGAATAAGAAGGTAGAAAACATTTATACATGAAATTTGATGTTCGGTTATTCATGCTCCTTTGTAAAAATTTGAGAAGACTCCATGCATCATCTTGGATTTGAAATATTCCTTGGTCGGGGGTATGGCTAGAGCCCACGAAGCTCCATGACAAAATTATGGTAGGGTGGAGAGCAAGACTTCATCAGTTGTGTGTTTTTTCATTTCACTTCTTTAGATTTGATTGTTGTATGGAAAGATAGTGTCTTGTTGTAACATGAATAGAATGGAAAAGAGCAAGCCTATTTCATTTTTGTTTTACTCATTTTGTGAAAGCTAGTGTTACCTTGTAGAATAAAAAGAAGAAAAGAGAAGACTAGATCCAAGGGCATGCTTATTATTTATTTTAATTGTCCTCATTGTTATGTAAAAATGGAAAGCTAGAAGTTTCTCAAATATATGATGGTTTAAATATAGTTCATGGAAGGTGAAAACCTGAAATTGTAATTGGAAGAAGTTTTTTTGTTATATGAGAAGCCAATCGTCGATAATAGTATTAAGCTCTATATTTCATTTTGTATCCATTAAACTATTTTTTTTACACATTTTATAATTTTAATTTTATTATAATTTTTATTTTCTTGCTCAAGAGAATGCCAAAAAATGAAAATATAGTCTAGTAGCAAGTGAAAATAAATAAATCAATGAATGAAGAAGAGAAACACATAGGTAAGTATCAACTAGTGGTTTACATGAGAGGACACCATTAAACCAAAAAACATCTACTGTTCCGTCGATTAAATAAAAGATTAGAAATGTTAAGATGTGTAGGAAAAATTAGTTAAATAAATGTTGTATGTGAGTATAACCACTCATGCAAGTGTCCTTCCATTCTAATAAGGAACATTTAAATACTGACAGTCTTGATCTTCATACATAATTGTGAACTGTACAAGTAATCTCACTTGCTGCCATCAGATAATACCATCAGATAATATATATACTCCATTTATTTTGGAGAATAAGATATTGGTTTTCAGCCGATATGTACCCCTCCCATCCTCTGCTAAAAATTTATGTACCTACTTTTCCCAACAAGAGTTACTCAGTTCCAAGTCTAAGCCCTTGAAAAGATAATATGCCTTGCTATCGCCCCTGTTCTATCATGCATCCACTCTTACAAGCTTCAACTTTGATGTGCCACTGCTTAACAAATCTATAGAAAGAAACTTAAGATAGCAATTATTATGATGAACAAATATGAAGGTAGATATGCTTTATTTTAGATAGAGAGAACATTGAGAAGTCGAAACCAAGAACAAGAAGTCAATAAATGGCCACGCAGACTATTGTCCCTTACTTCCCTTTAGAAACTAAGCATCACGTGATTTTTTTTTTTTTAAAGCTTGACCCACCTACCAATGATGTAGTGTCCCTCTAGTTTAGACATACTGTATAGTTTGATTCTATTTGTTAGATGCTTAGTTGATTCTGGATACTATGTTGTTTTGATTTTGCGGATGATACATTGACATCCTGGTTATTTGGTTATGTTGGTTCAATGATACTGTGATAGTTTCATTCATGATATGTATTAATGGTTATAATTATTGCTTATGTTATCATGTTGATATGATTGATCTTGCTCGTTTGTGTTGGTGGATAAGACAGTGTAGCATTACTCATTCGTGAGTAGCCTGCTACACTGCAATTCTTATTCACGGTGTGTTTTCTAATATGAGATTATATATATACATGTTTTAACCATGATGTTTTCCTGCAGACACAGGTACCGGGTAACAGCTCCACCTGCTTGTCAGGTCTGAGTGTACCCTAATCCATTATAAATATGTTGTCGGAGGTATTGACAGGTCCTTTTAAACCATCATTCATTTTTGAACGAGTATCTTTGTGTTTCCCCGTGTAGCCCAATTTGTTTTGTCATGTTTAAATATATATTGTTTTTTTATTTGCGTATTTAATATTGCTTTTATTAAATGTTTAATAATGTTTATGCCAACGTTTGTGATTTAATTTATTAAGTTAAATTAAATAAGTTATTTCTTTGCAATGTTTTAATTAAAATAATATTATTGTTGTTTTAATTGTGCAAATTGAATTGGGTGAAATAGATATTTTTAAAAACAAGATATTTTCGATGAGATAAGAATCTTTGATTGTCAGTTAAAGGTCTGTTATGATATTTTGAAGAATTAGTTGAACTGAATGAGTTATTTACAATGCAAATTGATTTGCGAGTTAAGTTTTGTGATTGAAAGTGAATTGCATGAATTAATATCAAAAAGAGGGATTTTGGGAATTGTGCACACATTCACGGGAAGAATTTTATAGTTGCAACTTTTTAGCAAAAAAATTTCAGCACAGCAATTGTTTCAGAAGAGTTTTCTTTAGGATTTTGTTTTGAAGCATAATTCGGAAGCTGAGATCATTGCAAATTCATCATTGAAATCTGGTGATTTGACTTGGGGATTTGACAAAAGTCTTCAAAGGATTGTTATTTAGCCAGTTTTCGTGTTTTAACAAGTTCTCTTCTGATTTCAAGTTCTTGTATTTAATTTCTGGAAATTTATTGTAGAAATTCATTTTACTGAACCTGCACATGCAACAGAATTTTGATTAGAAAAAAATAAAATTAAATATAAATGAAATAAAATTAAATTAGATGCAATATCATATTTTGGTTCTTAAGCTTGATTTTCCTAAACTCCTGCCGTATTTAGAATCTTTCTGCCGTATGAATCAGGCCCAGCTTATAGCTAATTAGAATATTAACCTCTTGTAAACAACTGGTGTTGATAGTTTTGAGGGTTTTCCAATCTTGTGAATTATTAAGAGTGATCAGTGTTATTCATTTCATTTGTCAAGATATTAGATGTCATTCAAACTACTGTAAAACTGTTTCATATCCTTAAATATTCTGCCATTTTATAATCTAATGAAATCAGAACACCCGTGTGCATGTAATGTATTGTTTCTTGAAAAGATTTTAATCAATACAGATCTATATAGCACATTATTTTCCCACACCCTCATCCTGTTCCATAATTTTATTCTGTTACAGTATATAAGAGCGCACTCTTTTGTATTTTTTTTATAAGTTGTAAATAATGATGATACGTATAAAGAAAGGCGTGTTTTTCTTTCTATTATTCCTAGGCGGTTGAGGTCGGATCTAACATTAGAATTTTCCTTAATCTCCATAATCTCTGTACCCAAGGTGAACCTCTGTTATAAATCTATAAATCAGATCATTGAAAAATAAATATAGGAATTTTCAGAGTTATGTTTAAACTATGCATAATTATCTTTAACGCCTAATCTTTTTATTCTATACTCTGTGCTGTTATAAGTATAGTGTCAACAGATTTAGGATATGAAAATTTAACCATTTCTGCCGCTGAAGTCCTCCGTATAGATGTTTAAAATATTTAATGAGTATCACGTATGTTACGTAGGATATATGTACATATATACCAGAGAGGATTCCTTCTTTTATTATGGCTTAGATCTCTTATTATGGCGCGAGTTTCTGCCTGTAATTTGTTATGAGTATACTACATGAGTCCACCTTGTGATTTCTGCATTTTACTTTCTCTGATATTCCTGTGTAATATATTACCGCGCCCTCCTATTCTCCTTTGTCCATGATTTATATTATACTTTTGTTTTCTACTGTGAGAGTCTTCTATTGTTTCATGATTATCTGTAGATTTTATGCATGGCCATGTAAAGGTAGATGACCATAAGACGCATACTCAACTGAATCTTTCACCGTTAAAAAAATAGAAGGAAATATCTTTTTTGCATGGAAAGAAATCCCTGAATCAGTGTATACGCGCTCTTTCTTCTACCAATGAAAGCACGAAACTAGTTGTTAATCTTTGAACTTGTTACAAGTCATCATATTGAGATTTACGGTGGCAGATACTTTATGACAAATCAATTTTATTTTATTTTTAAAATAATATTTCTAATATAAAAAAAAAAGAATAAGAAAAATGATTAATTGGATTAAATCCCATAGTACCTTAAGTTTAGAAATTATATTATTAACCTCTATTTGAGAGTGTATTCATACAGTTTTGAGATGATTATTTATTTTTAGTTCATTAAAAGTAGTTAAATAAGATTCATATTGTAAACTTAGTACACTTTAAATTTATGATATTCTCAAAAGTTTGTTTATTAGAAAATTGTAATTTCACTGAGAATGATTAAATGAAACTGTTGGTTGTGAATGTATTCATGATGATAATGATGATTACTTTATTTTCTTTATAAGTTAAGAAAGAGAAAAAGAGTTGTTAAGTGTTTAACGTATTGATCATATTTTTCATATTTCAACTGTTTTACGTGGGGGATATAGCTTCGTATTATTTTGTGGTTTTCGAAGTGACAACCTAGAGATTGTGATTTTCCTCTAGTGAAGGATGAAAACATTCTAGTTTTTGATTTCTGTGCTTGATAGCATCCCCTAGACTGATTTTATGTTGAGTCATGCTATAGAGAAAGTGGCTTGCGTTAGGGGCTGAAATCCAATAGTGATTGTCTGGGTAACCTAACGTAAGTTTGCTAATTAAGTGATAACCTAACTAATACATTAGGGGTTGGGTAGTTCTTAACACTAAATTAGATAATGGTATGCCTTGCCTACTTCTTAATGCTCGTTTAGGTTGAGAAAAGGCTGAGAAGGCCTGGAATGGCAAGTTGCCATCTTGTCTTCTTGAAAGATGTAACGACACCGCATTAGTCTGCATAGGGGCCGGGAATTGGTAGAGGCTACCAGGGTAACTCTTGGTGAGGGCCGGTACTCTAGGAAGATTCACTAGGGTAACCTATCCCAACAATGTGATGACACTCTCTTAGTCTATATCATGATGGTGTTTTCTTTTGTTGAGATTTCAATTTAATGTAACATGATACTGTGATTTTATCCGTTTTGATTTGTAAACGTTATGTCGTATTGTGAATTGTACACCCTGTAAACATGATTTTCTGTCTGATTTGTTTGTGGACCTGTCAGTATCTCCTAGCATGGAGGGAGTGGACCTTTGGGTTCCACGTGGTCGGGAGGAAACTGTGCTCTATCTTCCTTGTAATTTCTTGCAGATGATCCTAAGCTTGCAGTAGTTTCCAGTTACTACTTTGTTCGTGACTGTTGATGCAAAGCTTGTTCATGGATTATGTACCAGATATCAGATGAACACTATATGTTTTGTAAACTTACCTCTTGTATAATAGTGTACTGATTGTATCACCTTTGATGTATGGAGATTCTTTGAAATCTCGCTTTATGTAAAATAGACATTTGGGATATTTCAATTGTATATAGTTTAACAAATTGGATCTTCATAAAATCAAATTTGTACTTTTATTGATGATCAATGTATTGAGTTTAATTATTAAATTTATGTAACAACGTCTTAGATACTTTATAACATATGTATAAACAATTAAAAATATATATTCTGTTAACTTTGTATTTGCTCTTTGTTATAATGTAACTAAGTCGGGTTGTTACAAACACCATGCCATCTCTGTTGTAGTAAGCTCACTTTCTTAGCACCTATACAAGTAGAAAAAAATTTCTTTGATTGTAGCTAATAAAATATTCAATACTTGTAACACCTAGAGTATGGTCTTAAATTGGACATATAAGGATTTTAAATTTGTTGGGTATTTAGTTGTTGTTTTCACTGAAGGTGTTGATGACAAGACCTTGATAGCAAGATATTCAATACATCTCATATCAGCTACAGATTCCTGGTGCTCCTAGAACCATAAAGTGGACCAATTTACTCCCATGTCACGTAAGTAATGCTATCATAGAATTGTCTTCTCATTTGCTTATCTTCTGATGTGCAAGAGGATTTGGTGGTAAAACTTAGCCTGGAATGACCACTCTATTGTTAGGCTCATATCACCTTGTCCTTGTTCGCAGACATCTAGAACACTTTCGTGTTATTCTAGACCACTCAATAAAATGACTAGTCAAAAATATATAAGGTTTAGGTATCAGGGAGTAAAGTTCTAGCAAGAGTCAACCGCTACCGGTATTGGTGGAATATCACCCTGACTTTTGTGCACGTCTTGATAACAATCTAACAAGAGAGAATTGTACTATAGAATTCATAGCTAATATCAAGATAATCTGGTTTGAATCATAGTAAGTGAGGTAGGGATGGACATGAAAAAAATCTAGTGTGTAGGGAGTGCATGTGGGGTGAGTAAAATGCTTTTATCCTTGCTAAAATTAAATACTAATAATTATCTAAACATAGGCTTGATATCAACAGAAGCATGAATCTGGTGAACTAAGTTAGTAAGGAAGGGAAGATGATCCTAGACGACCTCATGGAATGGACAGATGTGAGTAGCATTATATCCCATGGGTTTACACATTTACGATCCATGTTCTTTTTCCATGCTTAAGGGTGGCTATGCAGGTCATGGTTTAGTATCCATCAGGTAGATCGATGTATTTTGAAATATATGTATTCATCGTTCTGTCTAAAATATATGATTTGTACTCCTCACTCTGTCACATGTAGACCATTGGATGACCAATCACTGGTCATTGAGGCACCATCCCTAGGCATTGAACTCCATTGAACAATCACTACACTCAATCTCTTGGGTGTTGAGTCATTGTACGGAATTGGGCCTAGATGTCTTCACTCCAGGTGTCAACATTCCATGTGGGTATTGTCCTCTGCTATACATTCTAGGCATGCAATCGACTTATAATAGTAGAACTTATCATCTACATCTGATAAACAATATATATATATATATATATATATATATATATATATATATATATATATATATATATATATATATATATATATATATATTTACCTCTACACTAATACTTACCGGTAATTTTGTGCACTCACTCTTGTCATTGATCTACGTACTCTACCAAATGTTTAGCATTACTAGAATCCTGACTGAATATTGGTGTTGAAGCCTAAGTATATTTATCTATTGTGAATTAGCTATTTTTGTATCTAAGCTCATATTTACATTTATGGCTGGCGAATCCAACCTAAAATTTATATTTAATCATATATGTGCAAGTGTGGTTCGATGGTCGCTATTTATCTTTTGTTGTGATAAATCCCCTATGTTGCAAAGTAGTAATGGAACAATAGTCATACTGACCTTATATGAAAAGGACATCACTAACCATGTCATAAGACTAATCGTGCAAGCATTGTTAGGGTAGCAATGATGGGATTATTACCACTTGTTTCAAATATTTCAACCATATTATATTATTTGGATTTGACCTCATAAGGTATAGTAGCATTAGAAATAGTAATAAGCAATGGGGAAATTTAATATACATATATATATATATATAAATGAGTATTAGGGGGGGTAAGCTTAAAGGTCAAGCTAATAGATGAAAGAGATTCAACTATCAATGCAAATAAAGGATGTTTTAAACTGTTCCCAAAGCTATATGGATGTTTGAAATAGGGATGGGCAATTGGATAAGTTGGTAAATTATATAATCCTATGATGTTAATTCTCATAATTAAATTTAACTCTAATGCCATTAACTATAAATGTAGTATGGAAGGGAGTTAGAGAAACAATGCTAGGATTATGAATGCGACAAATTGAACAAATCGATAAATAAATAAATAAATGGTCAATGATCTTAAGGAAAATTTAATGTAGGGCTAGAGACAATGTGATCAATACTATCCTTATCAATGTTTAGGGTACCGTTAATAATAATATTATGCATTTAAGGATAATGGGATAAATATATGTATAGAGTAATAGGGGGTAATAGCATTGTTATCATAAGAAGGGACTAAACACTATTGCCCTATTTTGTTTCAATAATGCCAAATGAATTTTTTGAGAATATTAGGGTTACAAGGATTGGATGGTTAAATTAATCTAACAAATGGGAGAGTTCACATTTTGGAGTAATAATAAGCTTGGTAAGACTCTGGGTCATTTCATAAAGGTCTAATTGGTAGCAAAGTAAACAACATCTCGTACCCCTTTTTAAAGATCCATTATCTTGCATGCTATAACATTCAAATTGGGATGGTTAGTATATTGTCTTAAACACTTTGAATTTCTAATTAATTAATTAAAAAAAAAATTAAAAAAATGTTGGGTTCTTCTAACAAAAAAAATTGGGCATGATAGAAAGTAAGATTTAAGAGTTGAATACAAATGGTAGTTGTTTTAAAGAAATAGTGAAACTGTTAAAGGAGGAAATCCATGGCTTGAAATTGATGTCATGTCATCGCAAAACTAAGACTAATTATTTAAGATAATGTCCTAACTAAATATTGAATCAAATTAAACCAAAAACACCCTTTTCACAAGGGTAGATCTATCTCTTCCCTTCTATAATGGAAGTCCATTTCTTAGAGATCTGGGATTTTAAATCTCAAAGCCAAGGCCAAATTCTTTCAAACCTACAAATTAGACCCTTATTAAAAAAAAACTCTTAATTCTATACAACTTCCTACCCTAAAACCATGATAATGGGAAAAAGGATAGCTTAATACAATATTTCCTTATTGTAAAAGCAACAAGACCTTCATAAGCACCGAACACAACCCTTTAGAGGAGAAAAGGAACCCTCATAGACAAAATATTTGCTATATTTGGTTAGTTATGATATTTCTATTCTTTACATTTGGTTATTTCTAGGTTCTTTGGATTTTTTCAATTTGCCAATATTTGTTTTATTTTTACTGATCACAAAACCAAATTTATTTGAGTTAAAAATTTTGATTATTTAATATGGATGTATATCACACTATACTCTATAAACATTTACAGCTTAACCTCTTCAACTTTTTAGCCGCTATTATTTATTTTCTATAATCACACTATCTAAACATCTTTTGTTTTAATTTATACACCAATAGAAAATATAGATGTTGAATCACCATAAAGGTTATTTGTAAATAGAGAAAAATAGTTAGTAAATTGCAAAAGAAATGGCACAAGGAAAATAATTTAAATAATTCACTCTAAAATTTAATTTCCAAATAGAAAAAATCATCTAGGATATTATGCATCTTTAAAGTCGATTCACTACGATTTTCATAAAAAAATAATATTCTTATTTTTGAAAATATAGCTTGACTCTCATGCAAAGTCCTTTTTCTTCCTCCATGTTGTTACCTTGTGATTTACACATATTTTGAAATCCTTATTGATACCTTATCCCCGTTTTTCCATATTTTCATGTATTCTATCCATGTGCTTATCTCTATTCATTTGTATCTTAGCTTTTTCACTTATTATCATGATAACCAAAAGAGAACTTCGATTATTTTGACTATAACTTTTAAACTATATTTTAAAATCATAACTTTTAAAATACATTAGAAGAAAACCAAATTACATTACTATAAAAAATGAAAGGATTTATATTGCATACTAAAAATCATTTTTACGGTTATAAATTACTTATTTAACATTTCAAAATTCAAATTTAAATTCAAACATTTTTATAATTAATTTAAACTTCAGAAAAACAAACATTCAAGCAATATATTTGTTGAAGCCAAAGTGTCTTGAAAACATTAATCTTACAGCTTCTAACTGCTTACGCATGGACAAACGTTTTGTATTTTTTTGTCCAATACCTTATTTTTAACTGTTTGCAGCTATCATGACAATTTCAAAGTAAGCACAGCATAACCCATTCCCAGAAAGACGTGTCTGAGACTCATTAAAGAGAACAGCGTAAAAATTAAAATCAAATTTTGAAAAATGCAGTTAACATTTTGTGTACAGTCGAGTAAGGAATTTACGTAGCTGGAGAATCTTTGCTCTTTTGTTTTGAGGTCTTGTCATTTATATGCTTAAGGAGTATTTGACAAGTTTAAGTGTACCTTACATTGATAAATCATGGTGAAGTGATTTTTTGTTGATACTTATAAGGATTATGACGACGACTGTTCTTGGCGTCATTAAGAGCGTTAGGAATGATGATTCCTCACGTAACTGCGGGATTTATCTCATTCGCTCCGCATGCCACTCAAAACATAAAACCATCACGTCGCCTTAGCCTATTGTATAAGTCGATTGGACGTGGTTGAACGCACCTGTGGTAGCCCTGCCTTCACTTTAAGATTTGAAATTGGAAAACTTTCTTCTTCTTATCAGATGGCTCTTTCATTGCCACGCCTAGTTCATACTTTTGTCATGTCATGAACAAGCGAATGTCTAGAATTGTCATGGTTGACGAAGTCACACAGTCAATAATTATTGATTTGGTTGAATGGCTATTATTAGTTTTAGTTAAAAAGTAAGGATATTTTTAATACTGTTATACAATGGTAAAAGATCATAATTTTCTTTGATCCACTCTTGCAAGTTCCCACTTCCCTTGCGCGGTTTTACATTGGATATCTACATCAAATTAAAGCTACTTTTAGCGTATATGGGGCGAAATCTTCGCATAGATATGCTAGATAAATGCTTTGTAGGATTGTCAGCTTTAATAAAGAATTCAAAATGTTAATTGTTATTATTTATTTATTTTGGCTTCAGAGATTTAAGAAATTGTTTTCGGGCAAGCGGTCTTCTAATTTTTTTTATTGTTTATTTAAAATAATTATTAAATTATATGCTTTTATTAATCACAGTTAGAGATAAAATTTAAAAGAGAAAGTAAAGAGATACACAAGAAAAAAATTGACTTAGTTGATTAATTTGTGGTAGAGGAGCATCTTAGTCATTCTCTATCTACAAATAAACTATTTATAAAGATTATATGTCATTATTTGGTTATTTTTCATATTTGTTTCCCTTAATTATAGTTATTTTAAAGATTTTATAGTGTTCTATTCTAATTATTCACAACACAACTTATAAAAATTTGGATCTTAATTATCTTATTTTCTTAAGAGTAGACTTCATTTTCTATGCTTGCAAACATTTTATCATGTTCTTTTTGTGCTTGTGGACTATCCCATTTTTAAAATGATAAATTTTTACCTATTTTCTTAAACCAATATTAAAAACTATTTGTTTCATGCTTATTCACAAATTATATGTTTGTAGAAGATATATAATACAAATTTTATCATACAAATTAAATTAGAACATAATATATATTATGGGATTATATTTACTTGATGTTCCTAAATAACATTAACAAACCTTAACTTATTGGGTTTAATATTATGAGAACATTAGTTTTATTATGTTAGGGTTAAATTTGATTTAATTGAAAAAGGTTATGATCAAAATACAAATGCCTTCAATTATAATATATAGAAGAAATCACATTTAAAATATACTTCAAATTGTGAATATATAGCATAGAAATTAGTATAGATTAGAGGTATGAGGACAAATGATTTATATTTATGAATGTGTTTTATAGACTTGTAAGATCGCTATAGGAGGAATGAATGGAAGTCAATACACATAAATAAATTATTTTCATATACATATCTCTATATAAAGTATATGAATATGTGGTTAAGTGCAATAAGATTAGTCCACCATTAATGGAAGCGAGATGAAAAAATAATGCTTCCACGAACACGTACACATTTTTACGAAGATTAGTCCACCATTTGGAAATGGAAATCGAAACCTAAATGTGTACATGTTTATAATGATTACCTATTAATGTTAGAGTATACATTGCAAAAAGCATCTATGTTACAAATGTTTATGCTTTTAGCAATACATGCATGCTAAAATATATACATATTTAGGAATGTGTACCTAATTTAAAAAGATTTTAGTTTATTTTTTCTTGTGAGGTCATTTACATTTCTTATTGAATTGGGAAACTTCATATACGCTTCTTTTGCTTGCTCACTTTAAAAGAATTGAATTGGAGGGTTTCGATAATTGTCAATTTATGTTTAATTTTATTATATCTTATATAATATTTCTAAGTTTTAAATGTAAATTTATTTGTAATAAAATTCAAAACCCTACACTAAACTCAACATAGGTCCTAAACCTTAAACTATTAACTATAAACCTTAAATAATAAATTTTAAACTATAAACTACAAAAACCATAAATTTAGGCTTTAAGGTTTATAATAATTTATGGTAAAAAATTAATTCATATACAAAATTTAATATGGAATATGATAGAAATTATATATTTACATCAAAAATCAAGTTGACAATGAAATTTTATGTGATACAATATAGAAACTATTAAAATATATAAAATGATCAATAATTTAGAAACCTTGGACATATTAAAATTTAATAAGTTATTTCAAATATAGAAATATCAATTTATATAAATTGATATATCAATTATATATACACACTGATGTAATAAATATGCATAAAATTTCATATGTCTTGATTACATCATGGCGTACATGTCAATTGATATATTAATAACTACAAATGGATATCTATGTGTAAATTAACAATCATTACATATGATATATGTAAAAAAATATTAAGGTGATATAATATAAACCCTTAATATTTAGTGTGATAAAATATAGAAACCATATAAATAATATTTTCAATATGGATTGATATAGCAATTGATATATTGATCAATAATTATTGATATGCATGCTAATGTAAGATCAACACAAAAAATTATATCTATTGATTATGCTGAATGCATAAGACAACTAAGTGAGGGGTGAATCAATTGTACATTAAAACATTAAAACCATCATTAACATTTAGATCTGAATTAATCCTTAAACACTTAACAACCTCTAAACCCTTATCAAGCATTAGCAAAATATAAACATGAGAAATAGAAATGAAAACACATTGAAACAATGGGAAAACCATATTTACGTGGAAAAAACAAGAAGGGAAAAACCATGGTGAGAATTAGCTCAAAATATAAAGTAATTGTAGCATTGAATACAACAGATTCATTTCCCAAAAGAAAGAAGGGATCACTACCATATTAGAAAGAAGAAGATAAAAGATTATTTCACTGATAAATCCATCTTAGAACAACAAAAAAGATCCACCACTACACTACGAGTTCATTCACACTCTCTCTAAAGAATGTAGAAACTTTTGCTCACTACTTCCAGCAATCTTAGTCATTAAAACTCACATTGCACATCACATTTTTGCACTTCACATCATAATTTGCATCACACAACAACCTTTCATAAACTCAACACATATAAATACTATCATCAACCTTGAAAATAATTTACAAGGTTGACTATCCACCTCAAATGTACAAATCACACCTTAACTCAGACCTAAATCTATATATACATGTCATTTCATGCTTTCAAAAACACCAAACCATACCCACAATTAGTGTAAACACCCACGGTTAACTAAACTTATGCTAACACCATTAAACATTCAAGTGCACGCTTCACCAAATCCAAATATGACTCATGGACCAAGGTGATCCCACAATAGTGGTTTACACTTTTTGGGAAATTCTGATTTTTGCTAAACTCACATATTTTTAGAAAATATAATGATTTAAGCCTTGAAAATTTCTATTTAAAGGATTCCAATTGAAGAGGGTTTGATCAAACCACTTTACATCAAACCCCCTTGGATAGAATCCTGCTAATTACCATACCTATAACGAAGTCTCCTTTACACCTATCAAAATGCTGATAGAAAACTAATTTTGATTTACCTTTTAGGGGATCAAATTAATTCATTTAAATTTTAGTTTTTGTAAGTATATATTCCTTATTATAGGCTTCCCAAAAAGTATAATTTTAAACATATTTAATTTGATTATTATATATTTTTTTTATTTCTTGCGAATATAGGTTTTTCATAGAAAAGCAAGCTCTATGTTTTGCAGATGTGGAAAAATACCATATTATAAAAATAAAAATTAAAAATATTAGTGCACTAGATATTAATGTCCCTGATGAAACAAAAAGAAAAGAAAATTGAATTTCGATACATACAAAAAAGTTATGGTTTAGCCATTAAATCATGTATGAATTGTAACTAGTTTGACTTTGAAACTTAAATAAAAAAGATATTCAATGAAATGTTATGAAACTAACTCCATGTACTAGATATCATAGTTATAAATCTAAATTCAAAAAAAAAAGAATTTTATCCTTCATAGAAAATAATTTATGTGTTAGCCAACAACATCACTCTTTAAAAATGGTGTTTACAATTATAAATTAGTTTTCAAAGGAGATGTAAAAAGAAGTGTGATCTGATTCCAATTTTTTTGAAAAAAATATAGTTATAATCTTTTGACAAAATGTCACAATTCACTAGTTTTCATCATCTTCAAATTCCTCATGGCTTAGCCGCTATAGGTGCCCAAAAGTGAAGATTTAGTTAAAAAAAAATTAGTTTAATGTCTAGTTTGGCCAAAAATTGTAAACCAATATTCTTGGATCACCCACCACACAAAATACTTAAACACACTTTGGAATATTTAATCAACACCTTGAAATCCAATAAATCATTTGAAACATCATACACCTAAAGGGCATACTAAAGGGCATACTAATTTTGTACACCTAGTTAACCTTCCACACAATGTAAGAAATGAATCCAATCTTTCCAATTACTAAAACTCAAACAACTTAGACTAAAGATAGATATGAAAAGTATAAGCACATTTCTAGATCTGCAAGACTAGAAACCACAATATGAAGAAATGTGGAGAATTTTTTTTCTCCTAGATAACATTTCTTCACAGTTTACACATTGGTGAACACAACTTCTTCAACAGTTTACAAGTAACTCTTCAACCTTGAAGAAAAGAATAGAAAAACACTAAACACCACTCTACCTCACTAAACACTCTTTAAAATATCCTTCCTCTTTTGGGTATGTGCAAGATCATCATTAAAAAAATAGGCCCTTACGTGGCAAAAACTTCAAAAAAATTAGAGCTAGAAAACTTGATGTAAAAATTTGAATAAGTTATCTATGTTATTTCAAAAATATGTAAGAATAGAATCTATAGAAAATTGAATTTGGTTTCTAAACTACTAGGTTTATATAAAAAACAAAAAAACAATTTGGTGAAAATTTGAAATTTCAATGCAGTAGTACTTAAATTTCAAGGAAAAAGTAAGTAGGTGTCTGTCTAACCACCCTAACCACAATAAAATAATAATAATTTTTTTTAGTATTTTCTATATAAGTAGAGGACTCATATCCCAATGTGATGCATATTTTTTGTAATTTTTTTCCAAGTAAATAATTAATTATGAATTTTTTATTACAACTTTTAAAAAATCTAAAAACTCGTATGTTTGACCACCTTAACTTGGTCAAAAATTCATGAAATTCAATTTCTTTTTAATCCTATAGTATGCAAAGCATAGAATGTGATGCATATTTCGGATTTAAAAAATGTGATATTGTTTGAAAGCTATAGATGTTTTTCAATCAGCCTATCAATCAAGACTTTAGTCATAGTTCAAATAGAAAATAAATAATAATAATTTATTAAATTCAAAGTAAAGCATAATTTATATAGGTGGAAAGCTGAAAATCTTCTTTAAAAACCCTTTTCATTTCATCAATTTTGGGTAAAAAAAGAGTTGTCAGCTACATACCCTATACATACCCATCATATTGCCACTTTTTGGCCCATCATGATCTTGCACATACCATTTTATTCAAATATTCTCAAAATATCTTAGAAACCAAGCACTACAGAAATCATCTAAACATCTACAACATCTTCTTAGAATCTCAATCACATAAGAGGTTGAGGATCCACAAATATATGCTCATCAAAGCAACACTAGAGGTTGACATTAGTGATACTACTCATGATAACATAATCCAACAAATTAGAGTATCTTTGTGGGTTGATTTCAATGAAAACACAAACTTTCAACATTCTCCCACTTTTTCATTGATGGTAACACATGAAAAACCATCAACAACAAAAATATAGCTCTAATCACCAACACATACTACACATCAGTGCACACTACTCCCCTTACTAAGAACTTATTCTTTCTATCACTTTCTCTTTCTCCCCCCTACTTTGTAAGGTTTTTCACTTAACTCTCTCTCCCCCATTGACATGAATGACAAAGGGAAACACATGTTTCATTTTATTTTATTCCCCTTTGACATCAATCACACATACTTTCTCTCCCTCAATGGAAAAACCTATGAGGGACAATAATTGCTCTGTAACCACATCTTTAACTTCCTTTGATTGCACCAACATACAAAACAATGACAACACTTTCTCCCCCTTACTCCAACAACCAACAATTCTATGCTACTTACTCTTCCTAAGAGGTAGCTACCAATATTAATTCAAAACATGGAATGAATATTGAAATCCACTTGATTGATGCATAACCTTATGCATCTAATTGAAAGAAGGAGGGGAAATAACCCCTAACTTCTCCTTGAGATACTTAAAGGTATTCCTAGCAAGAGCATTTGTGAAGATATCTACAATTTGATCCTTAGTAGGAACATACTCCAAATTCACCTCATTCTTTGCAACCTTCTCTATTAGAAAGTGATACTGGATTGAGGTATAATTTTTCCTTGAACTCATTACTGGATTCTTTGAAATATTGATAGAAATTATTTTTTCACATAAGATAGAAATTGGTTTATCATATGGCACTCTGATATCCTTGTATGTTTTCTTCATCCACAACACCTATGTGCAGCATGATGCTATAACAACTTATTTTTCCTCTATAGTAGATAAATACATTTATTCCTACTTATTACTTAGCAAGACACCAACTCGCTTCCAAGAAATAAAGCACCACCACTTGTACTTCTCCTATCATCCACACAACTTGGCCAATCTACATTCTTATAAGCAGTGAGAGAGAAATCAATATTCTTTGGATACAATAAACCATGTTCGGGAGTGCCTTTCAAGTATTTGAATATTCTTTTTACTACTGCCACATGTGACTCTCTAGGATCTTCTTCAAATATATCCACAAGAAAAATTGCATGCATGATATCCATTCTACTAGAAGTTAAATATAACAGTCCTCTAATCATTGATCTATACTTTCTCTGATTATATTTAGGAGATTCTTGATTCTTACTCATCTTGCAACTATTACCCATAGGCTTTCATAGTGGTTTGGATTCTTCCATTCCAAACATTTTCAACATTTCCTTAGCATACTTTGACTATGATATGAATATTCCTTTCTCTATCTAATTGATTTGAAGTCCGTGAAAGAAATCCATCTCCCCAACCATAGATATCTCAAACTCTTTCTACATCTCTTTTGTTAATCTCTTGAATATGCTCTCATTTCCTCCAAAGATTATATCATCAACATACACATCCACAATCAAAATTTGAACTTTCTCAACTTTAAAGTAAAGATTTATATCTATGGTACCTTTATTAAATCCTTGTTGCAACAAGTACTTATCCAATCTTGCATACAAGGCTCTAAGAGCTTTCTTGAGCCCATATAATTCCTTATTCAATCTACATACCATGTTAGGATCATCTAATACCTAAAAACCTTCTAGTTGTTCAATGTATAAGTTTTTTTCAAACTTACCATTAGAGAATGTAAACTTCAGATCCATCTAATAAACTTTGAAATCCTTTTGTGTTGCAAAAACCAAAAACATCCTAATAGTCTCCATCCTTGCCACCAAAGAAAATGTCACTTCAAATTTTATTCCTTCTACTTCTGAGTAGTCTTTCACACAATTATTTCCTTAATCCTAAAAACTTCTCCATTATTATTTAGCTTGTTCTAGAACACCCACTTGGTTCCAATAACATTTTGTTTTGTTTGCCTTGACACAAGTTCCCAAGTTTGGTTATTTTCAATCTGCTTCAGATCTTTAGCCATTGTCACTTGTTTTCTATAATCACACTATCTACACATATTTTGTTGTAATTTATACACCAATAGAAAATATAGATGTTGAATCACCATAAAAGTTATTTATAAATAGAAAAAAAAATAGTCACTAAATTACAAACAAAAATGGCAAGGGAAAATATTTTTGATCCACTCTAAAATTTAATTTCCAAACAAAAAAATAATCCAATATACTATGCATCTTTCAAGTCAATTCAGTAGGATTTCTAGAATAAAAAATTATTTTTATTTTTTAAAATATATCCGCACTCTTATGCAAAGTCCTTATTTTTCTCCATGTTGTTACCTTGTCATTTACACACATTTTGAAATCTTTAATGATACCTTATCCCCGTTTGTCCATATTCTCATGTATTCTTCACTTATTATGCTTATCCATGTACTTATCCCTATTCATTTGCATCTTAACATTTTCACTTATTATCATAATAACCAAATGATAATTTCTATTATTTTGATTGTAACCTTTAAACTATATTTTAAAATCGTAATTATTTAAATACAATAGAAGATGACGAAATTATATTACCATAAAAAATGAATGGATTTATATTGCATACACAAAATCATTTTTACAGTAATAAATTTGATATTTAACATTTCAAATTTCAAATTTAAATTCAAACATTTGAATAATTAATTTAAACTTTAGAAAAACAAACATTAAAGTAATATATTTGTTGAAGCGAGAAGGTCTTGAAAATCTTAATCTAACATCTTCCAACTGCTTAGGTATGGATAAATGTTTTGACACTTTTGTCCAACACCTTTTTTTATTTTTATGATAAATAAAGGGCCAAAGCCGAGAAGATTGTATTAAAATTAAAAGTATAAGGATTTACAAGACTTGAAGCCTCAACAAAAGATAAAACAAGCAGAATCATGGGCACTGTTGACACTACAAATCAATAACTAAATTCCCAAAAATGAAGATGCATTTGCCACTGTTGGGACTAGGCCTTGCTCAACATGGAGTTATCTGTTTAAGTATAGTTCCATCAGCTCCCATATTTTCCAAAACATCTACCATTGTATTGCCTTCTCTATAAATATGGTTAACCGTTACATTTTCAAACTTATCCATCAGATTTATTGCTAAATCTAGTAAAGATTGTAATTTCCAGCTCAACACTTTCTTAGCTCTTATTGCATTTACCACAATAGTTGAATCCCCTTCAATTTCTACTTTTGACAAGTTTAATTCTATGCAAAGGGATAGCCCTACCACTAGAGCATTAAATTCTTCCACGTTTGTATCAATCTCCAATGGTTTTGAATATCTTGCAATAGTTTTTCCTTGCCAAGAGTGAATCACACCACCTGCACCTAATGGACCTGGATTCCCTCTGGACGCTCCATCAAAATTCAGTTTGAACCAGCAATATTTGGAGGTCTCCATTTACAACTTGCTCTGTTTTGTTTGTTGACTTGACACCCTTTCCCAATAACTTGAGGAGTTTTTAGACCAAACCAGTTCTTGAACATATTGTCATCCCAGCGTGTATAAAATTTTGTTTTGTTGCTTTGGGCATGAACTTTTGTGTTCATTATTTCCACAATGACAGCTTCAATCTTATTCATAAGCATTTCTATCTCCATGGATTTCCCTTGGAATACTCTCCTATTCCTCTCCTTCCATAGTTCCCATATCAAAATTGAAGGAGAAATTATCCAAAAATTTCCACACAAGCTGTCCCTAAAAAGAATTAGCCAACATTTGAATAGTGTGAGTATATCATTTGGCAATGCTGATATCCAACTGAGTTTAGCACAAAGCCACTACCAGCATTCAAGGGAAGAGGGGCATGTTAGAAGCATATGGTTGACATTCTCCTCACTATTGTAACAAAGTGAGCATCTTGAAGGGCCCTGATATCCAATTCTTTTAAATCAATCTGCTGTCAAAATTCTACCTTGCAATGTCGCCCATGTGAAGATGCCAGCATTTGGCATGCACACTCTATTCCAGCATAATTGGATAGGTAACTGGGTTTTGGTTCTTTCTTGCTGCCCAGATGCTATTTTATAGCCATCCCTCACATTTTACCAACTTGATTTTGATCCATTCCAAATAATCTCATCCCCTCCCTGCTTAAACATAATAAATTTGTCCTTTAATACTTGTCTAAGGTTATTAATCTCCACCAATGGTATGTCAAGGTCTTCAAATTGTTTCCACTCCCATTTGCAAGCTTGGTTATTGTCTGATAAAATAATGTAGTCACTTGCATGAATACCCCAATTGTCTGAACAAATTTGGCTAATTTTGTCCGTGACCATCAAATTACTGATAATAGGGTAACCTCCCCGTGAGTCATTCCAAAAAAGTGCTTTCTTCCCATCCTTTACATTCCATGATATATGATTAAGTATGATATCACTAGATTTAGCAATAAAGTTCCAAATACGGGACCCCCTAGGAAAATTTGTGACTCTTAATGCCTCTTCACTATTTAAGTTAGTGAGGTATTTGCTTCTAATGATTCTAACCCATTTGAGGTGTTGTTCCTTATGTATTTTCCATAATAGCTTAGCCCCTAGAGCCTTATTCTGTCATAACTGATTTTTGATACTTGTGCCTCCATGCTCAATTGAGTTGCAAACCTTATCCCATGCAATCAGTGCAAACTTCTTTTTTGTGTCTGTGCCTTGCCAGAAGAATTTTCTCAACTTCTTTATCAGGGCCATGTACACTCCACTTGGCATTGAAATGCAGGACATTAGATAAATGGGAATGGCTGATAGAGTTGCAGTTATCCGTTATCATATAATTTTAACGTTAGCACAGCATAAACCATTCCTAGAAAGACGTGTTTGAGACTTATTAAGGAGAACAGTGTAGAAATTAAAATCAAAATTGAAAAATGCAGTTAAATTTTTGTGTACAGTCGACCAAGGAATTTACGTAGCTGGAGAATCTTTTCTCTTTGGTTTTGATGTCTAAACATTTATATATTTAAGGAGTATTTGACAAGTCTACGTGTAACTTACATTGATAAAGCATGGGGAAGTGTTTTTTTGTTGATACTTATAAGGATTATGAGGACGACTGTTATTGGCGTAATTAAGAGCGTTAGGAATGATGATTCCTCACGTCACTGCGAGATTTATCGTCATTCGCTCCGCATGCCACTCAAAACATAAAACCATCACATCGCCTTATCGTATTCTAAAAGTCCATTGGACGTGGTTGAACGCACCTGTGGTAGCCCCGCCTTCACTTTAAGCTTTCAAATTGGAAAACCTTCTTCTTCTTATCAGATGGCTCTTTCATTGCCACGCCTAATTTCGACTTTTCTCAAGTCATAACAAGCGAATGTCTAGAATTATATGGTTGACGATGTCACACGGTCCATAATTGTTAATTTGGTTGAATGGCTATTATTAGTTTTAGTGATAAAGTGAGGATATTTTTAACACTGTTATCAATGGTGAAAAATCAAAACACTCTCTTTGATCCACTCTGGCAAGTTCCTACTTCCCTTGCGAGGTTTTACATTGGATATCTACATCAAATTAAACCATTTTTAGCGTGCATGGGGCGAAATTTTCGCATATATCTGCCAGATAAATGCTTTCTAGGACTGTCAGCTTTATAAAGAATTCGAAAGGCTAATTGTTATTCTTTATTTTGTCTTCAGAGATTAAAGAAATTGTTTTGGGGCAAGCGGTCTTCTATTTTTTTTATTGTTTACTTTAAATAATTATTAAATTATATGTTTTTATTAATCATAGTTAGAAATGAAATTTAAAAGAGAAAGTAAAGAGATACCAAGAAAAAATTTGAGTTAGGGGACAGGGGTTCATAGTGGAGCACCCTACCTTCGCGTTTTTCAAAATCTTATGTGAAAATTTCAAATCAATCTCAATTTTGTACAACAGTTTATTTGGCAACTCATGTGCTTCTATATTTCGTTTTAAGGTCACATCATCAAATATGATGTCACATTAGCATGCTTTTTGTTGAAGTATCCAAAAAGGGCCAAAAAAAAAGTGAGACCAATAGTGGTGCACTAAGTCATGTTTATTGGTGCACTGATGTGGCATCACATGATTTGTTAGTTTGTGTATTTTATAGATAATTTTTTTTTGCAATTGGATATTAAGATGCTCTACTATGAGGTCCATTGTGAACTACTTTTATCCCCACTATTGGCCCCTATTCCACTATGTGAAAATATGGGCACCTCTCCCCTAGTTTGATTAATTTGTGGCAGAGGAGCATCTTAGTCATTTTCTACTACAAATAAACTATTTATAAAGATTATGTCATTATTTGGTTATTTTTCATATTTATTTATCTTACTTATAGTTATTTGAAAGACTTTATAGTGTTCTATTCACAACACAACTTATAAAAATTTGGATCTTAATTACCTTTTTTTTAAGAGTAGATTCCATTTTCTATGCTTGCAAAAATTTTATCATGTTCTTCTTGTGCCTGTGGACTATCGCTTTTTTAAAATGATTGTCTTTTTTAGCTATTTTCTTAAATCAATATTAAAAACTATTTATTTCATGTTTATTCACAAATTATATGTTTGTAGAAAATATATAATAAATATTTTATCATACAAAATAAATTAGAACATAAAATATATTATGTGATTATAATATGCTTCTTTTACTTGCTCACTCTACAAGAATTGAATTGGAGGGTTTCAATAATTGTCAATTTATGTTTAATTTTATTATATATTATATAATGTTTCCAAGTTTTAAATGTAAATTTATTTGTAATAAAATTCAAAACCCTACACTCAACTCAATATAGGTCCTAAACCAACTATTAACTATAAACCTAAAATAATAAATTTTAAACTATAAACTACAAAAACCATAAATTTAGGCTTTAAGGTTTATAATAATTTATGGTAAAAAAATTAATTCATATACAAAATTTAATAGGGAACATGATAGAAATTATATATTTACATCAAAAATCAAGTTGACATGAAATTTTATGTGATATAATATAGAAAATATTAAAATATATAATATGATCTATAATTTAGAAACCTTGACATATTAAAATTTAATAAATTATTTGAAATTTAGAAATATCAATTTATATAAATTGATATATCAATTATATGTACACATTGATGTAATCAATACACATAAAATTTCATATGTCTTGATTACATCATGGCATACATGTCAATTGATATATTGATCACTAGAAATGAATATCTATGTGTAAATTAACAATCATTACATATGATATATATTAAAAATTTAAGGTGATACAATATAAAGCCTTAATATTTAGTGTGATAAAATATAGAAACCATATAAATAATATTTTCAATATGGATTGATATAGCAATTGATATATTGATCAATAATTATTGATATGCATGCTAATGTAAGATCAATACATATAAAATCATATGTATTGAATATGTTGAATGCATAAGACAACTAAGTGAGGGGTTAATCAGTTGTACATTAAAACATTAAAACCCTCATTAACATTCAGATTTGAATTAATCCTTAAACACTTAACAACCTTTAAACCCTTATCAAACATTAGCATAATATAAACATGATAAATAGAAATGTGAACACATCCAAACACATGGGAAATCCATATTTACGTGGAAAAACAAAGAAGGAAAAAACCATGGTGAGAATTAGCTCAAAATATAAAGTAATTGTTGCATTGAATACAATAGGCTCACTTCCCAAAAGAAGGGATCACTACCATATTAGAAAGAAGAAGATAGAAGATTATTTCAATGAGAAATCCATCTTAGAACAATAGCAAAGATCCACCACTACACTACCAGTGCATTCACACTCTTTCTAAAGAATGTAGAAACTTTTTTCTCACTACTTCTAGTAGTCTTAGTCATTAAAGCTCACATTGCACATCACACTTTTGCACTTCACATCATAATTTGCATCACACACCAACCTTTCACCAACTCAACACATATATATACTATCATCAACCTTGAAAATAATTTACAAGGTTGACTATGCACTTCAAATGTGCAAACCACACCTTAACTCAGACATAAATCCATATATACATGCCATGCCATGCTTTGAAAAACACCAAAGCATATCCGCAATTAGTGTAAACACCCAAGGTTGACTAAACTTATGCTAACACCATTAAACATTTAAGTACATGCTTCACCAAATCCAAATATGACTCATGGACCAGGGTGATCCCACAATAGTGGTTTACACTTTTTGGGAAATTTTGATTTTTTGGAAAATCACATATTTTTAGAAAATATAATGATTTAAGCCTTGAAAATTTCTATTTAAAGGATTCCAATTGAAGAGGGTTTGATCAAACTACCTTAGATCAAAACCCCTTGGATAGAGCCCTTCTAATTTTAAACCATACCTATAACAAAGTCTCCTTTACACCTATCAAAATGCTAATAAAAAGTGAGTTTTGATTTACCTTTTGGGGGATCAAATGAATTCATTTAAATTTTTGTTTCTGTAAGTATATAGTCCTTATTATGGGCTTCCCAAAAAGTATAATTTTAAACATATTAAAATTTGATTATTATATTTATTTTTTATTTCTTGCTAATGTAGGTTTTTCATAGAAAATCAAGCTCTATGTTTTGCAGATGTGGAAAAATACCATATTATGAAAAATAAAATAAAAAATATTAGTGCACTAGATATTGATGTCTTTGATGCAGCAAAAAAAAGAAAATTGAATTTTGATACATACAAACAAAATTATGGTTTAGCCAGTAAATCATGTATGAATTGTAACTAGTTTGAATTTGAAACTTAAATTAAAAAATTATTCAATGAAATGTTATGAAACCATTTCCATGTACTATATATCATAGTTATAAATCTAAATTAAAAAAAAAATAGAGTTGCATCCTTCATAGAAAATAATTTATGTGTTAGCAAGCAACACCACTCTTTAAAAATGGTGTTTATAACTAAAAATTAGTTTTTCAAGGAGATGTAAAAAGAAGTTTTATCTAATTCCAAAAATTTTGAAAAAAAATATATTTAGAATCTTCAAAAAAAATGTCACAATTCACTATTTTTCATCATCTTCAAATTCCTCATGGCTTAGCCACTATAGGTTCCCAAAAGTGAAGATTTAGTTAAAAAAATAAAGTTCAATGTCCAGTTTGGCCAAAAATTGTAAACCAATATTGTTGGATCACCCACCATACAAAACACTTAAGCACACTTTGGAATATTTCATCAACACCTTGAAATCCGATTCCAAAAATTGTAAGCCAATATTGTTGGATCACTAACCACATGAAACACCTAAACACACTTTGGAATATTTCATCAACACCTTGAAATCCAATAAATCATTTGAAACATCATACACCTAAAGGGCATACTCATTTTGTACACCTAGTTAACCTTCCACACACTGTAACAAATGAATCCAATCTTTCCAAGTACTAAAACTCCAACAACTTAGACTGAAGATAGATATGAAAAGTATAAGCACACTTCTAGATTTGCAAGACTAGAAACCACAACATGAAGAAATGTGGAGAAAAGACATTTCTCCTAGATAACATTTCCTCATACTTTATGCAATGGTGAACACAACTTCTTCAACTGTATGATCTAGAACCTGAAACTCTAGATATAAAACCTCTAATCATCTGTGATCAACATATCCAAACCACACAAGTAACTCTTCAACCTTGAAGAAACACATAGAAAAACACTAAATACCACTCTACCACACAAAACACTATTTACAATATTTTTCCTCTTTTGGGTGTGTGCAAGATTATCATGGAAAAAATAGGCCCTTAAGTGGCAAAAAATTCAAAAAAATGAGAGTTAAGCAACTTGACATAAAGATTTGAATAAGTTATCTATATTATTTCAAAAATATGTAAGAATGAAATCTATATCAAATTGAATGTAGTTTCTAAACTACTAGGTTTATTTAAAAAACAAAAAATCAATTTGGTGAAAATTTGAAATTTCAATGCAGTAGTACTTAAATTTTAGGGAAAAAATAAGAAGTAGGTGTCTATCTGACCATTCTAACCACAAGAAAATGATAATATTTTTTTATAGTATTTTCTATATAAGTAGTGTTGATGGTGTTTTCTGCACAGCAGCAACTCAGACAGAATATAATATCTTATCTCTCTTGAAAGATAAATCTCTGTCAGCAAGCCTCAAGAGATAACCCCAGGGTCTCTAATGTCAGGTCTTGACAATGCATAAACAACTCAGTGATAAATGTGAAAATGTTGGTAATCACAAAGGGACCTTCCTACAAGCAAATACTGAATCTTCAATTTATCAGATCTAGTGATGTGATGATACTTCAATCCTAAATCTAATCCAGATAATAAAGAAATGACAAAAGATAAGGGTTTCAAAATAATCACTAAGATTACTGCTACTCAAATATTAACAATGCAAATGATGAAATACTTGAAATGGACCAATCCCCCATAAACCAATTCTTGCTTAACCCAGATGAATCTGCAATCTTAAAAGAACAATGCAATCTTCTAAGGTGTTAAAGATTTTCAAGTCATGAACATTCATCCAAGACAACCTTAAGGAAATTGAAATGAATAAACCTCCAAAATTGAACTAAGCACAATGAATATATGGTCCAGGCTAACTTTGCAAAGCAACTAACAGTCAGCTAGTTGCAAAAAGTATGGACTAGGGATCGCTGCAACACTTCAAGCATCAAACCATAAACACCATTAAATCAAATCTAATCCTAAATATCAAGATATCAATTTTCCTCAAAGCAATTCTAAAGATAGAATAAAAAAAACCATGCAAGATAAGAACATAAGTATGGCACCAAATCACAATGTCATTACTTGCATCAAATTATCCATTGAAGCAACAATTCAAGTTTTCTGTTACAATATTTGCTTGAGAATAACTAACTTCTAACTCCTTCTCTACTGCTTAATTCGCTCTAGTATCCAAAGTTTCTCTATCTTTTGTCTACCCAGCCCTCACAAATGAGGCAGAATGACATATTAATAGAGACCCCCAAGATATGTTAGCCTAGTTAGGGTTTACAATAATAATTGGCCATAAAACAAGTTGGCCAAGAGAAATTCAAAATAAAATAAACAATGCATTAAATGCTTGAACTTCATCCAGGTTGGCCTGGGATCACCAATACAGTTTGGACCAATGCATGCAAGATAATAGGGAAGCACAAATTTTGATGTAGCTCAGCATTAATTTCCTTCCCCTTTGTCTTTATTTCGATCTACCATATCATGCACCTTCAAAAGTACTTTGTCCAAGTCGGCTATGGGTGGCAAAGGAAAAACCTTAAGTCGGCTTTCAATTGATGTAATATTTTCCCTAGATTGCTCCACTGATTTATCCCACTCAACCTTATAGGTTTGATATTTATCGATAACTGCAATATAGGTGGCTGCATCATCCAATTGATGTTCAATAATAGAATCTTCACTGGCTGGGGAATATACATCCTGCCACCATATTCTCAATTGTTCTAAACTCAAATACTTCGGTGCAATCTTCCTTCTCCCTATCATGATCTCAAAGAAAGAAATACATCCATTATAGATACTGGTCAAGGTGTCCTCAATTTGCCTGTTCTTCTTGTATATCTTCTTCAGAACCTTCTACCTTATTTGTAAAGCTTCAAACCATTCCCAAGGTTCTGCAACTCTAGAGGAAGGGAGAATTCTATCATTCACCAACTTATCCTTAGTATATTCCATGATGGTCTTAGTCTTTTGCAGCAGGAGATCTATAGCTTCTTTATCTTGAGCTAATACCTCTTTCAACCAATCTTTTTCCCTCATAGCATCTCCTCCAGTTGAAAGAGTGTTCTTGATAGCATAATTTCCTTTGTTTTGCACTCCTTGTAGCTAATTTTTTGTAGCAAGAGTAGTGGCCTTCATTCTTTCCAGCTCAGTAATAGTTTCTTGGGGTAGGAGACTTGTAGTAGAAGATGAGGAGCCAATGGACTGCAAGGGTTTCATCATATCCTCTAAACATTTCTTGAGTCTTTCATTTTCTTTCTTCAGCTCCTATTTAGTTTGGACCTCTTTTCTTAATCTCCCCAAGATTACTGCACTAGAACCCTCATATTCCTCAATATCCTATTCCATGGAGGTAGGTCCTAGGTTGATAGTCTACATATTATAATCACTCCTAGTAACCTCATCTTTGTTCTTATCTAGAGCAGGAGTTGCAATGTGGACCACCCTATTGTTTGCTTCATCTCTTTCAATCTTGAAAATGGCCCTGGCCCTCTTCTTTCCTTTATCTTTTCCTATTTTAGCCAGTAACTCATCCCAATTGGGTGGGGTATCCTCCACAACAACTTGTTTTCTCCTTATTTCTTTATCTAGCCACTTTGGAATAGTGGACTCTAACTATGTTTCACTTTGTCCCACTTCTTCTTGTTGGTCCTTAGGCACATCTTCATTCAAATCCTACCTCTCAGGAGTCTTATTTGCCTTATCCTCCTTTTCTTTAGTATGCTCTTCTCGGTGCACAGGTGATGGGACCTTGTCTGATACTTCTTCTCTTTGAGGAGGTCCAACTTCTTTAGTTCGAACTGGTGAATCTTCATATGCAACTAGGGGAGACTAAATCACCTTTTCTATTTCTGCCTCTACACTATAAATCTCACCCTCATGGAATTCTTCTCTTTTCGTATCTCGGTGATCCTCAACTTTCTCGGATTCACCTAGTTCTTCATGAGCTTCATGGGGAGAAGGGATATCATTATGTTGTTCTACATGAGAGGTAACCGAGGGAGGATCTTTCTTTGGAACACTATCCTTAGGAGAAGGAGTTCTTGATTTCCTTGTGTATACTTGTGTCTTTTCTCCTAAACTTTCCACATTTACCACAAGTGGGCCAACTTCTTCCTCTCCATCCTTGGAGCTCACCTTTTGTGACAATCTTACAATTCTTCTTATTTTAGGCACAAAAGCACAAACCTCAGGGTCTTGCTCTTCAGCTTCCTCTTTTCCAGGCTTCTTAGCCTTGAAGTATGCCCCCTTTTCTTGGCAATAGGCCTTCTCTATTTTTTGTTTCTTGAGATTTCTCCATTTGAACATCTTTAATCTTAATTTTAAAAGGGGAGCTCACCTTTCCCTTACCCTTAGGATATTTTTCAGCTAACTCCTCAAAAGTAGAATGATGGTCCAAATCTCCCATTAGATCATATGTGCATTATACACCTTCATTCTCCAATTCCCATATTTTATGCTTTAGCCATAACTTTGTGTACTTAATGACTAGATCCATTAATTGTCTTAGCTTTTTTTTTCTTCCTCCAGCCAATCTATTTCACCAATTGGTATGACCTTTACTGCCTCATAACCATGGCCTTGAATCAAGTCCCCATCATCTTCAATATGATTTGGAACTGCCTTCACATTGTACAATCAGACTAATTCTACTGGAAGCTGGGAAAACTTCTTCTTTCTAACCTCATATTCATCACTGCAATTGGCCCAATGGTCTTCCAAATCATCCTTGTGGCTATATTCCTGGCTGGATTTCTTTTGCACTTCACCGGTTATGTCAAATCTAGGCCTCTTGGAATGGAAGGATAAACCAAGAGTACTCATCTCCTCCTCTAAATTCTGAGCTGAATTAATGGAAGGGCATGCTTCTCTAGTGCCTATCCTCAAAGGGAAGTCTCCACCAAACCTAGTCTTATGTTTTTCCCTTTTCACAATAGCATCAAAGTCACATATTTTCCTAGTGACCTCCAGGAGTAAGACATGATCAGTGGGATACCTTAGAAGTCGATATGACACTCATCAATCTTGATGTATGAGAAGATGGGAAATCATATGAACCAGGCACCATACCTCTTAATTAGCTCTTTAGCTTGATTTGAAACCCTTACATGCTATGCACCTTGAAGCAATATGGTGATATGCATGGTGAATGCATCATTCACCCTCCTGTAACTTGAGTTCCCTAAGTGCAATTGAGGGTAAACCTCATAAATTACATCCTGGCCAAAGATGCCCCTGGTGCTTAATCCCTTGCATGGATGAAATCTTGCAAGTGCATAAACTAGGTAGGAAGTCATGGTGAAGGTCTTGGTTTGCAACACATTGCACAATTGCTCATGAATCACCCTACTTATGACACCTACCCAATGATAGTTGATCTTCTCATGTTCCATCCTTGCAATGACATGGCACATCCAATTTTTGAACATACCTACACTTTTAACCCTACCACCCTGCTAAGAAGAGTGATGTCATCATAATATTCCTTCTTGAACTTTGTTCTAAATAGTTGTTTGGGTAGTTTTGAATAGTGAGACTTGGGATTTTCCAACTAGGAATTGATAATCTGTTGAGCTTTGATGGTCTCTTCCTCATAGTACCTTTTAGTTGTCTCCATATTGAATGCTACTACATGAGATCTATCTAGCATGTCAAAGGTCTGAGCTATGGAGACAGGGTTCAAATTTGCCACAATCCTCCCTTGGGGACCAACTATTCTCTCAGTATCACTATCATAATGCATGGCTCACTCAAGAACCAACTCATAACATTGCACTATAGAAGGAAAACCAACTACATGTGCCAACCTTGATTCCAACATCCTTTTAGCCAGTAGAGGAGGGTTTTGTGCTGTCATTCTAGCCTTGAATTCTTCATAGTCCCATATTCCAACATTCGTGTCAGTCACTTCTGACCAGATAGAGGTAATCTTTCTCTTCAGGAATTTGCTCTTAATGTCCATCTTGATCCTTTATGCCTCAGAAATAGAAGACCCCTCCATATCAGTCAGCTTTTCCAGCTGCTATCTTGCCTGAATTAGCCTGCACTTGACAAATAAACCATAATAAAAACCACATGAAACCAAGGTTAATCAATCAAAATCATCATTAAAATGAATCCCAGATAAGCAAGGTGTCATTAAATCTCATATAAAATGATTGTATCTAAGTTTGGGTTTCAGGTTCACCCGTGGAATCCAAGCTAGGGAGGAATTTTGGAAAATTCCTAGCCAGACGAACTCCAACAGAATAAACATGAAAACACCTATTAGTAACTTAATATGATCATTATCAACTAAGAAACAACATATGAGATCTGAAAATAGCGCAAATTAATCATAAAATGCAAGTCATACATTAACAAGCCATGCTATTTCATATTCCTTCACTTCCTACTAAATTTTAGAGAAATCCGCACGGGATGGATTTTCATGAAAGAGGCAACAATCTAAAAATTCCATAAAGACGAAGGGATAAAGGAAAATTTAGGATAATCTGGGAGTGATAGAAATCTACAGGGAAGATAAAACTTTGGAAAACTACAAATTTTGGGAAAACAGAGAGGACTAGGAAAATCGGGGAAATCCGCTAGTGCAGGAAAATCCCAGGATGGATAAAAAACCCGAATATCAACATTCTCTCACAATTTTGCTCAAATTGATTGATTGATCACAAATTTGAGGGGGTTAGATGTGTAGCAAGTCTGATTTGAACCTCCTATTGATCTTCCTTGAATTCTAGGCTCATTCAAAAGAAAATTAAGATGGAATGGTGATGCCCTAGGCATGAAACCCTAAATTTTGAACATTAACGCATAAAGCAAGCCTAGACTCAGATAACTCGACTACCGGGCTCTCACAAAGGCTATTTATGGCTCACAAGCAAGTTATCTCTAGATGTGAATGAAAGAGTGAACTCAAAACTTACTTGGGGAGCCACAAATCAGACAATATCATGCAACCCAAGCCACGAAATGCACAATAATTCAAGAATTTAAACTCCAAGCAAATCTATAATTCCAAAGAACTACTTACATTCATCAATCAAAAGAAAAGCAACATGTACATACCATATGACGTAGTAGAAATTGATCTCAGAAACAACAAATGTTAGTTTATTGGTGCTTAGCAAAGAACAACAATAATGCCCAAGAGATCACCACCAAATCCAACAATTTGCAAACCTAGCACTCCAAATCAAGTCCAACATTCAAAGAATAAACTCCTTAGCTCAATTGAACATAGATAATAAAGCATAATGGCATAAAAATCCCCAAAGATGGACTAAATACATCCCTCACAAGTTGTACAAGGAGTATTAATGAAGCTGACAAGACAACCTAGAGAAATTTAAAAACCCGACAGGATGACAGATTTTCAGAAAAAATTGGCCCACGCAGAATTCCACGAAGACCAGAAATTTCTGAACCACAACGTAAAGCAGACTGAGCCAGATTTACAAGGGATCCGGGGAAATCCACCCAAAGCGGATTTTCTTGACAGTAGTGAAAAACCCGAGATAAGCCTAAAACTTAAGATTTTCAATGAATACCACAAAGGGATCACCAAAATAAGAAGGATAAACACTTAAGCTCATACCAAGGCAAGTTAGATCCCCAAAATCAAAGGGTCAAAACACCAAAGAATCAAAGTGAAAGAGGGTCCCTACTTTTAGCAAGACGTGTGTGCTAAAACTACACAACAAGTAGAGGACTCATGTCTCGATGTGATGCATATTTTTTTGTAATTTTTTTACAAGTAAATAATTAATTATGAATTTTTTACTACAACTTTTAAAAAATATAAAAACTCATATCTCTGACCACCCTAACTTGGTCAAAACTTCATGAAATTCTTTTTTTTTTAATCCTATAGTATGCAAATCATAAAATGTGACGCATGTTTTAGATTCAAAAAATGTGATATCGTTTGAAATTTATAGATGTTTTTCAATCAGCCTATCAATTAAGACTTTAGTCGTAATTCAAGTAGAAAATAAATAATAATAATTTGTTAATTTCAAAGTAAAGCATATTTTATATTAGTGGAAAGCTGAGAATCTCCTTTAAAAACCCTTTTCATTTCATCAATTTTGGGTAAAAGACAAGTCGTCAACCACATACCCTACACATACCCATCATATTGCCACTTTTTGGCCCATCCTAATCCTGCACATACCATTTTATTCAAATATTCTCAAAATATCTTAGAAACCAAGCACCAAAAAAATCATCTAAACATCTACAAAATCTTCTTATAATCTCAATCACATAAGAGGTTGAACATCCACAAATATATGCTCATCAAAGCAACACTAGAGATTGACATTAGTGATACTAGTAATGATAACATAATTCAACCAATTAGAGCATTTCCATGGATTGATGTCAATGAAAATGCAAACTTTCAACATCCTCCCACTTTTTCATTGATGGCAACACATGAAAAACCATCAACAACAAAAAATAAGCTCTGATCACCAACACATACTACACATCAGTGCAAACTACTCCCCTTACCTAATAAATTATTCTTTCTAGCACTTTCTCTTTCTCCCCCCTACTTTGTAAGATTTTTCAATTAACTCTCTCTCCCCCATTGACATCAATGACAAAGGGAAACACATGTTTCATTTTCTTTGATTCCCCTTTGGCATCAATCACAAATAATTTCTCTCCCTCAAGGGAAACACCTATGAGGGACAATAATTCCTCGATAACCACACCTTTCACTTCCTTTGATAGCACCAACATACAAAAAAATGACAACACTTTCTCCCCCTGACTCCTACAACCAACAATTTTGTGCTACCTACTCTTCCTAAGAGGTAGCTACCAATATTTGTTGAAAACATGGAATAAATATTGAAATCCACTTGATTGATGCATAACCTTGTGTATCTAATTGAAAGGAGGGGAAATAACCCCTAACTTCTCCCTGAGATACTTAAATGTATTCCTAGCAAGAGCATTTGTGAAGATATCTACAATTTGATCCTTAGTAGGAACATACTCCAAATTCACCTCACTCTCTGCAACCTTTTCTCTTAGAAAGTGATATTGGATTGAGGTATACTTCTTCCTTGAACTCATTACTGTATTCTTTGAAATATTGATAGAAAATATTTTTTCACATAAGATAGAAATTGGTTTATCATATGACACTCTAATCTCCTTAAAGGTTTGCTTCATCAACAACACCTATGTGCAACATGATGCTATAACAGCTTATTTTTCCTCTATAGTAGATAAAGACACTAAATCCTACTTATTACTTAGCCAAGACACCAACCTGCTTCCAAGAAAAAAGCACTATCACTTGTACTTCTTCTATCATCCATACAACTTGGCTAATATACATTCTTATAAGTAGTGAGAGAGAAATAAATATCCTTTGGATACGATAAACCATGTTCTGGAGTGCCTTTCAAGTATTTGAATATTCTTTTTACTACTACCACATGTGACCCTCTAGGATCTTCAAATATATCCACAAGACAAATTGCATGCATGATATTCATTCTACTAGAAGTTAAATATAATAGTCCTCTAATCATTTATCTATACTTTCTCTAATTATATTTAGGAGATTCTTGTTTCTTACTCATCTTGCAACTAGTAACCATAGGATTGCATAGTGGTTTGGATTCTTCCATTCCAAAAAAAGTCAATATTTCCTTAACATACTTTGACTATGATATGAATATTCCTTTCTCTATCTAATTGATCTGAACTTCGTGAAAGAAATCCATCTCTCCAACCATAGATATTTCAAACTCTTTCTGCATCTCTTTTGTTGATCTCTTGCATATGATCTCATTTCCTCCAAAGATTATATCATCACCATACACATCCACAATCAAAATTCAAACTTTCTCAACTTTAAAGTAAAAATTTATATTTATGATACCTTTATTAAATACTTGTTGCAACAAGTACCTATCCAATCTTGCATACAATTCTCTAGGAGCTTTCTTGAGCCCATATAATGCCTTCTTCAATTTTCAGACCATGTTAGGATCATCTAATACCTAAAAACCTTCTAGTCATTCAATGTATAAGTCTTTTTCAAACTTACCATTAGAGAATGTAGACTTCACATCCATCTAATAAGCTTTGAAATTCTTGTGTGTTGCAAAAACCAAAAACATCATAATAGCCTCCATCCTTGCCACCAAAGAAAATGTCACTTCAAATTCTATTCCTTCTACTTCTGAGTAGTCTTTCACACAATTATTTCCTTGTTCCTAAAAAATTCTCCATTATCATTTAGCTTGTTCTAGAACACCCACTTGTTTCCAATAACATTCTATTTTGTTTTTCTTGAGACAAGTTCCCAAGTTTGGTTATTTTCAATTTGCTTCAGTTCTTCTTCCATAGACTTGATCAAAATTCATCTTTTTATACCTCACTCTCTATTTTAGGCTCAACATTATAAAGTAAAAATAAGTTTACGCATTCCTCTATCATAGTAGCCTTTCTACTTGTCAATACACCTTTTTTGTCACCAATGATCCGATCTTCATAACAATTCTTCTGAACATACTCAAGCATCTTAGGGATCCTTTCTAGAGCTTTGTCCTCTTCAACCTAAACTTCTTTTTTCTTACCATCATCTCTCTTCTTCTCTAAAAGTGGACTCATTTGATTAATATCTTTATATCAACACAAATATTTTATGTAATTCTTCATCCACTTTGACACTTGCAATTTCAACAACCCTTTTTAGCCTCTTGTTGTAGCATCGATAAGATTTTCTTTCTATATAGTATCCAAGTAAGATTCCTTCATCAGATCTTGCATCAAACTTAAATAGTATATTTTCTTCATCTCTTATAATGTAGCACTTGCCTCCAAACAACTTGAAATATTTTATTGTATGAGTTCTTCCATACAAGAATTCACAGGAAGTCATTGAATTTTTTTTCCTTTCTTTCGCTTTGTTATGTATGGATATTGTAGTATGAATTGCTTCTCTCCAATAGGCATCCAATATATTTTCTCAATTCATCATTGTCCTTGTTTCTTCCTAAATAGTCTTATTTTCCCTTTCCACCACTCCATTCTATTGAGGAGTCCTAGGAGTTAACAAAATTTTCTTTATTTCATGTTCTTCACAAAAACTATTAAACTCATTGGATGTGAACTCTCCACCTCAGTCAAATTTTAAACATTTGATTTTCATACCCATTTAATTCTCAACCATAGCTTTAAATTCCATAAACTTATCTATAACTTCTAATTTTTTAGATTGGAGTTATCCAAGTCATTCTAGAGTGATCATCAATCAATAACATGTAATACCTATCACCTTAAAAATTTATTTATTTAGGTCTACAAAGGTCTATATACACTAGCTCCAAAGGTCCTACAATAGAATATTCTTTGACATTGGGTATGTGTAGGATCATGATGGGCCAAAAAGTGGCAATATGATGGGTATATGGTTAACGACTTTTTTTTAACCAAAATTGATGCAATGAAAAGGGTTTTTAAAGGAGATTCCTAGCTTTCCACCAATATAGATTATGCTTTACTTTGAATTTAATAATTAATTATTATTCATTTTCCATTCAAATTACAACTAAAGTCCTGATTGATAGACTGATTGAAAAACATCTATAGCTTTCAAATGGTATCACACTTTTTTAATCCAAAACATGTGTCACATTCTATTTTTTGCATACTATAAGATTAAAAAAAATAAAAAATGAATTTCATGAGTTTTTGACCAAGTTGAGGTGGTCAGACATATGAGTTTTTTTATATTTTTAAAAATTTGTAATAAAAAATTCATAATTAATTATTTATTTGAAAAAAAATTACAAAAAATATGCATCTCATCGGGACATGATTCCTCTACTTATATCTAAAATTTTATAAAAAAATATTATCATTTTATTGTGGTTAGGGTGGTCAAACAGACACCAACTTCTTATTTTTTCCCTGAAATTTAAGGACTACTGCATTGAAATTTCAAATTTTCACTAAATAGATTTTGTTTTTAAACAAACCTAGTAGTTTAGAAACTACATTCAATTTTCCATAGATTCTATTCTTACATATTTTTGAAATAATATAGATAACTTATTCAAATTTTTACGTCAAGTTTCCTAACTCTTTTTTTTTTTTTGGCCACTTAAGGGCCTATTTTTTCCATGATGATCCTACACATACCCATTGAACCTTTTCCTTGTTTGCTTCCCAACTTGACATTCCTTATAAAAAACATTCATAAGATTTATAATCTTTGGTAGATCTCTCACAACTTGACCAAAACTATTTCTAACAAAGCTATCAAAATTGATATGACACATTCTTTTCTGTAATAGAAAAATTTCATTTGTTTGAGTCATAAAGCACATACCATTATCAACCTTAAGCTTTTAAAAACATCCATGTGTCCTTTTTCCTACAATAACTAGAGTTCTAGATCCTTTCTTGATCTCGCAACCACCATCCTAAAATATAAGATTATATCCTTAATACACATTTTTCCTACACTTAGAAAATTATTCCAAAAACCCTTAACATAAAGAAAATCATTTGTATTATTCTTTCCATAAAAAATAATTTAACCTTTTCCATAAATCTTAGTAGATGTATCATCACAAAACTTAACAATGCCATCTTCAAATTTCTCAAGTTTAACAAACATACATTTATCACTTGTCATGTCATTTGAGCATACCTTGTTAAAAATCTGATAGTTTTTTTCCTCTCTAGCATAAAAAGTAGTAACCATAGTTCCATTATGACCTTCTTCCAGAGCAATTTCATTGATAAATTTCTTAGAGTTAACAAAATTAGCTCCAAAATTTAGATCCATGAAAAAGCATTCGTCATTTTCATCATCTAGGTAATCAGATTCATCATCACATATACTTGCATCTTCTTTATCATAATAACTTATCTTATTTGATTTACCTTTGTTCTCCTTAAATCTATCATTTGAAGCTTTGACTGGACATCTTGAAGCATAATGGTCCCTATCTTTCCATAATTAAAACATTTGAAAGGTAACCTACCTCAATATTTTCCAGTGCCCTTTTCTAATCTCCTCACAAAGTTTGCTTCTGGCTCATCAAATTCATTTGGGTTAGATTCCTCATTCTTCTCTATTTTTCCAACTTTAAAAGAAGTACTTTTCATGAATCACTTGGACTTGTTGGAAATTCGATTGTATAAAATGGTTTTCATTAATGTCAACAAGTTTTCATCGATGTCAACACAATATTAAATGTATGAGTTAGCCACTGAAAGTTATTTCCTATAAAAAATGATTGATATATGGTCCAGAATGTTGGTTGGTTTGGTGTATTGGTTTTTAGGTCTAGTTTCTACCGTGAGAGAAGCTATGATTTTGATATTTGAATATCTTGGCTGACTTAGTGTGTGCAAAATATTATGTGGACTAGTTATGCTTTATGGATGTTCTTACAACATAAGAAATGTGTTAACCTTATATGGTGCCAACCTAATTGATGATTAAGATACACTTGTGTAATATATAAGATGTTTTGAGGAATAGAAAAGGAGAGAAAGAAAGACATACAGATGAGCGAGAGGACTGGAAGTGAATATATGAAGTGGATGTGAAATGTGGAGTAAGTGTGAGTGTGAAAAGGATTAAGAGGTGTGTGAAGATCTAAGCCTAAATTCTTTATCAATTTTGATCAGTGTAGTTTTGTTGAGTAACTATTATGTGTGGAAGTACTCCATATTCTGAGCTTTAGTGGAACTGAACCCTGCATATTCAAGGTGTAATCCTTCAGTTCATACTTTTGGTAGTAAGCCATAACTTTTTTATTTTGGCTATGAGCCATCTTTTGTATCTCTAGGTTGTAGCCCTATGGACAGTGAGTCCAAACAATAAGTCCTTATTTCAGGAAGTGAGACTTATCTTAGGCAATGAGCCTTATCTCTAGAAATGAGCCTTTTTGTAAATAGTTTTGATATTCTCTATATTTTGAATTAATCATCACTGTGGCTTTTCCCTCATTGGGTTTTCAATGTAAATCTCGTGTTATGGTGTTTATGTGTTGGATTTGAGTTTTTGTATTTGCATTTAATGATTAATCATTTAAGTAGTTTTATGTATTAGTTATTGTGATTGAAGTAAAGGTTAAAATCTATGAAAACTGATTCACCCCCCCCTCTTGGTTGTCCTATTAAAGAATTGGTATCCAAGCTTCGTCCCTTGGAATAAGTTTAACAACTTGAAGGAGATCTTGGCAAGTTTAACTAAATGGTAAAGGGACCTAAATTTTATGAAGAATTAAGAACACATACTTCAGAGTCTGAAAATAAATATGTAAAAGAAAATATCAAGCATGCAGGTGAATGCATTTAGAAACCAAGAAATAATATCTGGAAGTTCAAGTTGAAATATAAAGAAGTTTACCAAGAACTAAAGGAAGCAAAGAAGACTATTAAGAATCTAAGAATGGAACTTGATGAAAGAAAAAGAATGGAAGACAATATCAAATTGGAAACTAAACAAAGCAAGGAAAAGGAAGAAATACTAAAAAAGACTATCAATCAAAAGATAGAAAAATGTGATAAGCTTGAACAAGAAGTAGTAATCCTTAAAGCTAATTTGGAAAAAGTAAAAGCTCATGAAGAAAGGTTTAAGATAAACTATACAATTCCTGATGAGTTGATTTCATCTCAAAAACCTACAAATGATAAAGGTGATCTAGGACTTGAAGAAGGACAAAGCTCAAAGACTAAAATAGATTTCAACAAGATGAACAATCAAAGGAAATTCCAAGACAAGAATCAAAGGATCAATATTAGAATGACACCCATTTGACAACCTAATGCTCAAAGGTATCCATATTTTAATGGAATTTTCTTCTCATACAATAAATTTGGTCATAGGGAAACATAATGCATAAGTAGGATGAACCAAAATAGAATAAGTCAGACTGTTGGATTCTTTGCTAGAAAATGATATGTGTGCAACAAGTTTGGACATAGAGCTACTGAATGTAGAAGCCAAATGATGGTGAAAAAATTTGATATAAAGAGAAGGATTTAATCTTTTCAAGGCTATTGTTACACATGCACTATCTTTGGACACAAGGCTAATCAGTGTTGGATAAATATAAAAGCAAATTCATTTGATCTTGGATATGCTAAGTGCTACATTTGCAATAAATCAAGACATATCTCAAAAGTATGGAGGAGAAAAGTTGGAAAGAAACCTAATCTAGAATAGAAAAACATGTTAGTGAAAAAATTGGATCCTCAAGAAGTGAGGAAAGAAATCAAAAAATATTTGAGAAAGAAGGAAGAACCTGAGAACAAGGATGAATTAGATAGCCTATATCTACATCTGGTGCAGATACCTCTTTCAAGAACTAAATACAGTAATGGCTTCATGGGGGCAGTCACAAAAGAATCTAAAAAACCCTTGATATAAGAGGTGCCATATCATGACACACGGATAAGTGATGTGAATCTCTAGTTTGAAGGCATTGAAGAAAATTTCAACAAAAAGGATGCAAATCAAGAAATTTGTGGAGCTCTTCTTGGCTTATATTGTTTCTCAAAGCTAATTCGGTGGTATTGGATGAGAAGGTAGGACTAACGGAGTGAAGTACATACATGACGATTTCATAAGCAATAAATTACCATTTATGATGAAACCCCAAAAACTATAAGTTAAATAAGGATGATTGAGTAGTCACTTTTCACATTATGAATCAAACAAGCTAAGGATTAAAGTGAAACTAAGAAATAAGGAGTTAGGGTTATTGGAAAGCAAAAGTACAAAGAATAAGGTTGAAACAATGGTGGTATTTAATCCGCACAACAAAAAATAATAGAAATTAAATTACAAATTGATGAATTTAATCATGAAAAGGTTTGAAAGCTTGAGAATTCCCTTTTAGTTGAGCAAATGTAAAAGGTTAAGGATCTAGGGAACAAGGGTTTAAACATTTGGAGTGAATTTGCATACTTTTCGAATATGGACATTGTTAAGCTTATCTTAAGAAGAATTCAAGGTAATCAGATGATCTTCGAAAAACCATATGAGATCACAAAGGAAGTAATTGCAACAATAACAGGTTTATGCAATAATAGACCCATTCTAGTGAATAAGTTAATGAAGAAAAAAAAGGTTGAAGCCCTAATTGGGGTAAAATGAGATCAAAGGAAACTCTAATTCACACTATAATCAACCTTGTGATAAGGTATGTGACATGGAATTTCATATAAGATCTATTTCAGAAATAGGGAAGGCTCTACTTTGGTGATTTCTATTTATGTTGTGCATCAAATGGTTGAAAAGAATGAAGATTTTGACTTGTGTGAGTTACTGAGGAATCAATTAATGGAGAACATTACTATGACAAAGAATTAAAATTAACCTTTTCATTTTGGTTCTCTGGTTATATGTTTGATGATGTATTTTTTACAAGGATTACCATTAAAAGACAATGTTGTGTGGAAGTCAGTTAAACCTATTGGGAAGCAGGTCTACCAGTATCTAGAATGTCCAGCAAAAAAAGAATTTTTTTGTAAAGAATACTTTGAAAAAAAAAATGTATGGTGCTCTGGCATGGTTCCCAATTCAATTGTAATGTTTGAGGAAATTTCCTCCTCTGGAAAGAGAAAATCAAGAAGAATCATCTCAAGTTCTCCTCTGGAAATTAAAAAACTAAAGTTTGAACAGAAGAAAGAAGAAAGGGAAGAAAATATTACAGATGGAATTGCTCTAGCATTAATAGATGATGATGAAGAATATTTCACTAAGGAGAAGGTGTTGAAGATTCTCGGGCAATCTGATGGTTTGAAGAAGATTGGAGATGTTTGGTTGACATGACCATTATATGAATAGGATGAGATCATAGACACTTTGGCTATTTACATAATTAATAATGATATTGATCTAAGCAAATTGACAAGTGTTTTATTGGAAGTGTTGATTGAGTAGATTGAAGACATACTAAAGGCATGATTACCTAGTGAAACAAGAAAAAAGTTGAGATTCAATTGGTTATGGAAGAAAGTTATGGAAATGCATAAATTAATTGAAAACATCCATCAAGAATGTAAACAGTGTGTATAGGTATTGTCTCTAGTGGCCTACTACTATCATAAACTATAGAGAAAAAATTTATGCTATTGAGTTTGAGCTGGATTCTATTGGAAAAAAATATGATATTCTTAATGAAAAGGATGGAGGACAAAAGAAAAAGATCAATTCCTTACAGTAAAAAATTCTAGTCATTGTGGTACTAAGAGATGGTATTGTGAAGACTTTTTAGAAAGTTAAAGAAATAATTTAGCTAAGATTGGAATAGCTTTTTGGTCTTTTGGTGGAAGCTAAGGAAAATGAAGAAAACACCACTATCTTAGATACTCTTCTAGAAATAATAGATTCAATAGCAAATAAAAAAATTATATGTTTAAACATCAGGTTGGTAGTAGATTCCTGGAAGACATGTCTTTTAGAACTGAAATAAAAATACAAGGGGATATATTAAGGGAAGAAGGATTGAGGTAAAGAACCATTTTTGATATCATTTTTTAGGACTATTTTTTGTAAAAAATATTTGAAGTACAAGGAAAATAGATATTTTTTTCTTTTCCATTAATTTCAAAGGGGGAGAGGAATCATGTGAAAAGAAAAAATCATTTCAGCTCATCAAAATAATTACAAAGGTTGTTTTTCTTGGCTTTTCACATCTTGTGTTTCCATCAATGACAAATGGGGATATTGTTGGAAATTGGATTGCATCAAATGGTTTTCATTAATGTCAATAGGTTTTCATTGATGTCAACACAATACTGAATGTATGAGTTAGTTACCAGAAACTATTTCATATCGAAGATGATTGATATATATGGTCCAGAATGTTAGTTGGATTAGTGTGTTGGTTTTTAGGTCTTGTTTCTACCATGACATAAGCTATGATTCTGATATTCAAATATCTTGGCTGACTTAGCATGTGCAATATATTATGTGGACTAGTTATGCTTTATGGATGGTTTGTTGACATAAGAAATGTGTTAACCTTATATGGTGCCAACCTAATTCATGATTAAGATATACTTGTGTATATATATAGGATGTTTAGATGAATGGAAAATGAGAGAAAGAGAGACATAAAAATGAGTGAGATGAGTGGAAGTAAATATATGAAGTGGATGTGAAATTTGGAGTAAGTGTGAATGCAAAAAGGATTAATAGGTGTCTGAATATCGAAGACTGAATGCTTTATCAATTATGATCAATGCAGTTTTGTTGAGTGAATATTATGTGTGGCATTACTTCATATTATGAGCTTTAGTGGAACTGAACCCTACACATTGAAGGTGTAATGTACATTAGTTCATACTTTTGGTAGTAAGCCATAACTTTTGTATTCTAGCAGTGAGCCATCTTTTGTATCTCCAGGTTGTAGAGCAATGGACAATGAGTCTGGATAGTGATTCCTTATTTCATGAAGTGAGCCTTATCTCAGGTAGTGAGCGTTATCTTTGGAAGTGAGCCTTTTGTAATCAGTTTTGATATTATCTATAGTGTGAGTTAATACTCACTATCATTTTTCTCTCATTAGGTTTTCCACATAAATTTGGTGTTATTATGTTTATGTGTTGGATTTGGGTATCTACATTGGCATTTGATGATTAATCATTTAAGAAATTTTATGTATTAGTTATGTTGATTGAAGTAAAGGTTAGAATCTATGACAACTGATTCACCCCCTCTCAATTTTTGTATTCAATAAGAAAAAAATCTCTCAATTCCAAACTAGTTAATGCACCAAGCAAGTGATCTATAGAATAATGATCTAAATTCCAAGCTTCTTGAATAGAAGAAACCTTATGAATATAAGATTTAGGAAGATTTCTTAATACCTTATTTACCACCTCATCTTCTTCAAGTTTTTCACAAAGGCCTCTAATGGAATTGATAATTTGGTCTACTCTATGGATGTAGCCTATAATATCTTCATCTTCTGTCATCCTTAGGGTTTCAGATTTGATCTTTATATTTTGCATGTTTTCTTGATTGACCTTATAATCCCCTTCATAGATACTTTCTATCTCTTTCCATATATCACCAATAGTTTTAAAAGTCATAACTTTCACAAGTTCAGAATTAGAAAGACCACTGAAAGATTAGACCTAACTTTTCCATTTTTCTCATATGTCTTGATCTCATCATCAATACTCAAACCATTTGCATGTATTGTATATCTAGTTTCAACAGACTTCTAAACTCTAAACCCTATAGAATTAAGGAAACCTTCTATCCTAGTTTTCTAGAATACATAATTTGATCCATTATATAGAGGGGCCTCCTTTTTGGATGCCATCCTATATCTACCTTAAGAAGTTAAGATTTCTTCCATGGAACCTTTCTCTAATACCAATTGTTGAGTGCACAAGACAACTGAGATCCTAGGGTGAATCAACTATACATTAAAACATTAAAACCCTAAATAATATTCAAATCCGTATTAATCCCTAAATTCTAAAACAATGGAAAATAGGGTATTTGGAGTGGGGTGAGCTAAATATGATAATACATAGACCTATTTTCCTTTATTTCATTAGGAAATGATATCCAAATAATGAATTTATTATCAACCCTCAGGTGAATCAACCCAATGTGAGAATCTTCAAAAAAAATTATTCTTGAATGATGAGGGTAAAGGCCAAACAACACTCTAGGGAGAAAAACTAAAAATAATAAACCAATACAAAAATACAATCTAAAACATGAAATAGCAATATTAAACTCAAAGTAAGAAAAACCAAAAATTAAATTATAGATTTGAGAATGATAGAATGATGCTTACTGGTCACCAAAAGTGTTTTTCTGAAGTTGATTTGAGGCTCATTCACCCATGGGTGAATGGGTCCAAGTGCAATGTTTTTTTGTAGCTCTCAAGAGCCTCTGATACATATCTAAATCTTTTAATTTGCTCAAGTTTCATAGTCAGAGTTGTAGTGTAGAAAAATGCATCCCTTTACATTTTCACACTTATTTTGGCCCTCCCTACTAAAAGTGAGATTCTTTATGCCTTATTTGGTCCTATTTTGCATCCACAAGGCTTAATTAATGCATCTTTCCAAGGATAATCTTGACACATATCAAATGACCTATCATAATTCAGTGATTTTGGTTTGTATGGCCCAAATTTAGTGATTTGGGACTCATAAACTAGCTTTGCCATACGGGTCCCACCTAATTTTTGGGGCCTAAACAAGAATTTAGCATAAAACTAAACCTTTCTTTAAATTTATGTCCCGATCTTAGCCTACTATGACTCATATGCCACAACTAGCATATGAATCCTGCATTATTTGGACCTATTTTAAATTCAAATTATTGGTGGTATTTTATTCTCCTAGATTTGATGTTATCTTTTAGTGTTGTAATTTCAAGAAATTTGGCATAAACAAGTATAAATACAAGGCTATTTCACATAATTTCACCTAAGCAATCATAATATCAAGCTAGCACTTTTTCAAATCAAGTATTCTAGCAATTCAAGAGCATTCAAAGTGATTATCAAGCATTTTGGAGCATTATTCAAGAATCATGCATCATTTCCAGGTCATCATGCATCATGTTTGGTTTTTAGATAACATTTGTGATGTAGGATCTTATGATTCAAGCAAGTATTCAAGTCAAGATCCATAACATACATTCAAGAGTCAAGATCTACATTCATGCTAGCCATAACATACAATTTTGTAGCCTTTTGTTCAAGGGTTTAGTGAGTTTTAACATTGCATATTTGTTCTGTTCAGACTATAAAAATCTGATGTTTTTACATATGTTTTCACTCATAAATTTCCAGATTTGGTCCTACCATATACATATTTCACCCATTTTTTTCTAGATTGTCCCATTGAATCCATTGGGTCATGCATATTTTCATTCTGGTTCATTCCATCATAGGTCTCCCATTGTCTCCCCAACCCACTATGTTTTTCTGCTAATATCTTCTATTTCAAGTGTTTCGGTGTGACAACATTTGGGTCTCTCTGATCCATTTTTCTGCTAGCAATGTTTGTTTCCTATCGGCAAGATGTTTCTGTTGTTTTGGCAATCGTGGTGGCTTCTTTTGGAATTTGCCTTGGTGATCGTGCTAGTGTCTTGCCAAATTCTGGATGTCTTAGTGACAGGTACACTGTCGGTCCCTTCGGCATAGGTTAAAGGTTTTGGTGAGTAGTCTTAGCAAATACAAAATTTCTCGCCGACTTCACATATGGGTTTCTTTTCAGAAAAGGCTATGCGATATTAGCATGAGGTCTCGGCAAGTGACCTCTAGTCTCATCAATGAAAACATGTAGATCTTTGTCAGCATAGGTGTTGCCTCATCTCGGCAATCCAGGGATAATTGAAGACCTTCGGTGAAGCATTAGATAATCTACAAGAGGTCTCTTTGATCGATGGAAGCTACAGCGATTTACATGACGGGCTCATTGGTGAGAGGAACTTTAAGTCATAGCAACACGTGAAAGGTAAAGCTGCTCTCGGGAAAACATAAAGGGATCTACAGGATGTGTCCACGACCTAGATGAGCTACAATGAATATGAATGAGGCTAAAGGAGTTCATCGGCGAGAGATAGCTGTGTGTCTCAACAATAGGAATGCACGTAAGGAAAAGTTTGTTTCGGAGCAATGCAAGTGAAGTCTATATGATGTCTCCCCAAGAATGATAAGTCATAGCGATAGCAGAATGTGCATGGGATGTCTAACAATTGAATTGCCTTTGGTAGGATGATATATTGTGTCTCGCCGACTTTTCACAGGTGATTAATAGAAATACAAAACATTGAGGCCAACATGTATTTGCCTGGGAGCTGTTGCTTGCTAGCTCTATTGGAGCCTGATTTTTGTGCTAAGCCAACATGTTCTCTCATTTTAGCATTTTATCCAAATGCTTGTGTATAAATAAGCATTCTTGCAATTGTAAAGGGGGGGGCTATAAGATATTTAATATACAGTAGGCAATTTCTGATGGATACAGTACTATAAATTCATCAGATCAGATATTATGATGCATGTTTTCAAATCAGAGGTATTTATGAGAGTCAATTGATGTTGCTGCACATTTTTGGTCTCAATTATCTATTGAATTTGATGAAAGTATGGCTAAGCTGTCTCCAAGATGGACTCTTTCTAGTTGTTTAAATTAATATGAGAAGTTTGTATTCAATTTATTAGTGCACATTTGTTGTACTTGTGTGATTGATTGATTGGTTCTTTCAAGTAAAGACTAAATCCTTTTAGTTAATCATAGCAATCAAAGAGATTCAATTGGATTATTCAAGTAGAGCTTAGTAGTCATAGTCTTGCATGTTTATACAAGTTGTAAATAGAATATATGCCAGGTAATTTGAGTTTTCTCAAGAAAGTGTTGCTCATTTGATTTCATTTGACTCCGCATACCCAATAAGGCACTAGTCTCTACATTTTATCATTTTGAATTCATTCATTCTCTTTACATCTTTTAAAATTGAGTATTTTAGAATCTAGACCAGAGTATTGTTACCATTTTCAAGTTAAATTATAATTGTTCACTCCCATCTGCCATTGTGAACAAGTTGATATAAGAAGATTGATTACAAGTTAAGTCTACATTATTCAGAGAGGTACACCCACCAAGGTTTAGCAACACCTAAAGAGTAGAAGGTTGAGTTCTCTTGACCTTGTCTGTTACCCTAAAGCATATCAAGAGATTATCAATCCCTTGTGGCATTCAGCCTACATTTTTGAGAGATAACAAATTGGTGACTCTGCTAGGGAACAATCAAAATCAAATCCTTAATTATAGAGTTAGAATTATTGCACAGACTCTGCTAGGAACTAGAAGTATCAAGCATTTTCTCATTTTTATAAAAGTGAGTGGTGACTCTGACATAAATTTTACAAGTTATTCATCATGAATGGAAGAAGATCTCAGTATAGGTGAGGTCATATAGGAGCCCCTGCTAGTAACAGTAGGTGGACGCATAAAGATGATAGAGCTGACAAAGGAAAGATGATCAATGAGGACATGTGCATAACAGACAAAGGCAAAGCACCAAGAGCACATTGTGAAACAAATAATTGCTTTGATACATGGAGAGATGATTCAAGCGCTAAGCCTTATACCCCTGAGGATCAAAGAAATCCTTTCTCTTCTCTTGAAGCTCCGAAGCAGACTGAGTTTGAAGCTAGACTTGAGCCTGAACGAATCAGAATTCAGCATGAATATGATCAGCAAATGGAGGGTAATCACGAAATTCCTAAAGGAAACCATAAGGCCTCAATTTCTGAGGAAGTAAAGGCACAATTGGAACAACAAGAGAGGAAGATAAAGGATTTGGAGGCTAAATTATAGAAAGCCCAAATTATTGATCAGACGGCTGGTGGCTCAAAGTATGTTCCACCTCACAAGCAGGGTGATCATGGCACAGGGCCTTCCAATCAGCAAAATTCTCCTCACCATTAGATAGGGAATCACTACAGGAAGCCAAAGCATCTGCCTCATATCCCCACATAGCATACAAATGTGCATCCACCTCCTGGTCAACATCACATCCCTCAACATAATGCATAATACAATAATCCTATGCATCAGTATCAATATCCACCTATCCCTCCCCCTCACCAATACGTAGCAATGATCAGGCAGTTTGATTTGGCAGGTTTCAATCTATGCCCTTACCCTATGGATAGCAGTTGGAGAGGTATAATTCCCAAGTTTGTAGGGAGCAATGCAGTCACTGCTGAAGAACATCTAAGAAATTTCAATATGTCCATTCAAGACATAGGTATGCCACATGAAGATTTGCACATGAGGCTGTTTATGATGTCACTTATTGAAGACGCTAGGGATTGGTTTAACAGCTTGCCAGCATATTAAATTAATTCTCTCCAAGCATTTCAAGAAAAATTCTTAGAGTAATATGGGAATCAAAATGCTCTAGATGCAACTTTTCATGAACTGGTGAGGATTCAGAAAAATTAGAATGATTCAATTTATGATTTCAACCAAAAATTCAACAAGTTGCATACTAAAGTACCTCCTAAATCAAGGTTGCCAAACTCTACTGCATTGAGTATTTATTTAAGTGCATTTTATCATAAGATAGGGTATGAGCTAAGAAGTAGATCCCCAAGATATTTGGCTGAAGCACAAAAAATTGTATTGACAATTGAAAATAATAGGAAGACTACTAGTGTGACTAATAAAAGAGACAGCCTGAGGCCTCCTCAACAAAATAATTATTAGTAGAGACAGGAGAATACATACAGAAATGAGAATAGAAATGAAAGGCCAAGCTTGCATGATATGCCTTACAATACAGACTGGAAAGATGGGAAACTTGTAACAACCAAACCAAGAAATAAAGAGACTCCTAATCCATTGAACAAAAAGGGAACTTACATGGTAAGTAATAATTACTTTTGTGAAGTTTGTAATCAGCCCCATTCCCCAGATTATTGTGTGGTATCCCAGAAGATGCAAGAAGAGGGAATGTTAATGGAGAATAGTGGAGAAGATCACAAAATTTACTTGACTTCAGATACTTTTTACCATGCTGAGGAAGGATATTCATCTTTAGAGGATGAAGGCTATGAGTATGACATTTCAAATTAGAAGTATAATGTCCATATGGCTAAACAACAGTTCTTTTATGATTCTGATGAAGACTACATAGAGCCACATCTTGTTGAAATGCTTGTTTAGTGCAATGTAAGGAGACTCACTAAAGATGAAATGGAGAAAATAACTGTTGCAGCAGTTGAGGATGCAAGGAGTAAATATTGGTTGAGAAACAAAAAAATGAATGAGTTAGATAGAGTTCCTGGGGGAATTTTTGTAAAAGATCAGAAGGCAACACAAGAAACTGTAAAAAATCTAGAGAACAAGCAGCATGATAAAATTGAAAAGAAGCCTATCCAAGAGTAGAAAGTTGTAGAATTACACAAGGAAATGCTAAAGTCTGATTAGCCTAGTAAAAAAGAAAAAGAGGAAAGAAAAGGAGAAGTGCCAGAACTGAAGAAGACTGTTAAGACAGAATGCTCCTCTTTTGATTTCACCCAGGCATTATCCCAAGTAAAAATATCCGTTCCACTACTTGAATTGATAAAAATTAAAGAGTATAGAGATAATGTTGTTCAATTGATTACAAATGGGAATGAAAAAAACATAAATTCTAAAGAGGTCAATAGGTAGGAAAAAGATAAATAATTTAGAGGTCTATCTAGGTGATGTTTTAACAACCTCCCCACAAGTGGATCCTTTCTTCACCACATTGCTTATAAATAATAAATTGCTGAGGAACTGCATGATAGATTTTGATGCTGCTATAAATATTATGCTAGTAGGAGTAATGAAACAGCTTGGCATGTGGGTTGATACATGTGAAGGGAAGTGCTATGCAATGGATAACAGACCTATACCTGTGGTAGGAATTATGAGAGGTGTTGAAGTCAAACTACCTACTTATCCACAGGTGGCTTATAATATAGATATCACAGTGATTGATACTCCTCCACAGTTCGGTATGCTTTTGGCATGACAGTGGATAGCTGCTATTGGTGGAAATGTTCAATTTGATTTGTCTTATGCTACTATTCCAGTGAATGGTCAAGATGTGAAGATATACAGGGAGCCAAGAATGAGTCAGCTTGTTGAATGTGTACCACAAGATCAAATTAATTGTTTTTGTGATATTGATCTTGGGAATTTAAAAATTGGACCAGCCCAGCTAGAATTAACAAATAGTGATCCCATTGAAAAACATGTTGCATAGAATTGTAATGACATATGGAAGATGTACTTTGATGAAGCTTGCAGTTAAGAAGGTAATGGTGTTGGGATTTTTTTTGCTTCCCCTGAAGGCACTACTTTTAAATATTCATTCTTGTCGGCATTTGAATGTACAAACAATGTGGCAGAATATGAAGCTTTGTTGACAGGTTTGAACATAGCTGTGAAACCCAAGATTAAGTTGCTAACTATTTTTGGTGATTTTGAGTTGGTTGTTTCACAAATTAAATCAAAATATGTAGCAAAGCACAAAAGATTAAAACAATATAGGAATGTTGAATGGGACACCATTGAATTGTTTGATGCATTTTCAATCGAGTGGATTGATAGATCAAAGAACATAATGGCTGATTTTTTAGCAAATGTGGCACTCAAAAGAGATGATATTACACTGGCTAGGGTGTCACATTGAATTCAAAACAAGGCCTGTTGTTCCTGATAACGTTTATAGCTGGCAAGTTTTCAATGATGATACTGACCTTTTGAAATTCCTCAATTGTATAGATCAGTATGAGGCCCAAGAAATTGATTTCAATGTTTTTGTTGAAGAAGTTGATGGGAAGAAAACTATGTTTGGCAAGGAGATTTTGTAGCTCAAAACAAATAAATTTCCCAAGGGTTTGGTGGCATTGGAGAGGTTGTATAATGGAAATGATAGATCTCTAATGAAACAAATGCCGGTCAGGAGAGAAGATATTGAAGAAGTCAACTTGGGGACTGAGATGGCACCAAGAAAGGTATACATTGGAAAGAAGATCAACCCTACAATTAGAAGAATGCTGATAGAGTTGCTGAGAAAGTACAAGCATGTTTTTGCTTGGTCTTATGAAGATCTGAAAGCGTACAGGGAAGATTTATTTCAGCATGAAATACCATTGAAGCCAAACGCCAAGCCTTTCAAATAGAAGCAAAGGCCTATAAATTGAACACTAGAGCCTAAGATGCAAGAGGAATTTCCAAAGCTCAGGGATGGAGGAATTATCAAACCAATTAGAAATTCAACGTGGGTTTCAAATTTGGTTCCTGTGAGAAAGAAGAATGGTGACATCAGATTATGTGTGGACTTTAGAAATCTGAACATATCATCTCTCAAGGATAACTATCCTCTACCCAACATGGAGGCAATATTGCATAAGGTGATAGGGTGTGAACTGTTGTCCATGATGGATGGGTTTTTTGGATACAATTAGGTAAAAGTCAAGGAGTCTGAGCAATACAAGACAGCATTCACAACTCTTTGGGGAACATATGTATACATAAGAATGTTGTTTGGTCTCACTAATGCCAGAGCGACTTTCGAAAGAGCCATGGACGTTGCATTTGCTGATTTGATTAATATTATCATGGTGGTGTACCAAGATGACTTGACTGCTTATTTGAAGAAGGCTGAAGATCATGCGCAACATCTGGAAAAGGCATTTATCAAAGCTCTTGAGTATGGTATTAGTTTAAATCCAAAGAAATGTCATTTCGCAGTCACAAAGGGTAAGCTTTTAGGACATATTGTTTCAAAAGAGGGAATTAGGATAGATCCTGAGAGGGTTGAAGCTATTGATAAAACTCCTATTCCCAAAACTGTCAAAGCAATACAATCATTCTTTGGTCAAATTAATTTTGTCAGAAGATTTGTCTCTAATTTTGCTGAGATCATTAAGCCCATATCAAAAATGTTGAAGAAAGGACAAAAAATGGACTAGAGTGCTGAAACTTTGGATTCTTTTATGTCTATCAAAAAGGCTATCAAAGAGGCTTTGTTCTTAAATACCTATATTTTACAAAGCCTTTTCATATTTTTTCATTTGCCTCAATGCATACTATTGTTGTTGTCATGTTACAAAAAACTGATGATGGTTATGAACAACCTGTGTCTTTCTTTAGTAAATTATTACAAGGGTCTAAGGTGAAGTATGATATTATGGAAAATCATGCATTTGCACTAGTGAAAGCTATTAAAGCATTCAAACCATATCTTGTTGAGGAAAAAGTAGTTGCTTTTGTCCCTCATGCCGCTGTCAAAGACATTTTAACACAGTCTGAAGTCATAGGGAAAAGATGCAGATGGATCAACAAGATTCAAGAATTTGACATGGAAATATAGATCACTAAGTTGGTAAGAGGCCAAGGCTTGGCTAAACTGATGGCAAAAACTAATATTGAGGCAAATCAAATCTGCAATGTTGAAGAAGGGGCTGCAGTTGCAAGCATTGAAGATACTCATTGGTATATTGATGTTATGCATTATCTTAAATATATGAAGTGTCTAGATAGATTAAGTGACAGCCAAAGGAGAACTTTGAAGTTGTAGGCATCCAGGTATGTCTTCATGGATGGAGATCTGTTTTGGAAAAATAGAGATGGCATATTGTTATTATGTCTGGATGAATCACAGGCCAAACATGTTTTAAACGAAATGCATGAAGGATTTTGTGGAGGGAACTATTCAGCAAAGACAACTGCACACAAAATTCTTAGGGCAGGTTATTATTGGCCAAAGGTTTTTAATGATTATTTTACACATGTGAGAAAATGTGAGGCCTGCCAAAAGTTTTCTAGAAAGTCGAAGTACCAGGGTGCTCTACCACTTTGACCTTTGCAGGCTGATGCCCCTTTCCATCAATGGGGAATTGATTTCATTTGAGAGATACAAGAGAAATCAAGTGGAGGACATAGATGGATACTGGTTGCCACTAACTATTTTACAAAGTGGGTGGACACAGTCCCAACCAAGCAGGCTACAAGTAAGGTAGTGATTAATTTCCTGATGGACAATATTATCACTAGATTTGGTGCACCATTGAGGATTATCACAGACAATGGGATGTGCATCAGATCAAATGAATTCAAAAGCTTTTGTGATAAGTATGGTATCACTATTTCTTATGCAACCCCTTATCATCCACAAGCCAATGATCAAGCAGAGTCTAGCAATAAGAGTCTTTTGAAGATTATAAGGAGAGTGTTAGGACATAACAAGAAGGCTTGGGATTCAATGTTGAAAATGGTTGTGTGGGCTGATAGGATCACTGTTAAAAAGGAAATTGGAAAATCTCCATTTGAATTAGTATATGGAGCACAGGCTAGGATGCCTCTGCAAAATTCGTTACCAGTTTACAAGTTTGTATTACAAGAAGATGAGGAAGTTTGTGAACCCATGGAAGACAGAATGGAGTAGCTTGCTGAACTTGACGAAGTGAGGAGAGAGGCCCAAAGTCAAAACATAAAGTTACAAGCACTGTGTTTTTCTACTAATATCTTTTGTTTTAGGTGTTTCAGTGTGATATCATTTGGGTCTCTCTAATCCATTTTTCTACTAGCAACGTCTGTTGCCTATCAACAAGACGTTTCTATTGTTTTGGCGACCATGGTGGCTTCTTTTAGCATTTATCTTGGTAGTCAGGCTAGCGTCTTGCCGAATTCTATATGTCTCAGCGATAGGTGCACTGTGGGTCCCTTTGGCGTAGGTTAAAGGTTTCAGCAAGTAGTCTTAGTGAATACAAAATGTCTTGCTGACTTCACATATGGGTTTCTTTTCAGCAGAGGCTATGCAATATCGACACGAGGTCTCGACGAGCGACCTCCAGTCTCGCCGATGAAAACATGTAGATCCTTCTTGGCATAGGTGTTGCCTTGTCTCGGTGATGTAGGGATAATTGAAGACCTTTGGTGAATCATTGGATAATCTATAAGAGGTATCTCCGATCGATGGAAGCTATAGCGATATACATTGTGGGCTCGCCGGCGAGAGGAACTTTAAGTCATACCGACACACGAAAGGTAAAGGTGCTCTCGGGAAAACATAAAGGGATCTATAGGATGTCTCCACAACCTGGATGAGCTACAACGAACATGAACGAGGCTAAAGGATTTCATTGGCAAGAGATATCCATGTGTCTCAATGACAAGAATGCACGTAAGGAAAAGTTTGTTTTGGCGCAATGCAATTGAAGTCTATATGACGTCTCCCCAAGAGCGATAAGTCACAGCGATAGCAGAATGTGGACGGGATGTCTAACGATTGAATTACCTTTGGCAGGATGATATATTGTGTCTTGCTGACTGTTCACAGCTGATTAACAAAAATACAAAACATTGAGGCTAACAAGTATCTGCCTGGGAGCCATTGCTTGCCAGCTCGATTGGAGCCTGATTTTTGTGCTAAGCCAACATGTTCTCTCATTTCAGCATTTTATCCAAATGCTTGTGTATAAAGAAGCATTATTGCAATTGTAAAGGGGGGTGCTATAAGATATTTAATATATAGTAGGCAATTTCTAATGGATACAATACTATAAATTCATCAGATCGGAGGTATTTATGAAAGTCAATTAATGTTGCTGCACATTTTTTGTCTCAATTATCTGTTGAATTTGATGAAAGTATGGCTAAGTTGTCTCCAAGATGGACTCTTTTTGGTTGTTTAAATTAATATGACAAGTTTGTATTCAATTTATTAATGCACATTTGTTGTACTTGTGTGATTGATTGATTGGTTCTTTCAAGTAAAGACTAAATCATTTTAGTAAATCACAACAATCAGAGAGATTCAATTGGATTATTCAAGTAGAGCTTAGCAGTCATAGTCTTGCATGTTTATACAAGTTGTAAATAGAATATATGCTAGGTAATTTAAGTTTTCTCCATAAAGTATTGCTCATTTGATTTCATTTGACTCCGCGTACCCAATAAGGCACTGGTCTCTGCATTTTATCATTTTGAATTCATTCATTCTCTTTACATCTTTTAAAATTGAGCATTTTAGAATCTAGACCAGAGTATTGTTACCATTTTCAAGTTGAATTATAATTGTTCACTCCCATCTACCATTGTGAACAAGTTGATATAAGAAGATTGATTACAAGTTAAGTTTGCATTATTCAGAGAGGTACACCCACCCAGGTTTAGCAGCACCTAAAGAGTAGAAGGTTGAGTTCTCTTGACCTTGTCTGTTACCCTACAGCATATCAAGAGATTGGCAATCCCTTGTGGCATTCAACCTGTGTTTTTGAGAGCTAACATGTTCATTCATCATTCCTTCTCTCTATTTCTATTCATTTGAAGGTTTGATTACCAAAATGGGGTTTGACCAAGGAAAACCCCTATCCACTAATGAAACAAAAAAAATCCCTCTATTTGATGTGTGATTGCATATCTAGGTGGTTTAGGTTGAATATATATTGAAGATAAGTATTGGAGAAAAGTTTTCAAGTTGTCAAAGTTGTCATCTACATTGCAAGATCACAAAAAGGTCACCTATAGGTTGCAATTCAATGTTCCAGACTCAGAGATTTGAAAGGATAGAAGCTGCAAGAGAACACTAGAGGATATCAAAGTTTTGTATCAACCCTAATACTAGGACTAAATCACCATTTGTGTCGTATGAGTCCCAGTATATACCTATTTTCAAACATTTTTGTAAATCATAGTTTAGCAGTTCTAGATTATGGTTTCGGCCTAAAACCCTAAATTGGGACTAAATCGACCCTACTAGAGTATGAATCCTAGTGTGCTTCAAAAATCATAATTTTTGGAGAGAAGATCTTGTTTTAGACTTATTCAGGTTTCTAGGTGCACTTCTGTCCTTTCTCAATTTGTTATTTTGATTTGAGTTCATTTTCTCAGTCATAACATTAGATTTTGCATGTCATTTACATTTCTTATCTTTCCAAGCCCTTGATTGGTCGTGAACCCCTTTATTATATTTAATCACACCATATGACACCTTATTACAGATCTATTTCCCTCATTTCCAATCCTAGATTGATATCTCTAAGGTTTCCTCGAATGAAACTTTTGGAAAATTGGTGGTTTTATCTCCTAAAACATTGAAGTGACTATTTTCTACATTTCATTTTGGTGAACCTATCCTTTAGAACACCTCACTTTTGATTTGGAGTGCATCAGAGTATTAGATCTAGCTTACATTAACACTGCATTAGGTTTTGCATTATTTAATTTGCATCTACGGTTTCTAAATCTCTCATTAGTGAAAGTGCATATGGGTTGCTTTTTTGCCTTATGCATCATTGAATTTCACTTCAAATATGTACTTACACATAGTTTAGATACCATCCAAACTAGAAAACCTAATATTCACTCAAAATTTTATTGAAATTAGTGCAAACACCCTAACTTACAACTCATCTTCCCCTCTGGGTGATTTAGTCCCTGTAAAGGTGGTTTTGTGCAATTTCTATGTATTTTGTGTTGACTATTTATCAGCATTTGAATTCCTAAAAAACCTTGATTGGGACTCATATGCCACTCTAGGCAATTTAGTCCCATTTCAGATTTGAAACTACACTTTACAACATTAAAAACTTGGTTTCTATCTTCAATTTTTCTACTGTTATATTTCTATTTCAGTTTACTAAGTTTCTATTTCATCCAATTCATTGCATTAGCTTAATTTCATTTGAATCAAAATTAGAGAATATCATTTATTTTGTGTTCATTGCATTTATATTATATTCATTGATTGTCCCTTGCATGAGCTTTACTACTTGGTGTCTTATTACTAATACTATAGTGAGACAAAGTTCAAGGCTCATGTCATCCTACGATAGCACAATCACTATGGATCTTGGGTTATCTAGCTCTTTCACTACTAGTGTTGACACTAGTTCACTAGGTATGTACCATACCATTAACTACTCTCTAGTTTCAAGTAGTGTGACAAGTGTTGAAACTATGGTGGCTAGTATTTCATATGAAAACATAATCCAAATCCATGAAGACTTAGAAAACCTAGAAAATAAACTGAGTACTAAAAACATTTCAACCATTGCTATTCCTAGCATAGATTACATATGGGTATGTGCAGGATCATGATGGGCCAAAAAGTGGCGATATGATGGGTATGTGTAGGGTATGTAGCTGATGACTTTTTTTACCCAAAATTAATGAAACAAAAAGGGTTTTTAAAGGAGATTCTCAAATTTCCACCAATATAAATTATGCTTTACTTTGAATTTAATAAATAATTATTATTCATTTTCTATTTGAATTATGACTATAAAGTTTGGATTGATAGGCTAATTGAAAAACATCTATAACTTTCAAACAATATCACATTTTTTGAGTCCAAAACATGCATCACATTCTATTCTTCGCATACTTTAGGATTTAAAAAAAATTGAATTTCATGAAGTTTTGACCAAGTTAAGGTGGTCAGACATACGGTTTTTTATATTTAAAAAAAAATGAATAAAAAATTCATAATTAATTATTTACTTGGAAAAAAATTACAAAAAAATATGCATCACATTGGGAAATGATTCCTCTACTTATATCTAAAATCTTATTAAAAATATTATCATTTTATTGTGGTTAGGGTGGTCAGACAAACACCTACTTCTTATTTTTTCCTTGAAATTTAACTACTACTATATTGAAATTTCAAAATTTCACCAAATAATTAAAAAAAAAAAAAACCTAGTAGTTTAGAAACTACATTCAATTCTATATATTCTATTGTTAGATATTTTTGAGAAAATATAGATAACTTATTCAAATTTTTACGTCATGTTGCCTAACTCTGATTTTTCTGAATTTTTTGCCACTTAAGGGCCTAGTTTTTTCATGATGATCTTGCACATACCCGTACATCTCATGATTGAAAGTAAATAAGGAGTTGAATTTGTGTGTAACCTAGCTTAGATTTTTGGAAAACATCTTACCTCAACGAGTATCTATTATTTACCTTCGAATAATGTCCAAAGCCAAGGAGAGACTCAAATTGCTCCTCTCATAACCATTTCCTCTATTCCTACCTACACCAACCCTCAAGTTACAACAAAAATGCAACCTATTATTAATGCCATTCATACCTTTGATATTTCCACTAGCATTCTTAGTACCTTTGTGGCATTGCACATCATATCTCCTACCACTTTACCTCCCATAAGCATTCCATTCACTTCCACCTCAAACACATATACACCTCCACCATATTCACCTCCATCTCAAGATACAACCAACTCAAGCAACTCAACATGTAAATATTGGCTCCTATAAAGAAGAAAACTCCTTTTACATTTGGGGATCTGAATAGACAATTTACTCTCTTACCCGATACCCTACACAATACAATGTCACAACTTCTAGAATAGAAAATGATCGCTTTACCTCTAGTTAAAACTCTCGATCCTAATAAGCCTTTACATCAAAATTTTAGATTGAATTCCTATTTCCATTATCATCGATAGAATAGACATGATATATAATATTGTAAGCATCTTAAACATCTTGTGCAGTACCTCATTGATTCCAAACACCTTCAAATTAGAGGTGTTAATGATCAAGGAAATAAGTTTGTTGCCCCTCCGTACAAAAAATGCAAATCTTTACCAACCCTATTCCTAATCATAATATTTCATTTATCAAAGCTAGTGAAACTCGAAAAAATAATGTGATGAATGTCGACACATATGATGAAAACATGGATAGTGATGAAAAAAGTCTTATGGATGACATGGTGGGATTAATCAAAATTATACTTCATAAGGGTTGAACCAAAAAGACTCTAGATATTTCTTTCCCATCTAAAGATAGAATTAGAAATGTTCTTGATTGTCCTCCTTACATAGCTAGACAGATCAATGACAAGCCCACTAATGGGATATTAATCGATCCCATCTATGGAGAGAATGTGATCACTAAATAATTCTTACTTGTGCATGAACTTTGTCAACAAAAAAATGATAAACTAAAAGCATGGATAAAAACACATAAAGGTTTTAGTTTCCCTATGATGGGATCAATAACCCTTCCTTTAAAAATTGGACCGAAACAATTAGATGTCTCATTCTTCATCATCTCAATGTTAGACCAATTTCGTGTGAAGCTTGGTTATCCATGGCTACGCTCCATGGAAGTTGTCTCATCAATTGTGCATAAATGTTTAAATTTTCCATTTAACAATGAAATATTTACTATGCACCATAGTGGCTTTAATCTTGTATCTTCCCATGGGAACTTTTCATTGGATTTATTTTTGATCAAGCCTATGGAATCTATTAAACCTCATGAGGACTTCTTTTTCAAATCCTATCAAAATTTTAAGGAAAAATGTGTAACAAAACTATCCCTTAGAAATGTGCCTCAACCTATGACTGAGCCTCCTAGCCTTGACAAAACTATGATTGAACCAAAAGACATTCCAAATAACCAAGACCAACCTATGAAAAATCCTTTTCCTATCTCCTATAAAAGACCAAGAGATAAGAAAACCAATCCCACCATAACTCCTAAGATAAAAAAATGTTTATAAAGCTAAAGAGAAATTGGTTGAACAACCTCATGTGGCTTCTTTTGTTCCTCCCCTTAGGGAAGAAAATAAACCTATGGTTGATAGACCTACTCCTACACAAACACAACTTGAAAACTATACTAAAATAAACATAAATTCTAGAGAGCATATGTGTAGACATCGCTCTCTTGCTCAAATGTTAAATGAAGAAAAGAACAAAGAGAAAAAAATCCAAACTTGACTAAAGCAATAAACAATGAGTCTCCCACTTCGCCACAACAAAAAGATCATATATTATAACCACAACAAGAGAAAAAAACATTCTTTAGGCATTATCATTTAAACCTCCCATTATGATTAACCTAGATGAAGATGTTGAGGTTGCTAAAATCAATGAAGAAGTGCATAATATATTGAATACATTTTTTCCATCTTCTATGAGCTTAAATGATAATTATCCTATATCTCTCTTGAAAAGTAAACCTCTATCAACAAGCCTCAAGAGATAACCCCAAGGTCTCTAATGTCAAGTCTTGACAATGCATAAACAACTCAGTGATAATGTGAAAATGATGGTAATCACAAAGGGACCTTACTACAAGAAAATACTAAATCCTTAAATTTATAAGATTTAGCAATATGGTGATACTTTTAATCCTAAATCTAACCCAAATGATAAAAGAAAGAGCAAAAGAGATAAGGTTTTAGAGAGACTCTTAAATTTAACACTAATCCTAAGATTAACAATGCAAATGATGAAACACTTGAAATGGACCAATCCCTCATAAACTAATTCTTGCTTGACCTAGATGAATCTACAAATCTTATAGAAATAGTGCAATCTTCTAAGGCATTAAAGATTTTTAGATCATGAATATTCATTCAAAACAATTCTATTGCAATTGCAATGAATCAACATTCACAATTGAACTAAGCACAGTGAATATAAAAGTCCAAGCTAACTTTGCAAAGCAACTAACAATCAACTAGCTGTGAAATGTATGGACTAGAGATTGCTGCAACACCTCAAGTATCAAACTATAAACATCATCAAATCATCTAAAATTAAACCTAGTACATATATAATATAAACTTAAGCAATTCCAAAGATAGAATCACAAGAACCATGCCAGATAAAATTCAACACAAGGAAGGCACCAAATCACAATGTCTTTACTTGCATTAAATCATCCAAAATAGCAACAATTCCTGTCTTCTGTTAAAACACTTTCTTGAAAATGATACTAACTCCTAACTCTAACTCTTGCTATAATGCTTAATTCACTCCAATATCAAAACTATCTAGCCCTTACAAATGAGGCAAAATGCCATATTTACAGAAACCCTTAATATATGTCGGCCTAAATAAGTTTACAATAATAATCGACCACAAAAATAATTCATCCAAGGTGAATTCAAAATAAAGTGAAATATTCATTGAATGCATGCACTCTATCTACGCCAGCCTAGGATTTCCAACAAAGCTTGGTCCAATGCATGTGAAGGAGAATAGAAATAATGGGGAAGCACAAATTTTGATGAAGCATTGCATTAACTACTTCCCCCTTTATCCTTAGCACACTCCATTCTATCCTACACCATCAAAAATATTCTATCCAAGCTGGTTGTAGGCAGCATAGCTAAAACCTTAATTATCCTTTCAATGGAATTTATGTCCTCTCTTGACTGCTCCACTATTTTATCCTATTCCCCTTTACTGGTTTGATACTTTTCCATTACTGCAATGTATGTGGATGCATCATCCAACTAATTTTCAATGACTGGACCCTCATTTTTTGGATAATATACATCTCACCACCATTTTCTTAATTGCTCCAAGCTCTTCGATGCAAACCTTTTCCTTCTTGTCATAACCTCAAAGAAGGAAATGCATTTGTTATAGATCTCAGTCAAGGTATCCTCAATTTTTCTCATCTTCGTATACACCTTCTTCAGAACCCTTTGCCTTATTTTCAAAACTTCAAACCATTCCCAAGGTTCTATAGCTCTGGAGGAAGGAAGAATATGATCACTCACCAATTTATCTTCAACATATTCCATGATGGTTTTGGTATTCTGCATTAAGAGATCCACATCCTCCTTCTCCTGAGCAACTACATTCTTTAAAACCAATCTATTGACCTCATAGCATCTCCATCGGTTGAAAGAAGGTCCTTTATAGCATTATCTCAACTAACTTGCACTCCCTCCAACCAACTCATTGTGGCATGAGGAGTAGCTTTCATTATTTTCAACTTAGTTATTGTTTCCTGTGGCAGGAATCTTGCAGCGGATGATGAGGAGCTGATGGATTGCAAAGGCTTCATTAAATCTTGCAAGTACCTCTTTAATTTCTCATTCTCCCTCTTTAACTCTTTCTTAGTCTATACCTCCTTCCTTAATCTTCCCAAGATTACAACACTAAAGCCTTCATATTCTTCAATTTATTGTTCCATGGAAGTAGGCCCTAAGTTGATAGTCTACTTAGTGTAATCACTACAAGCCACATCATCCCTATTCTTATCAAGAGTAGGAGTAGAAATTTGAATCACCCTGTTATTTGCTTCATATCTCTCCATCCTTGAAATAACCCTCACCTTCTTCTTTGGTTTACCTTTCCCAATCTGGTCTAGTAGGTCATCCCAATTAGGAAGAGTGTCATCCACTACAACCTGCTTATTCTTCAACTCTCTATCCAACCAAGTAGGCACTGTGGGACCTAACTGCACACTACCTTGTCCAACTATATCTTATGATCCTTGGATACTTCTTCATGCAAATCTTTCCTTTCAGGAGTCTCTTCAACTTTACTCTCTTTTCTCTTTTCATTTTCTTCTTCCTCATGCACCGGTGAAGGAGTTTTTCCTTGTACTTCCCTTTGAGGAGGTCTATCCTCTTCACTTCTCATAGGTGAATCGTTATAAGTCACTAGAGGATATTGCAACACCTTTTCTATCTCTGCTTCAACACTATAGAGTTCACCCTCTTAGAATTATTCTCCTTCATGATATTGATAATATTCAACATCTTTGGGTTCATCTGGTACATTATGAGCTTCATGAGAAAGAGGAACATTATCATGTTCGGTGGTAGGAATAGTTGCGGGAGCACCTTTTTCTTCTGCATACCATCTTTAGGAGATGGAGTCCTTGATCTTCTCATGTACACCTTTGTTTTCTCACCCGATATTTCCACATTAACAACTGGTAGGTGAACTTCACCTCCTTCCTTGGAAGTCTCCTTTTCTTTCTCTGACAACCTTACTATTCTTCTTCTTTTGGGCATAGAAACACTAGCCTCTTTGCCTTCCTTTTAAACTTCATCCTCTGCAGCCTTCTTTGTCTTTGAAATGTGTTTCCTCTTTTTTAGCAATGGGCTTTCTTTGTTTCGCTGCTTCTTCAACTTCCTCTACTTGAGCATCCTTAATCTTTATCTTAAAGGGATAACTCACCTTGCTCTAACCTTTAGGATCTCGCTCTGCTAATTCCTCAGAAGTGGAATGGGACTCAAAGTCTCACTTCAAATCATAGGTGCATTGCACACCCTCACTTTCTAGTTCCCAAATCTTGTGCTTAAGCCATAAATTTTTATATTTAATTATTGTAGTCATTATCTATTCTAACTTTGTTTTCTCCTCCTTCAGCTAGTCTATTTCTCCAACTGATTTATCTTTCACAACCTCATAATCATGGCATTGAATTAAATCTCCATCATAATCTATCTGATCTGGGATGACCTTAACATTGTATAGTCTAATTAGGTTAACTAGTAGCCTAGAGAACTTCTTCTTTTGAATTTCCAAACTCATCTTTATAGTTAATCCAATAATCCTCTAAGTCATCCATGTGACTATATTCTCTACTTGCTTTCTTCTAGGCTTCACAAGTTCTTTCAAATCTAGACCTCTTAGAATGAAAATATAAACCTAGAGTACTCATCTCTTCTTCATAAAAGTGTGTTGTATGTAAGGAAGGATAGGCCTCATTACTACCCACCCTTAGGTGAAAGTCATTGCCAAATTCGGTTTTATGCTTCTCCTTCTTCACTATGGCATTGAAATCACATATTTGTCTCGTGACCTCTAGGAGTATGAGGTGATCAGTAGGATACCTAGGAAGCCTATAAGGGGCCCTATGAGAACCATCTATCCTTATGTAAGAGAAGGTGGGAAACTATATAAACCAAGCTCCATACCTTTTGACCAACTCCTTAGAACTATCAAATATTCTTACATGCTCTACACCCTAGAGCAATCTAGTGATGTACATGTTGAATGCATCATTCACCCTTCTATAGCTTGAGCTACCCAGATGTAGCAGTGGATAAACTTCATATATTACATCTTTCCCAAAGGTTCCTCGTGTACTCAATCCCTTATATGGATGAAACCTAGCCAAGGCATAGAATAGGTAAGAAGTCATTGTGAAGCTCTTAGTTTGCAAGACATTTCATACTTGATCATGTATCATGGAACTTATAATGCCTTCCCAATGATAATCAGTCTTCTGTTCCATCCTCACTATGACAAGGAACATCCAATTTTCAAAGACTCCCACACTCTTCAAACCTATTACCCTGCTAAGTAATGTGATGGCATCATAGTATTCTAGTTTGAATTTTTCCCTGAACAATTGTTTTGGTAGCTTTGAGATGTGGGGCTTAGGTTTCTCCAACCAAGAGTTGACAACCTATAAAGCCTTACTTGAATCATCTTTGCAATAAGTTTTAGCAACCTCCAAATCCAAGGCCACCACATGAGAACTATCAGGCATGTCAAAGGTTTGTGCCACAGATATAGGAGAAAATTTTGCTAACACCCTGCCTTGAGGACTGATCACCCTTTGTGTACCTCTCTCATAATGCCTAACACACTCAAGAACTAACTCATAACATTGAATTGTAGGAGGAAAATCAGCCACATTAGCCAACCCTAATTCTATCAATCCTTTGGCCAACAATGGAGGGTTCAGTTGTGCCATTCTTGCCTTGAATTCCTCATAATCCCATCTGCCCACATTGGTGTCACCCACCTTAGTCTAGATGGAGGAAAGCTTGGACTCTAGAACCTTGCTCTTTAGATCAATTTTTATCCTCTCTGCCTCTGAGACTAAAGACCCCTCAAGACCCTGATCCATCTACTTACTTCTGGTTCCACTTGCAACTTCCTTACTTGACTCATCCTGTGATCAACAAGACACCACAATAAATCCTCTTTACCATCTTAGAATCTTGGACAGTTCACCATAAATATCATGCTTATCATTCAACAATTCAAGAAAATCATGATTAAAAATCCCCTAATTCATCACAAGACACAAATTCTAAGAAATTTCGGGTTTTTAGCCATCTGGGGAAATCAATCCAAAGAGGAATTTCGGGGAATTCTTCCTAGAGATGATTGTAATGATAATGGAATAAGCATGATAAACCTGTCACCCACATGAACAAAAAAGTGTGAAACATCTCTCAAATTATTCAAATTAACCATGAAATCTTAAAACATACAACATTTAATCTATTTATTTCTCAAATTCTATAAATGGTGAGACTTTCGGGAAAATATATCCAGAGAGGAAATCCACAAGGAGGGCACAACTCTGGGTTTTGTATATCTTTGGGAAAATAAAGGGAGGATGGAGAACCGAGGAATTCCTGAAAGATGAGGAATTCTGTGAAGACCTGGAATTTTTGGATATTGTTTTTTCTTCATGGTTTCACTCAAATTGATCAAACAACCACAAATTTGAGGACTTGGGACCTAAAGCTAGCTTGATTTGAGCTTCTTACAAATCATCATTAAACTCTAAACTCATTTCAAAGAAAATTGATGGGAATTAATGATGCCCAAAACCTAAAACTCTAAAATTTTACCATGAACGCACATAACAAGCTCAGACTCGACTTACTCACTTCGCTAGGTTTTCAAAAAGATCTATCATGGCCAACACAACCAAGCTCACTTGGGTTGTTAATCTAGCAAAGATGAATAACCCTAGCCTCAAAATGCTCAATGCCAACACATAGAAATCCAGACTTCAAGTAAACTCTAGACACCAAGAATAATTCACATTCAACAATCAAAAGTAAGGCGACGATTACATTCCATTGATGGAATGAATTCAATTAAAATGATGATGGGAAGCAAGATTTGACACCCTAGCGAATAGTAGCAACTATGATAACACCCAAGAAATGCACCACCAAATCCCAAAATCGATGAAATCAAGCACCAAATCAAGACAAGCACTCAAAATCAAGCCTCTTAGAACAGAAAAAGAGAAATGATAAAACTCAATGGCTCAAAAACTTTCCAAAATTGATTAAATACTTGTTGCAGAAATTGTACAATCAAGCATTAATGCAGTCAACAAGACAACCCAAACTACAACCTGGGAATTGGACACGGCAACAAAACTTCAAAGAAATATGGCCAACTCATAATTCCATGAGGCCCCAAAATTTCTAAACCACAGTGTAAAAGTGGCAGCCACTAGGTTTTCACACCATCTGAGGAATTCCACCTAGAGAGGATTTTCTCAAAAATAGCGAAAAACACAAAATGAGTCTAAAACTTGAGATTTTCAATCAATATCATAGAGGGATCACCAATGTAGGTAAGATTAACATCCAAACTCATTCCAAATCAAGTAAGTCCTTAAGATCAAAGGGCCAAAACACTAGGAACAAAAGAAAAAGAGGGTCCCTACTTTTAGCAGGGCGTGTGTGTGAAAAACTATACAAAAAATGGCGACTCCGCCGAGGAAATGCTCTAGAGCATTTCAGTGACAAAATGGAATCAAGAACCCAAAATCTATGGTTTCAATCCTTGCATTAGGTCATCAATTTTGTAGAGTTTCAAAACTTAGAGGCAAGCAAAACATTCTTGTACTAGGGTCAAAGTGTGTGCATATGGATTCATTCTTGTTTTCCTTGGTTGAAATGAGGATCAAATTTGATCTGACTAGGTTACATAAAGATTATAACTCCAAAAGCATCCTATATAGAGCCTCACTTCTAGTCAGCCATCCATAGCCCTAATGAGGTTATTGTTGTGATTCCCCCCATGCATAGCTCTACTACAAACTAGGCATCCATAGCCCCGGTAGAGATACTTGGATACCCCTAATAAGTTGAGTTCATTCTTTTGATTTTCAATATTTTCTCTTTTCTTCTTTTTGATATTTCTTCTATTTTCATTTTTTCATCTTAACTTGTGAACAATGAAGTTCACACTCAGGGCTGAGAACCATAGTGGTGCTAAAGTAGAATATAATATTTTCACCTAAGCAGACTTCATAAGGACCCCCTTGCAACCTTGGAATTTTAAAATATTTGTTTAAAATGTAAGGCCTGAATACATTCCAAATTTAACTCAATCCCATAGCTTATCCACTCAAAACACTTAATACATGTGACACCAAATAGAGTCCTTTCACCCACTAACTCTAGAAAAAGATTGGAGTTTGTAAGAGAAATATTCAGAATAGTCCCAGATGACAATATGATTGTCATGTAGATGCAACACACCCAAAAGAAAACAAAAAAACCCCCAAAGCAAGAGTAGGGAAAAAAAAACCAAACCGAAAGAAAACCTAAACTAACCAAAATAGAAACAAACCAGAAGCAAAGTAGAAAGGGAAAACTACTCTAACCAAAGCAAAGCAGAGCAAACCAAACAGAAAAGAAACCTATTCTAACTATGTACAAGGAAAGAGTTGTAAACAACTCAAGATTGGAAGTAATGCTTCAAGTACTACCCATTGACAAGCAATGAGATATCTTCCCCAATGACAGTTTTCAAGCAAAAAGCATTATCTCCTAGGATCTCTAAAATTTGATAAAGGCCAAGCCAAAGTTTGTCAAATTTACCATGCTCCCCTTTTCGGTCATGTGCTTTATCCCAATAGAGAACCAAGTCAGATATCCTAAAGGCTTTTACCTTGGCTCTCTTATCAAACAATCTTTTAACAAAACCCTAATGCTTGGCAAAGTTTTCTAGGGCTTCATCTCTTCTTTCTTCAAGATGCAATAGCTCTACTAGGCGAGGCTCATGCCTATTCTCTTCATCATAATATTCATTAATGAACTACAAAGTGGGGATCCTCAATTGAATAGGAAATACAGGTTCTAGGCCATACACAAGGTGGTAAAGAGAGGTCCCTAAGAAGGTCTTCTATCTTGTACAATCTTCCCATAGAGAAAATCTAAGTTGAGTGTGCCAGTCCTTGGGATTTTTCTCTAATAACTTATGGATGACCGTTAAGAGATTTTTATTGGAAGACTCAGCCAAACCATTACCTTGTGGGTAATAATTGGATGCAAAATTTATTATGATCTTGTGATCAATGGCCCAATTAGAAAATTTCAATGATGTAAATGCAAGACCATTATCACAAACTAAAGACAAAGGACATCCAAAATGATTAATAATACCTGATTAAATGAAATTGATTACCACTTCAGAAGTACATTGTTTGGATGCAAGAGCCTTAGTCCATTGTGTGAAATAATTAGTAACATTGATAATATACCTGTGGCCCACAAAAGAAGGTGGATTGATTGGACCTATGAAGTCCATTCCCCACTGTGCAAAAGGTTTTACCTCAAAGACTGGTTTAAGTGGAAGAGTGATATGCTTCTCCCTAGTTGCTATAGTTTGACACACATGGCAATTTTTGACATGATTGTGTGTTTCCTTGAACAATGTGGGACAATAATAACCAGCCCTCAAAATTAGGTTTGCAGTGGAAGGTGTAGATCCATGGCCAATACCATATCTGTCATGAAATTCTGCCATGACCCTTTCGGCCTCCTGTTGCCCCAAACATTAAATATACACCTTCATGGTTCCTTTTGTATAAGACAGCTCCCTTCCGCATGAAACTTTTGATCTTCAAGTGAAATTCCCTTCTTTGTACAACATTGAGATGATCAAGACACCATTGACTCAAGAGATAGTGAATGATATCATCATACCCATCCCCTGGAGAAACAACTTCAAGATTGTAATGATGGGCTGTAAGATTAGGGCCCATTTCTGCCATTATTTTTGTAAGTCCTTGCCCCCTTACTAGCTCCATGGATTGAATCTCAATATCATACTCCTACAACATAGTCACCCATTTAGCTCTGTGCTCTCCCAACTCATTTTGCATCAACAATAGTTTGACTGCAGGATCAAGAACTATTGCAAAGACCTTTTTCCTGAGAATATAGTGCCTAAATTTATTCACGGCTCTGACCAAGGCATAAGCTTGTTTTTCCACACTCATATATCTTAGTTCTAGATCTTTCAATGGTGTACTCATAAATGTTATGGGGTGTTCATTCCCTTGATCAAACTTTTGGGTCAACATGCTAGTGCAGGAATGATCAGAAGCAAATGAATATATGTAAAATGGCTTGTCATAATTAGGACTCACCAAAACTGGAGCCTCAATAATGGCCCTTTTAATCTCTACAAATTCTTTCTTAGCTTTTGCATTCCATTCAACTTTAGCTTCCTGCTTCAACATTGCATTCAATGGCTTGACTATTTCTACAAATCCTATGATAAAATTCCTTACAAAATTAATTTTTCCAAAGAATGACTTCATCTCTTTCTTGCTAGCTGGTGGCTAGATCTTAAGTATGGCTTCCACTTGTTCAGGGTCAATTACAATGCCTTTCTTTGAGATAAAATGTCCCAACAATTTTCCCTTAGTAATTCCAAATATGCACTTCTTTGGATTAAGAGATATGCCAAATTCTCTACACCTCTGAAACACTTTGCATAAATTGGCTATTTGATCACCTCTCTTTTTGGAAAAGATTGTCAAATCATCCATATAAATAATTATGCATTTACCAGTTATATCCTTAAAAGAAATGTCCATAGCTCTCTGGAATGTAGCTCCAACATTGTTCAAACCAAAAGGCATCCTCCTATAAGTGAAAGTACCCCATTTTGTAGTGAAAGCAGTTTTATGCCTGTCCTCATACTATACCATAACTTGATTGTATCCAGAGTAGCCATCTAGGAAAGACATCATTTGAGACCCATTGACAATCTAAAATACTTCATCCAATGAAGGTAGTAGATAATTGTCCTTTTCTGATGCCCTGTTAAGGTTCCTAAAATCCACACATAGTCTGATTTCCCCATTCATCTTTCTAATAGGAACCAGGTTTGCAACCCAGGTTGAATGTCTCACTGGGAATATGATTCTAGCAGACAACAACTTATGCACTTCCTTTTGAATTATGGGCTCCAACAAAGCATTAATCGGTCTTTTCCTATGCCTAAAGGGTCTTACTCCTAGCTTTAGAGGGCTCGTGTGAGTTATAATTGATGTGTTGTATGTCTTCAAGTCCTCATAACTCCAAGCTATCACATCATAATATGTATGTAATGCATCAATTATTCCTTTCCTCTCCTCTCAAGTACATACTTTTCCAATGAAGACATTCTTGATATCATCTTGAGTCCCCATGTTGTATGTTTCACATTGTCCACCGATGGATTCCTTCTTGGCATCTTGTTCTTGATCTTTGATCTTATCTAAATTAAAAGTCCTTTCTACCTTTACCATTCCTCTAGGAATAGTATTAGTCTTCAAATTAATCACCCCTTTTAAATCCATCTATGCTTCTTAGGGTTCAGTTTCATCAATAATCTAAGCAAAGACATCTAAGCTTGTGATGAAATTCAAAATATGCTTATCATCTTCAAATACCTAGAAATTGGTAACATTGTCAGGTATTGAAGGCACTGGCATTAATTCCTCTATAAACTTCTTCAGTCTAGAGAGAGACAAAGGCTGTAAAGTACTGGCTACTTGAGCAAGGGAATCTGTTGTTTGGTTCTTGTTGCATGGTACCAACTGAATGTTGAAGGAATCAAATCCTTCAATAAGGTCCCATACTCTATGCCTATAATTGGTCATCCTTCGGTCATGACATGAGTATTGCCTCTTGACTTGTTTAACCACTAACTTAGAGTCCCCAAAGACTTGAAAAATATTAACCCTTTTCTTTAGTGCCATAAGCAACCAATGAATCAAATCCTCATACTCTGCTACGTTATTAGTACAATGAAACTGAATTCTATGAGCAACAAGAAATTTTTACCTTTTGGAATGATTAATTCAAATTATTGCCCCAGCTCCTTGCTTTGATTTAGATCTATCAAATCTTAAGGTCCAACAACTAGCAACTGTAGACTTCCTTGATGTATCTCTTGCACTGTTGCTACTAGAGGGCTGTTCAAAAAGCATCACTTTCTTCCCTTTAGGATCCTCTTAAATATTTTGAATATTGATTTTGACTCTTGGAGTAGGGTTGATACATTTATGTATTTGTTCTATTGCAACCTGGCACAAATAACAGTCCAATTCAGAGTGGGAGCCCTTATAAACTCTACTCCAATTTGGCAAGAGTAGTTCTCCAAAATTCATTCCTCTACCCAACTAAACCCAATCTTCAATACACTTTTGAATGAATTCCCATAAACTATCCAATAAGCTGAGTTGATTATCTTTAGTAACATCATCACTTATTGGTTCCACCAAGGCTCCAGTACCACTAGATTTAGCTGTGAGATCAATAGGTGTACCATGTAGCATAAGGATTCCTTATGCATTAGATTCCTCAAAAGGGGTCACAAGGACATAATTACCCATGCTCACCTCTGATATTAGAATCTCATTCGAAGTGTTTTGCTATTCTGTAAACATATATTTCATCATGGGCTCTCTTTCAATCTTGATCTGCTTTAGCACTTCCTTCCAAGGAAGCCGCATATGAGATTGATCGGTTGACACATATCCATTCAAAGCCCTAGTAAAGTCTCTTCCCAAAATCAGATCATAAGCATCAGGTATATCGGCCACCTGTATATTAATAACTTGCTGAATTATAGGGTCAGAGGTAACCTGCATGTGAATCATGTTCAATTCCCCTACAACATTAACCTTCGTTCTATGTAGCTGAGTAGCTTTCTTTTGGGAGTCAGTAGGAGTAATACCTAGAGCTCTATAGACACCAAAGGGAATTACATTGGTAGAAGCACCTGAATCCAACAAGTAATTGTGCAATTTCTTGCCAAATATATGAACAGAGATAAAAAAAATGGACGAGTGTCAGTTTTCCCCTATAACAGAGTCAAGGGAGTATCCACCTGAGCAACTTGAGTTCTATCTTTCTCTTTTTCTTTATCTCTAGGTGGTATGTAAACCTGATTATCAATATGATTTTTCCATTTTACTGGTTGAGAACTAGATGCTTTATTGACACTCTCACTAACTGATTTATCTTGTGTTACTGAACTTGAATTGTAATCTCCTAAAACTACATTTCTAATAGTTGTAACTCTCAATAATTCAAATTCAGAGAGACTTACCTTTAGCTTCTTGAGTTCTTCTACAACATACATGGCTAGTTATTCTATACTTAGATCAGCAGGGGCCTCTTTTGGGTATTCCACTACCTTATCTTTACTTGCTTTAATAGTCCTTCCTTTTGACAGATCCATTGGTCCTAGATCTTTAGATAAGTACTACATAGGCACCTGAGGATATGCTAGATTATTGCTGGCATTAGGATCTAGAGAGGCATAGTAAAGTTGTTTGGAGGAATAGAGGTGGTGAAGGGGCCTCTAGCCTATGAACGCCTATGTGGCAAGTCCCTTAGATCATATTTTTTAATAGGCCACTGGAATATCTATACCTCTTCAATATAAGCTTCTTCTTCATCCATGGGGCCATTGTCATTCACATGATTTTCATTGAGTGACTATGTAATCTCATCTCCATTGCACACCTAATCTGCCTCTTCCTTAAGTTGGCCTGATTCTTCTTTAGGCACATTCTCCTTGCTCTGCAGGAAAGGAGCATAATTTAGTACCAACACTAATGAATCATAGGGAGTAGATGGAACCATCTCCCAACTACTTTTATTATTCTCCACCTCATACTGAAAGATTGAAGATGTCTGAAATTCTAGATAGTCTAACTCAGAATGTTGACTTGTTTTATGGATCCTACACCATCCTAATAAAGTAGCCTCAGCTAAATATACACCACTCAAAGGATTTTTTTGATTAACTAGATTATCTAATAGGGTGGAGATACCTCCATCGTTAGGCCTTTTATTCCAAGTTCTATTTTGTCTGGGTGGTTGTCTCCATTTGAACCCTTGTCCACTAGCTTGTCCCCTATCAAATTTTTGGCTTGAAGATTGTCCTTTATCATAATACTACCCTCTATCATAATTATGTCCTCTTTCAAGATGCTGACCTCTATCAAAATGTTGTCCTTGTTGAGTTTCTCAATTTTCTTTGTTATGATTGGAATGCATACTTCTTTGAGCAGCCTGGAGCTGACTGTTCGGGTTCCTCAAATAAGTTACCTCCATATTCAGCTTCTTCACTTGTTTAGTCAATCCATCCAGTCTTTCCTTGTTAGGATTTCTATATGAAGGTTAGTTCGCATTATTTTGGGGATATCCTACTGTAGTACTTGTATTTAGTGACTAGTTTAGTACTTCAAAATTCTACAAATATGTGGGAAAACTAGCCTGAGGCTATGGATGGAGAGGCTGATTTACACTTTGCTGAGAATAGTTGGTTGTGGGTGGAACTTGACTCGCAGGAGGTCTTGGGTGAGGAATCAGAGGCAACTGAGGTATCAGATTCATGATAGGAGTATGATTGGTGAGAGCTTGATTAAGATTTGGGACCTGCCTAGGGTGAGCAGTGGGTCCTAGTGACAATAAAGGCCCAGATAAATATTGTCTTAAAGCAGTGTTAACCTTCACAACCTCTACATATGCATCAAGTAGGGTGGTAGGAGGGTTGTTTCTCTACTTCATGAGGGTAGTTTTAAGACTATCAAGTACCTCATAATAGACTTCTAAAGTAGTGGCTTCATCAATAGCATAAGGGGCCTACAATCGGGTATAGGCACAATGAAACCTATTGTTAAAAGACTCTATGGGCTCGTGGACTTCTCTCTTAACATTGGTGAACTGAAGATAAAGATCATTGGTACTAATGGGAATCCTAAACTTATGTAGGAATGTAGTCTCTAGTTCAGTCCAATTCTGAATAGATCCAATAGGCAAATGATTGTACTAGTAGAATGCATCTTCTCCAAAGGAATAAGGAAAGAGCCTACATGCTACATCATCATGATTGATTCCTCTATCTTTAAGGAAAGTTTGAAAAATCCTGATGTGTTCCTCAGTAGTTCGATTGGGGTCATTAACATGGAATTTAAAACAAAAATGTTATGGGTTCTTGGGTGTAGAATTATAATTATTAAAGCTCAAGGGAGATGGATTATTGGCAAGGAAAGCCATTGGTGGAGGTGGGGGTGATAATGGATGATTTATGGCTTGTTGGAGCTGTGGAATAGGAATGACTTCTAAATCAGATAAGGATGGACTTGATTAAGATGAGGATGATGGGGATGATGGAAGTGATTGGGTGGATGAAGAATCTCCCCTTCTTTTAGTCCTTCTTGATCTAGTAGGAACTTGCAATTCTTGAAAATATTCTTCCCCTGGAGTAGATCTAGTTCTTCTTCTAAATCTTTCAGGAGATATGGTAGATAGAAATCGATCCAGCTTGCTTATTCAGGCCCTCCTTCTAGCGCCAATCTGTTCATGGTGTTTTCTGCACAACAACCACTCAAATAGAATATAATATCCTATCTCTCTTGAAAATTAAATTTCTATCAGCAAGCCTCAAGATATAACCCCAAGGTCTCTAATTTCAGGTCTTGACAATGCATAAACAACTTAGTGATAATGTGAAAATGTTGGTAATCACAAAGGGACCTTATTACAAGCAAATACTAAATTCTTAAATTTATTAGATTTAGCAATATGGTGATACTTTTAATCCTAAATCTAACCCAAATGATAAAAGAAAGAGAAAAAGAGATAAGGTTTTAGAGAGATTCTTAAATTTAAAACTAATCCTAAGGTTAATAATGCAAATGATGAAACACTTGAAATGGACCAATCCCTCAAAAATTGATTCCTACTTGACCCAGATGAATCTGCAATCTTACAGAAATAGTGCAATCTTCTAAGGCATTAAATATTTTCAAATCATGAATATTCATTCAAAACAATTCTATTACAATTGCAATGAATCAACATTCACAAGTGAACTAAGCACAATGAATATAAAAGTCCAGGGTAACTTTGCAAAGCAACTAACAATTATCTAGCCACGAAAAGTATCTACTAGAGATTGTTGCAACACCTCAAGCATCAAACCATAAAAATCATCAGATCATCTTACATTAAACCTAGTACATGTATATCATATAAACTTAAGCAATTCCAAAGATAGAATCACAAGAACCATGCCAGATAAAATTCAACACAAGGAAGGCACCAAATCACAATGTCTTTACTTGCATGAAATCGTCCAAAATAGCAACAGTTCTAGTCTTCTATTATAGTAGTTGCTTGAAAAGGATACTAACACCTAACTCTATCTCTTGCTATACTGCTTAATTCACTCCAATATCAAAACTATCTAGCCCTTACAAATGAAGAAAAACATCATATTTATAGAGCCCCTTAAGATATGTTGGCCTAAATAAGTTTACAATAATAATTGACAACAAAAATAAGTCAGCCAAGGGGAATTCAAAATAAAGTGAAAAATGCATTGAATGCATGCACTCCATGAAGGTCAGCCTGGGATTTCCAAAAAAGGTCGGTCCAATGCATGTGAAGGAGAATAAAAATAGTGGGGAAGCACAAATTCTTATAAAGCATTGCATTAACTACTTCCCCCTTTATCTGTAGCGCTCTCCATCCTATCCTGCACCATCAAAAATATCCTATCCAAGTTGGTTGTAGGTGGCATAGCTAAAACCTTAATTCTCCTTCCAATGGAGTTTATGTCCTCTCTTGAACGCTCCACTATTTTATCCCATTCCCCTTTACTATTTTGATACTTGTCCATTACTGCAATGTACGTGGATGCATCATCCAACTAATGTTTAGTGACTGGATCCTCAATGTTTGGAGAATATACATCTCACCACCATTTTCTTAGCTGCTCCATGCTCAGATGTTTTGGTGCAAACATTTTCCTTCTTGTCATAACCTCAAAGAAGGAAATGCATTTTTCATAGATATTAATCAAGGTATCCTCAATTTTTCTCCTCTGCTTATACATCTTCTTCAGAACCCTTTGCCTTATTTGCAAAACTTCAAACCATTCCCAAGGTTCTACAAGTTTCGAGGAAGGAAGAATACCATCACTCACCAATTTATCTTTAGTATATTCCATGATGGTTTTGGTCTTCTGCAGCAAGAGATCCACATCCTCCTTATCCTGAGAAACTACATTCTTTAACCAATCTATTGACCTCATAGCATCTCCACCAGTCGAAAGAAGGTCCTTGATAGCATTATCTCCCATAATTTGCACTGCATGAAACCAACTTGTTGTGGCATGAGTAGTAGCTTTCATTATTTCCAACTTAGTTATTTTTTCCTGATGCAAGAAGCTTGTAGCGAATGATGAGGAACTGATGGATTGCAAAGGCTTCATTAAATCTTGGAAGTACTTCTTTAATTTCTCATATCCCTCTTTAACTCTTGCTTAGTCTGTACCTCCTTCCTTAATCTTCCCAAGATTACAGCACTAGAGCCTTCATATTATTCAATTTCTTGTTCCATGGAAGTAGGCCTTAAGTTGATAGTCTGTATAGTGTAATCACTACGAGCCACATCATCCCTATTCTTATCAAGAGTAGGAGTAGCAATGTGAATCGCCATATTATTTGCTTCATCTCTCTCGATCCTTGAAATAACCCTAGCCTTCTTCTTCATTTTACCTTTACCAATCTTGGTGAGTAGGTCATCCCAATTAGGAAGAGTGTCATCCACTACAACCTGCTTACACTTCAACTCTCTATCCAACCAAGAAGGAATTGTGGGACTTGACTGCACACTACCCTTTCCAACTATATCTTGATGATCCTTGGATACTTCTCCATTCATATCTTGCCTTTTAGGAGCCTCTTCAACTTAAGTCTCTTTTCTCTTTTCATTTTCTTCTTCCTCATGCATCGGTGAAGGAGTTTGTCCTCTTACTTCCCTTTGAGGAGATCTATCCTCTTCACTTCTCACAGTTGAATCCTTATAAGTCACTAGAGGAGACTGCAACACCTTTTCTATCTCTGCCTCAGCACTGTAGAGTTCACCCTCTTGGAATTCTTCTCCTTCTTGATCTTGATAATATTCAACATCTTTGGGTTCATCTGATGCATTATGAGCTTCATGGGAAAGAGGAACATTATCATGTTCGGTGGTAGAAACAGCTATGGGAGCACCTTTCTTTGGAATATCATCTTTAGGAGATGGAGTCCTTGATCTTCTCATGTACACCTATGTTTTCTCACTCAAGCTTTCCACATTAAAAACTGGTAGGTGAAATGCACCTCCTACCTTGGAAGTCTCCTTTTATTTCTATGACAACCTTACTATTCTTCTTCTTTTGGGCATAGAAACACTAGCCTCTTTTCCTTCCTTTTCAACTTCATCCTCTGTAGCCTTCTTTGTCTTTGAAATGTGTTTTGTCTTTTTAGCAATGGGCTTTCTTTGTTTCTCTGCCTCTTCAACTTCCTCTGCTTGAGCATCCTTAATCTTTATCTTAAAGGGAGAACTCCCCTTTGTCTTACCTTTTGGATCATGCTCTATAGATTCCTCAGAAGTGGAATGGTACTCCAAGTCTCCCATCAAATCATAGGTGCATTGCACAGCGTCACTTTCTAGTTCCCAAATCAAGTGCTTAAGCCATAATTTTGTATATTTAATTACTGGAGTCATTATTTTCTCTAACTTTGTTTTCTTCTCCTCCAGCCAGTCTATTTCTCCAACTAATTTATCTTTCACAGCCTCATAATTATTCCCCCAAATTAAATCTCCATCGTCATCTATCTAATCTGGGATGACCTTATCATTATACAATCTAATCAAAATAACTGGTAGCCTAGAGAACTTTTTCTTTTGAATTTCCAAACTTATCTTTATAGTTATCCCAATAATCTTCTAAGTCATCCTTGTGACTATATTCTCTACTTTCTTTCTTCCAAGCTTCACTAGTTTTGTCAAATATCGACCTCTTAGAATGAAAAGATAAACCTAGAGTACTCATCTCTTGTTCAGAAAAGTGTGTTGTTTGTATGGAAGGATAGGCCTCTTTATTGCCCACCTTTAGGGGAGAGTCATTGCCAAATCCGGTTTCATGCTTCTTCTTCACTATGGCATCAAAATCACATATTTTTCTTGTGACCTCTAGGAGTATGAGGTGATTAGTAGGATACCTAGGAAGCCTATAAGGGGCCCTCTGACAACCATCTATCCTTATGTAAGAGAAGGTGGGAAACTATATGAACCAAGCTCCATACCTTTTGACCAATTCCTTAGCACTGTTAAATACTCTTACATGCTCTACATCCTAGAGCAATCTAGTGATGTACATGGTGAATGCATCATTCACCCTTCTATAGCTTGAGCTGCCCAGATGTAGTTGTGGATAAACTTCATATATTGCATCATTCCCAAAGGTTTCTCATGTACTCAATCCCTTCTACGGATGAAACCTAGCCAAGGCATAGAATAGGTAAGAAGTCCTTGTGAAGCTCTTAGTTTGTAAGACATTGCATAGTTGATCATGTATCATGGAACTTATAATGCTTTCCCAATGATAATCGGTCTTCTGTTCCATCCTCACTATGACAAGGAACATCCAATTTTCAAAGACTCTTGCACTCTTCAAACCTATTACCCTACTAAGTAATGTGATGGCATCATAGTATTCTGGTTTGAATTTTTTCCTAAACAATTGTTTTGGCAGCTTTGAGATGTGGGGCTTAGGTTTCTCCAACCAGGAGTTGACCACCTACAGAGCCTTGCTTGAATCATCTTCGAAATAAGTTTTAGCAACCTCCAAATCCAAGGCCACCACTTGAGATGTATTAGGCATGTCAAAGGTTTGTTCCACAGATATAGGAGAAAAGTTTGCTAACACCCTACCTTGAGGACCGATGACCCTTTATGTGCCTCTGTCATAATTCCTAGCACACTCAAGCACTAACTCATAACATTGAATTGTAGGAGGAAAACTAACCACATGAGCCAATCTTGATTCTATCAATCTTCTGACCAGCAATGGAGGGTTTGGCTATGGTATTCTCTCCTTCAATTCCTTATAATCCCATCTGCCCACATTGGTGTCATCCACCTCGGTCTAGATGGAGGAAATTTTTGAATCTGGAACCTTTCTCTTTAGATCAATCTTGATCCTCTCTGCCTATGAGACTGAAGACCCCTCAAGACCCTGATCCATCTGCTTACTTCTGGTTCCACTTGCAACTGCCTTACTTGACTCAACCTGTAATCAACAAGAGACCACAATATATCCTCTTTACCATATTAGAATCTTGGTCAATTCACCATAAATATCATGCTTATCATTCAACAATTCAAGAAAATCATGATTAAAAATCCCCTAATTCATCACAAGACACAAATTCTAAGAAATCTGGGGTTTTCAGCCATCTGGGGAAATCAAGTCAGAGAGGAATTTTGGGGAATTCTGCCTAGAGAGGATTTTAATGATCATGGAATAACATGATAAACTAGTCACCCACATGAACAAAAAAGTGTGAAATATCTCTTAAATTATTCAAATTAACCATGAAATGTCAAGACATACAACATTTAATCTATTTATTTCCAAATTCTGTAGATGGTGAGACTTTTGGGAAAATCCACAAGAAGGGCACAACTCCGGGTTTTGCATATCTTCTGGAAAACAAAGGGAGGATGGAGAACCTCAAAATTCTGATAGTTAAGGAATTCTGTGAAGACCTCAAATTTCTGGATATTGTTGTTTCTTTGTGGTTTCACTCAAATTGATCAAACAACCACAAATTTGAGGACCTAGGACCTAAAGCTAGATCGATTTGATCTTCTTACAAATCATCATTAAACTCTAAACTCATTTCAAAGTAAATTGATGGGAATTAGTGATGCCCAAAACCTGAAACCCTAAAATTCCACCATGAATGCACAGAAAAAGCTCGGATTCGACTTACTCACATTGCTAGGTTTTCAGAAAGATCTTTCATGGCCAACACAAGCAAGCTATTTCAAAATGAAACTAAAAATGAGATGGAAAACTCACTTGGGTTGTTAATCTATCAAAGATGAATAACCCTAGCCTCAAAATGCTCAATGCCAACACATAGAAATCTGATCTTCAAGCAAACTCTAGATACCAAGAATAATTCACATTCAATAATCAAAAGTAAGGCAATGATTACATACCATTGATGGAATGAATTTGATTAAAATGACGATGGGTAGCAAGCTTTGACGCCCTAGCAAATAGTAGAAACTATGATAACGCCCAAGAAATGCACCACTAAATCCTGAAATTGATGAACTCAAGCACCAAATCAAGCCAAGCACTTCAAATCAATCCTCTCAAAATGTGAAAAGAGAAATGATAAAACTTAATGGCTCAAAATTTCCCAAAATTGATTAAATACATGTCAAATAAATCATACAATCGAGCATTAATGCAGTCGACAAGACAACCCAAGCTACAACCTAAGAATTTGACAAGGTGATGGAACTTCAGAGAAATTAGGCCAACTCATAATTTCATGAGGACCAAAAATTTCTAAACCATAGTGTAAAAGTGGCAACCACCAGGTTTTCAAAGCATATGGGGAATTCCACCTAGAGAGGATTTTCCTGAAAATAGCGAAAAAACCCGAAATGATTCTAAAACTTGAAATTTTTAATAAATATCATAGGGGGATCACCAATGTAGGTAATATAAACATCCAAGCTCATGCAAAAGCAAGTAATTCCTTAAGATCAAAGGGCCAAAACACTAGGAATGAACGAAAAAGAGGGTCCCTACTTTCAACGGGGTGTATCTGCAAAAAACTACACAACATAAGTGTGTTGAACTTAGTGATGATCCTAGTTCAACACTTATTGTTGTCCTTTTGGCTAGTTGTCTTCCTTTAGTATATGATGAACAAGATTGGGATCCAGATGACCTACTCTAGGTTGGCTTGCATGTGCCTTACTAGTCTTTTGCTTTATTTTTCATGTTTCTTTATGTGATTGCATGTGCGTAATGTGATCCCCTATAATGTTTTGTTTGATGTACCCCTCTCTATTTGTGGTATTCCTCTAATTGTACCTACATTCTTCTATATGTCTAAAATATTTTCCTTTATATTTTCTTTGTCTCATGTTTTCCTTTTGGGGATGATGCAAGGCGTCAAGAAATTTTGGTCTCTTCCATGTTGACCCAAAATATTTTCCTTTATCTTTTTCTTGTGTTTTCCTTTTGGGGATGAAACAAGGAGTCAAGACATTTAGGTCTCTTCCATGTTGACCTGAAAGATTTTTATTTGTTTTTGCTCTCTTTGAGTCATTCATCCTGTTCCATGAGTATTTGGTGAATGATGATAGTTCTGCGCTCTCTGATAAAATTGTAGCAAAGACATATTGACCTCAAATCTATGGATCCCTTATGTGATTTTTGGGATTTCATTTTCGGGGTAACCCCTTTTCATGGTGTAGCTTTATTTGGAAGCATATGACATGGCATAGGGATTTCCAAGTAAGCTCTCATGTCCTCTTTATTGTTATCATTTATCATTTTCTACTTTACAGTAATTGCTCATAGCGTGGTGTTTATCAATTTCTTTAAAGTGGGGGCATACATTGGCATTATTCTTTTGCATTTCATGTTCCATTGGTTAGTCTTCTTACTTCATGTGATGCATCTTTCTCTTTGTGGTGACATTAGGTGTGATGTTTCTCAAGAGCATGATATCTCTTAGAATATTATATTCCTCTTAGTGGCTTGATGTGACAAACTGCATCCCCTAAGTTATGAATATTTTATTCTTCAATTGGTCCTCCTTAGAGACATTAGGGACAATGCTTCCTAAGTTAAAAACCTTACATGAACTAAGCACAAATCTTTTGAATGTACCTTACACTATTTTCAAATGTCTATTTTATGGCCACCTTGCATAACACACTTTGCTTGCCTTCGGTCCCATCTTATATGTTCATTAGTTTCAAAAATAGAAAGCTTTTCTTTCCTCATAGAGCTCAAAGTCCATTTTTTTGTGGTGTCTTATTAAAGTAATTAGGAGGTATAGTGATGAGGGAGCAAACCCGAGACACAGAAAACACTCACAAAATAGAGAATAATATTCTTATTGAAAAATATGGAACTCTTACATGTAGAGGATCACAAATCCTCAAGCTCTATGATACATGCAAAATTACAGAAGTTCAGAAAAATTATAGAATTGCAGAAAATCCCCTTTTCCCAACATGCGAACTCTTTCCCCAAAAAGTTACACAAAAATCAGAACCTTGTCCATAAATAGCCCCTTTTTGGTTTGGAGCCATGAACAACATTTGAGATAAGATTTTTGGTGGTTAGGTGCCAAAAATTACAATTTGAAATTCAAACATTGAGTCCTAACTCAAAAATTGGCAATTTTCCAAAAATCAGCCAACTTTTGGAAGCCATAACTTTTGATCTGGGACTCTATTTTTCAAACCGTTTGCACCATCGGAAAGGTCTCGGAGTGAAGAATGTACTAAAAATCCTCTCTACCAATTCCAACATTTTTTTGGGCCCATACGAAACTATTTAGTGCCTCCAATTGGACTCGAAAGGTTTTTCAGGGCAAAAAGTAGAAACTGGAACTTGAATAACTTTCAAACCGTGAATGATCTTGACCTGATTCTTTCGTCAAAGTGCTTATTTTTCCCTCAAAAACCTTCCCATAAATTTTTGTCTTCCTGCGCCTTAAAATTCCCACCTGCTAAAAATAGTAGTTGAGCATAAAAAGCAGAAAAGCAGTTCTGAAAGTTGGAAACTCTTAATTGACGAAAAGGGTATCCAAAAATGCAAAAACATCTACAAAAAGCAAACAACAGGAACATAAATGGAAAGAATCGGTGATGCAAGATTGCCCTCACACCACTGGATGCTCCTACATCAGACACCCAGGGTAATTTGAGAAGTGAGCCCGTCATGTCTCAGATGGTTGAGGAAAACCCAAACGGTCAACCTCTGCCTTAGACAACCAACAAGAATCTTCGACAGGTCTTCCTTTCCATTTCCCTAGATATTCTTCATACTACCTATTTTTGGTACTCCTTCCCACACGGCTATCTAGGATTTCTTCAATCTCCTCCTTTTTTGAAGTAGATGTTGGAATACCACACTGTTCCATTGTTGGTACTTCCTCTGTGCCACCTTCATGATACTCTGTCAAATCTGAAATATTGAACACAGGGAAAATGTTGAATCCATCCAGAAACTCTACCTCATATGCATACCCTGACTCATGCCTCTTCACAATTTTATAGGGACCAAACTTCATCTTCAATTTGTTATATGTTCCCACTGGAAACCTTTCTTTCCTCAAGTGGACCATCACTTCATCACCAATCTGAAACTCCTTATACTTCCTCTTCTGATCTGCCTTAGCCTTATACTGCATATTCATCTAGTTAATATGTTCTCTTACCTTCTCATGCATATTTTTGATGTGCTCTACAAAGTCTTTAGATTCAACACCTGTCTTCTTCTCTTGGTCCATCTTCCTCAATTCTGGAGTGGTCCTGGGACTGCCTCCATACACAATCTAGAATGGTGATCTACTAGTACTCCTATTGACAAAATTGTTGTAAGAAAATTCTACCTGGGGTAAGATCAAGTCCCATCCCTTGGGTTTATCTCCTACCAAGCATCTAGTAGGTTACCCAGACTTCTGTCCACAACCTTAGTCTGCCCATTAGTTTGTGGATGGTGTGCAGAACTGAACTTCAACTTTGTCTTCAACTTTTTCCACAAGGTCCTCCAAAAGTATCCAACAAACTTGGTATCATGATATGAGACTATACTCTTTGGCAGACCATGTAGCCTCACCACCTCTCTAAAGAACAAGTCAACAATGTGGACTGCATCATGGGTCTTCTGGCATGGGATGAAATGTACCATCTTTTGAAAACCTGCCAACTACCACAAATATTAAATCATTCCCTCTTTTTGTCCTTGGAAAACCAAGAATAAAGTCCATACTTATATCCTCCCATGGCCTCTCTGGTACAAGTAAGGGCTAATACAACCCAATATTCTGGCTCACACCTTTAGCCATTTGACATATCCTGCAACTCTGCACAAACTTCTTCACATCCTGTGATAACTAAGGCCAATAATAATGCTCACTGATAATGGCAATGGTCTTATCTCGACCAAAATGTCCTACCATTCCTCCACTGTGCTTCTCCTTTATTAGGTTCTCCCTCATGGAACTCCTTGGAATACACAATTGACTTCCCTTAAACAACATGCCATCCTGGATTATGAAATCCAGCCACTTCATCCTATCAACTGTAATAGGCTCTTTGCAAGCTTTCCAAGCTTCTACAAAATTAGGATCTTCAGGATACAATGTCTTGAGTTCATTGAACCAAACCACTTCAATCTGCATCTCTGTCAACAATGTTTTCCTTCTACTTAAGGCATCTACAACCCTATTTGACTTGCCACTCCTATGCTTTAAAACAAAGGTATAACTCTGCAAAAATTCTACCCATTTCATATACCTCTAGTTTAATTTTCCCTGACTACTTAGGTACTGCAATGCTTGATGATCAATAAATAAAACAAACTCCTTTGGAAACTGATAATGTCTCCATTTATTTAATGCTTGAACTATTGCATAAAATTCCTGATCATATATAGAATACTTTCTCTTTGCATCATTTAACTTTTCACTGAAATAGGCAATGGGCTTACCTTCATGGCTCATCACTGCTCCAATGGCACAACCACTAGCATCACAATCCACCTGAAACACCTTATTGAAATCTGGGAGGGCTAAAACTAGTTGCTCTATCACCTTCTACTTCAACAAATGAAAACTCTTTGTTGTTCTAGTGCTCCACTTGAAATCTTTTCTATCCCTTCTCATTGTTTCAGTTAGGGGTGCACAAATACTACTAAAGTTTCTAATGAAATTTCTGTAAAAACTAGCCAAACCATGGAAAGATCTCACCTCAGTAGTAGTTCTTGGGTTAGGCCATTCTAGAATAGCCTTCACCTTCTATGCATCCATCTTGAGACCTCCGTCCAAGACAACAAACCCCAAGTACACTAACTCCTTCACAAAACTACACTCTTACAAATTTATCAATAGTTTCTCCTCTCTCAACTTCTCAAAAGCCCTAAGAATATGCATTAAATGCTCATCCAAGGTCTTACTGAAAATCAAAATATCATCTAAATACACAATGACAAAACTTCCTAGAAACTCTTTTAGTACCTCATTCATGAGCCGCATGAATGTGCTCAGTGCATTGGTTAGCCCAAAAGGCATGACTAACCACTCATACAGGCCCTCTTTGGTCTTGAAGGTGGTCTTCCATTCATCTCCCTCACGAATCTAGATCTGGTGATATCCACTCTTCAGATCAATCTTTGTGAAGTACTGTGCTCCACTCAAACAATCCATCAGGTCATTCATCCTTGGTAAGGGAAATATGTACTTAATTGTTATCTTATTTATGGCTCAGGAGTCTGTACACATCCTCCACTCCCCATCCTTCTTTGGTGCTAGTACTGTAGGTACTGCACATGGGCTCAAACTCTCTCGAATCAAATCCTTCCTCAACAACTCCTGAACTTGTCTGTTCAACTCCTCATTTTCTGCAGGAGTCATTCTGTGAGCTACCTTATTTGGAAAACTAGCTCCAAGGATCAAGTCAATCTGATGACTGATCTTCCTCATTGGTGGTAAACCCTTAGGTACATTTTCATAAATAATCTCCTGAAACTCATTCAATAACCCAGAAACTTCTACTAGTACCTCATCACTATCTTCATTATCCATTCTAGGAATCAATGCATAACACATATGTTCATGCTTCATGCCTTCTAAAAATTTCCTTCCATCAACAAAAAAAAATCGAGAACTACTGCATACCTTTTCTTCATCCTTCTTCAAGGGTTTCAACTTATGATAGACTCCATCCTTCATCAGGGAATAAGTGTTTACATGGCCATCATGTACAACTCGCCTATCAAACTGCCATGGCCTTCCCAACAACATGTGACATGCATCCATGGGAATAATATCACAGATTACCTCATCACGATAGTTTCCAATCTTGAACTTCACCAGGCACTGTTCATTGATCAAAACATTATGGTCTTTCTGCAACTAGGCAATCCAATATGGGTGTGGATGCCTTTCCATTTTCAGCTTCAACTTTGTAACCATCTCTTTTGACACCAAATTATCAGTGCTCCCACTATCAATAATGACTTCACAACATTTCTCTTTACACTTGCACCTTGTGTGGAACAGATTCTTCCTCTATTATAGCTCCTTCTCTTCAGTCACCAAGGCTTTTCTAACCACTAGGTCTTCTCCCCTTTCTGCATCATCTGAATGTTCGTATTGAGCCTCCTCATATGCATGTGCAACCCTTCCATGACCTTTCGGCCTTCTGTCTATCCTTCCTTGATGTTGTGAACATTCATAGGCTTGATGCCCTTCTTCACCACAATGGAAACAAGTTCCTTTGAAACCACCTCTTCTAGGTCCTAGCCTAGATCTTCCTCCTCCTCTACCTCTTTGATCACCACTATTTTTATCACGAGGGTGGTAGAAGTTATCATTCCTCTGGCTTCAGCTAGTACCCACATCTTCATTTTTCCTTTCATTCTCATTTCGGTTCCCAGAAGATCTTCCACTACCCCTTCCACTTTGACCTCCTTGTCCTTTTTGCTTGCTATCAAATCTTTTGTTCAACTTCTCCTCAACCTTTAGAGAAAACTAGTATGCATCCTCAATGGTGGTCATTCTGACCAGGCTTAGCTCCTCTTGAATGCTCAGTCGTAACCCATTAAGATAACAGGCTACCTTCTCCTTGTTGGCCTCTGCATGGCCTATCCTGATGATCATCTTATGAAAATATTCTATGTATTCTTTCACAAATCTACTTCCTTGCCTCAACCCTTGCAATTTCTTTAGCAGATCTAACTCATAGTCCACTGGTATAAATTGCTTCTTCAGTTTCTTGACCATACGATCCCAACTGCTGATCTTTCCTTTTCCTCTTTGATTTCTCTCCAACTAGACCTCTTTCCACCAAATATTAGCATGGCCCTTCAGCTTCATTTTTGCAAACTTAACCCGATCTAGATCCTCTACTTCTTCATACTCAAAATATTCTTCTAGCTCATTGATCCAGTCGATCAACTCTTCCGGGTTCATACTTTCGGAATAACTAGGGACTTCTATTTTGGGTCTTTTTCCAATCTTTGAAATGGCCCTAATCAGCCACATTTGATCTTGATCAATAGCTTCTTCTTTCTCTTCTACATTTTTATCTTCCACGTCTTCTTCATCTTCACTTTCTCCTCTCCTTCCTGGGTCTAACCCTCTTCTCATTTGTTCCTGCAATGCATCAATTTGTCTCTGGAGGGCTCTGAAACCCTTGGCTACTAATGGATCTCTTCCACCAACATTTCTTCCACCTCTTCCACCTCTAGCACCACCATGCCTACCAGGAATAACTCTTGGAGGCATCTTAAAGATCTTGAACCCACAACCACAGTCCTGGTGCAAACTGCCTCACAATCAGTGATCTGTTCACACGCTCAAGAAAACCAGCTCTAATACCACCTGACAAGGGAGAAAACCCAAGACATAGAAAACACTCACAAAATAGAGAATAATATTCTTATTAAAAATTATGGAACTCTTACATGTAGAGGATCACAAATCCTCGAGCTCTATGATACATGCAAAATTACAGAAGTTCAGAAAAATTACAGAATTGCAGAAAATCCCCTTTTCCCAACATGCGAACACTTTCCCCAAAAAGTTACACAAAAATTAGAAACTTGTCCATAAATAGCCCCTTTCTGGTTTGGAGCCAAGAACAACTTTCAAGATAAGAGTTTTGGCGGTTAGGCGCCAAAAATTACAATTTGAAATTCAAACATTGACTCCTAATTCAAAAATTGGCAATTTTCCAAAAATTGGCCAACTTCTGAAGCCATAACTTTTGATATGGGACTCTGTTTTTTGAACCGTTTGCATCGTTAGAAAGGTCTCGAAGTGAAGAACACACTAAGAAATAACTCCACCAGTTTTGATGTTTTCTGGTCCTATACGGGACCGTTTAGTGCCTCAATCTGGACTCGAAAGGTTTTTCAGGGCAAAAAGTAGAAACTGGAACTTGAATAGCTTTCAAACCATGAATGATCTTGACCTGATTCTTTCACCAAAGTGCTTATTTTTCCCTCAAGAACCTTCCCATAAATTTTTTTCTTCCTATGCCTTAAAATTCCCACCTGCTAAAATTAGCAGTTGAGCAGAAAAAACGGAAAAGCGGTTCTAAAAGTTGGAAACTCTTAATCGATGAAAAGGGTATCCAGAAATGCAAAAACATATAAAAAAAGCAAACAATAGGAACATAAATGGAAAGCATCTTTTTGGGTGATGCAAGATTTCCCTCACACCACTAGATGCTCCTGCATCATATAGCTTAGATATTGTTGTATGAATGGGAGTCAAACTTAGGTGTGACTTTCTTATAGCCACTTGCTTATCAATGTGAGCACATACCAGTCCCATGCTTATGTGTCTTGTTGGGGGCTCACCTAGTGGATGGCCTAGGGTTCCACTATCCCTTGTGAATGTGCATTTGGTTTTCATAGCAGAAATTGTGTTCCACTTGTAAACATTCTTGGAAAAAAAACATAGATCTGATCCATGTGCATATTTTGCACACACACCCCAGTGTAGGTAGGGACCCCCTTTCTTTCACCCCTGATGGATTATTTTGCTCCCAATGGGTTGTTTCATCCCTACCTTGCTTTTTGTGCCCCTGTTTCCCAAGATTAGGTTTGTCACATGCCTTAAAAAAATCAATTTCCCATTAGCTAAATTTTCCCACCTGAATTTCATCAAGTCATTTTCCTTTTGTAGATTGGGTCCTATGGGTTTCCCTAAGGTTATTGACCTAACATCCATCAAGCCATGTGGGCCCACATTCATGGGTATCCTCTTGTTGTTCGTTGTTGCATTTCGCTACTCATCCATAACCAAACCCTAGTGTCCATTCTCCATGTGGATCCTGCATCCACCTTCACCGTTGCATCTATCAGGCACCATGGACCTGTAGCTATGGGTTACCTCATGAGGGTTTCTTCCTCTATTTCATCGCTAAGTAGTAGCCAACCCTTGACTTTTTCCCACATGGAAAGCTCCACATTTGGTCTTTCCATTGTTGCCTTCACCATAAGTCACTCGAGCTTATCGCTTAGAAAATTTCCCAAGTCCATAATGTTCACAACTCTTTGTGTATGGCTTGCCTTTACCCGACCGTCATTCTCTAATGTTTGATATCTCACATCATTCTACCAAGTGATACCTGCATATTTCACTCCCTCTAAATGAAATATTAAGTACATGGGTAAACTCTTGATTCAGAGCTTGTCGGCAGGTCTGCCCATGGGGGTAGCTACCATTAGGAGGTCATTACCACAATCTCATTCCATAACGGCCAAATCTTCACTACCTTCCAGCTCTATAGGCCTAAGGCCCACCTATGCCATTGTTAGGGCATTATTTCCCTCTTGCACATTCCTCTATAATAGGATTCATCCTTTATATCGCCATTTCAAAATAGTGCTCATACATGACATACCCCATCATCATCCAGTCGCATTGTTGTTTTCCCCATGGTCAATTTTGTAGTCAATAATTTCAGGCCCCTAGATGATGATTTAAGTTGTATGAGTTCTTCTTAGCTCTATGCACTATGAACAATTCTTACTAAAATAGGTCCACGGAGGTCTTTCATGTGGGGGCTGCTACTTGGATCTCTGTTTGTGTGATGCCATTACCTTTGAGGCATTCTTATCATGGCTCCCCACACTAACTCTTTTGTCTTGCTCCTTGGAGACTTCCACTCGATGGAGACCATTGTTCACTCAACCATTTCAAAACAAAATCCATATAATGACCCCTCACATCATTCCACCCGCATGCACACACCCAATGAAGTCCTCCATTATAGAGTCTACAACCTCTATGGATGTCAATTATGAGGGGGCTCTTCTCCATTGCACATTTCTCACTTGGTGGGATTTGTTCTAACCTTTTCCGTCTTTAGAGAAACATTGTGTAGGCTTATGCTAAACCCCTAATGGAATTATGATTGTTGCTTCTTTCTCTATGCAGTACTTTTGCATGAGTGACAACATGAACAACATGTTGATATCAAACCTTCGTGGCTCTACAAGTCAACTTTCAATGATATTTTCTTAAACCATTCTAAATGGTGTAGGAATAAAGGGTCCTCTAATATCATGATTCAATGACAAGGAAGTGGTGTAGTAGATGTGATATATTTACTCATGTATAGAACTTGAATAATGCTTTTTAATTTTGACCACCTCATGGACTAGGTTTGAGTTGTCCGTAAGAATTTATTCTTCCAAGTGGTATCAATCATCTATTTCCTTGTTCCATCAAGTACAATAACTAACTTAATGAGGAAAAAGGAGAAAACTAGGATCAAGAGGATGTGCTCATGATACAGACTCCAAGAACAATGTTTCTTATGATGGGTGTGAGACAAATGATTTCTCATTTTAAACCTAGCTCGTTTATTTAACCTACGCAAAGGTCACCCATGCGGGACCTGTTTTGAGGGCTTCTACTCCTATCTTGTCGTTATCTCTATAGTGTCCTCCCCTTGCATGCTCACAACCTTCCCCCAAAATGTTTTATATTTTCATAGGCATAAGTGATATGAGTTTCTTTCAAGAGAATTTATAGGTAAGAGTGTTCACATCTTAAGATGAGTGTCTTTAGGTCACCAAACTATTTTATGTTGACATGACTATGCCTATAGTCTATGTAGGTGCTCAGGTGTAGACGACCATTTACTCATTGTTGTGACTTATGAAATAGCTAACTCGGGCCTCCACATTGTGGAGTCTACAATATTCATCTCTGCATGAACAACCAGCACTATTTCTTCTCACGACAGTAGTATGTGTGGCATCCACATTACATATTTCTATGTGCTCATAATAAAATGATGATCACAATAATGATACTGCCTAATGGTGTGTGGTAAATTAATATCCTAAATAGGCCTATGTGATCAATTTCCCTATGGTGTTGGATACATATCTCATATGTTTTTAAGTACATGGCATTAGAACTAAAGCAATGATTAGTGAATGTCTTTAGAGTTGGCAGCCATTTTTGGAGGAAACCAGAATGAGGAAATAGAAATGGGGGTCCTTTATTTACCAATATCCTCTTAACACAAGGAGACATGATGGTAAGTTGGTCATCCCCATGTAGAGAGAGAATTTATCAACACCAATTATGATGGTTGTCGCCCTTACAACCAACTTTATTCCTCCCTGTTGTAGAGCCCCACATCACTTCTTCTGTTACAAGCTCTTGGCTTGCAGATGCCAACTACCTCTTCACCATCTCCTAATGGCATGGCTACATATCATCCCCGCAAACAACATTGTCTCATTTTGTGTCAACTCCCTCATTTCTAGCAACACTAATGAGTGGACTTCCCACATTATTCCCAAGCATGGTGTTACATTTCATTCAACCAAAGATCATCCTCCCATTTCCTGTGACCTTCCATTGAAGAATTATGAAGTGAATAAGCTAAAGGCCATTGCGATTGAATAATAGGAGAAGCATAGTGAACTTCACATTGTATTTATTGTTCAATGACTATCAACACCTGATTCAAGAATCACCTATTTGCTAAAAAGTTTATGAAGGCTTGATCTTGCAATACTCACAGTGCCATGCTTCCCTCTTCTCCGACAAGAGCCCGTCAGTGCATGAAAGTGCCCAAAATGCTCAATATATATCTATGTTGTCAAGTATAGATCTAGGGATTCTCTCAATTTGGAGCTCTAAGTACATATGGGAATTAAAAGATACATCTACTACTGATGGGGAGTGCTTGCATGTATGCCTTAAGTCTTGGTTGAATTATAATGAGGAGTTACAACCCACAAAGTTTGCCAGCAACTTGCTATGTGCTTGAGAAGGATGACAAATGAATTAATGTAGAGTGTAGATCCAACATGGAATTTGAAAGATCTTTGAGTTTGTATATGCAATAGTGACATTACTATTCAGAGCTGGAGTTAGCCCGATCTTTGATAAAAATCCTAACATGGGAATTAACAAGATTGTAAAGAGAGTGCTCATTATTATTCAATCGATGGTAATATTATCAAACATGAATGTGAAATATGGGTGCAACATGGGATGTGTATTTGACATAAACTACCTAGGTGGGAGCCATAACATGGACTTCCACTAGCATTCAGTTGTTATCTTAGTGACATCATCTTCATGGAGTTCCACCTTCCTCTACCTAAAATCCACTTTGCAGATATCTTCCATGTGGAGGTTGCACCTCACTTGGTCATTTTATAATCACATTTATCAACGAAACCCTTGTGCTTTGTCCCCATAAATGGCAGTGCCACCTCCCACACCTACAAACACTAGCCTCACAGCTTTGGCATGATTTCAAGCTGTGTGTTTTCATATTCATCAGTGACAAATTAATTATGAAATACGAAGGCCCCTTGGTGAAATAAACATAATAGTGGTGATCAAATGAAGGTCGATCCCATCATCATGTGGCATTTAAAGTTTTAAATGGAGAATGATAATAAGAAGAAATGAAATGATCTCTAGTGGAAATAACTCAATGTGCCTAAAAGGGAATCGGGTCTTTTGGATAGACATGAAGGGTCGTGATTTGATGTTAGTGAAGGATCACCCTTCGGAAAGTATGGAGGTGCCATTGTTAACTTAATCATGTTGTGACAAAGGCATAAAATAATATCAAAAGGATAATGACACTAACAAGTCAAAATCCTGGAAATGTTTTCCTACTTCATGGAGTTGTTGAGTGTAGGCATGGCCATCATATTTGCATGCTGATTTGGTAGGCATGTGGTGACTGCTTAAGGGATGATGCAATCAATTGATATGATATCATTAGGACATTCAAATGAGGCTATCCCTCTCTTCCCCTTGGGTAAACACCATCGATGATGACAATGAGAGAACTTACAAAGATAGTTGGGAAATGCTACCAAAATAGTACCAAAGGGTTTTGTTTTATGGGCTAGTGGCATAGAGGTTCTCACCAGCAAAAGAGTTTGTGTAAATGCATAATGTAGAAGTTGAGAACCTCTATGTAATCATTTGTATTCATCTTCATATTGTACTCTACACTATTTCTCTTTACTAAGGCCACAGATTGTGTGTACCAAGGTAATGGAAGTCAAGTCATATTCTACAGAAAATGAGTGTGCAAACTCCACAAACTTCTTGACCACTATTTTGAGGCACTTACACCTATTATCTCTCATGGATAGACCTTGGCAATGCAATGTATACATATTGTCTCACTAATTGGGTGAATCTCTTCTGTGTCCTACAATGGTGCACCTGGGTGATGCTAACATATCACTATGTTTTTTGTTTCATTGTGACAAAGTCACCTTTTCATTCACGCTTCTTTGTTTGGCAGTGCACAACAAATTTAGGCTCATACCTAACCCATGAAACAAGTATTGATGAAAATTCATAATTCTTAGGAACATTGGTAAAGGTGTATCTTGGTGGCGGGAAGGAAGTTGATGGGGGCCATGGTTCCTATAGCTTTTAGAGTGGTGTTCTAATGTAGGCCCTTCATGTCAATGACCCTACAAAGCTTCCTCACATTAGCAGCCACATATGATGAATGCTCAAACTATTTCAAAGGTTCATGATAAGCATATTTTAAGTTCAAATTCCTTATATTTGGATATTTATTCCTTAAGTGTTAATAAATATTTGTGATCTAGTGAGCACTATAATATGTGTAGGATCATGTGTAAATTGAGTATTAATTTCATCTAGATAGAGGAAAATTTTAAGAAGCTCTTAAAGAATTCATTTTAATTACTTATTTTGTGTGTTGTAGGAGTTGTGCAATGAGAGGATGTATCTAATTGATCTCCAATGATACTTACTGAGGGGAGAACCTTCACATGAGAGACCTACATGGACAGTGCCCAGTGAAGATCCAAGCTACCAAAATGAGGAATCTTTTTTTCCACTAAGTACGTGCCCATGAATTCTACTTAGGATTGGTTCATTTAGAAGTCCACACCCAAATGATGTGACAATTGAGGAGGTGTTGTCAAACAGGAAGAAAGAGGAACTCTTAAGGAAAATGAAGCTTCAATTGAATGAATGCTTTTGTGCAAGATACATTAGGAACGGTATCCAAAAGGGGGAGTGCTTCAAACAGTAGATAGTTCATCAAAAGAGTATTGAAAAGAAAATGGCTACATGATAAAGGAGATTAGTTCCAAAGAAGTCAAAAGGTTTCCAACCAGGATTAGAAATAAGGATTTGTTTTATCCTTCATTAAATGATCATGATTTATCAAGAGTCATCCTACAGGATCAGGAGCAACCTGTTTGCTCCTCGACAATACAAATACGCAAAAATATTCAATGAATAAATGTTGTGGGTACATTAGATAGAAGGAAAACTTCACTAGTTTTCAGACACAACACAAAAAATGGCTAAAAGACAAAATTTCTACAATGCCAGGTCACTACAAGACAAAATAGGGAAAGGGAAAAGATGTATTTTAAATTGTGGAATATTGGGGGTAGGTGAAACCCTAACTTGTATTGAATCTGACCCACACAATGTAAATCAATCCTAGCCATTCATTTGGGCTTTGGAAAACTATAAAAAGGGGCTTGCTCCTCATTTTTAAGTGTTGGGGAATTGGTGTAAAAGGCATTTTACAGCAATAGAGAGAAGCATTGCATGAATTTGGGTGTTTCTTTTGAATTTTTTCATTATGCATGAATGATTCAACTTCCATGTTATATTTAGCTTGTAGTTTCTTGAATGGGTTTGATAATGGTTATTATAATATTTGATGGACTTCTAGCCCATACATTTAGCAATTGTTGATGAGAAAATGTTGTGTAAAGTTATCTTGGGCTTGTTTATTTCATTGCTGCAACTTACTTCAATTGTATGTGCATGAAGTGAATGCACAATTAGAAAATCAGCAGATCTTAGGAGATTGCACTAGTTTTGTGTAGCTATAGGTTCCTCTTGGTCAAGAAAAACTTAGTTATGGGAGTCTGTCTACTATATCATCCTCCATTGTTACTATTTATTCATAGCTTTGAGTTAGAACAACTCTCTCAACTGTTTCCTGTTTTTACATTTCTTTCAACTCCTTAGAGTAGGATTCAAAGCATCACAACAAAGCTAAATCTGATGAGCATGGTGATTTTCAACAGGCTATTTTGAGTGAGAAACCACTATTCATTCATTTCCAGCACCTTAAAAACTCCATTTACGGACCCAATTTCCCATGCTTTGTAAACCATAAAGGCCACCTTGTGATTACCAGCAAATCACATCAACCATTTGAACTATTCCACACATTGTCATGACATAACACCCAATAGACCTTGGGGTAATTTTCTGAAACATAGTTGCATATTTTCACCCTTTAAGAGAGGAAGCATACTTGTGTGCTACCTATGTTGAGAAGGTGAAAAAGCACCCATCAACAGAAATGGCACTAGCAAGAGGGCATGGCTGAGCTTGAAGCTACAAAGCTGAATATTGGAAGTTGAAAAGCACTTTCAAGCAAAAATATGAGATAGGAAGATCTCATCATATGCTGGAATTTTAGAATCAAAAAATTTGAAGGCAAACAAGAGTTGGGTTGAAATGGAGCAACACCTACAAGTTAACCTTACTCAACTGCAAGAAGATCTAAATAGAAGATTGAGGAAGTCAATGTAGCACTTTGCATTAGCAGACAAATGTAAAATCCGTGGCACTTGTAGACATAAGGAACTGGGATGTCTAACATTCTTGAGCAAAATTGAAATGGTTTTACAAGGAGAGATTCCCTTTTGGGAAATATACCAACCCTTGGCTATTCCAAACCAAGAAGAAGAATTGATTCACATAGAAGGTAAGGCATTCAAGGAGCTGATCCAAGAACACTTGAACAACAAGAATGGACCAAGGATAGAGGAGCTACTAATGTCTAGTTGGTGTAGACTTCATAATGCACCTCACTCAGAATTTACTTGTCTATCATGTGTAAACATCATTTCTCAAGCTAGGAGCTATGTGGACAAGTCAAATCAGCCTACTCTTAATGAGGAGGAGTCATCCCATGAGGCAAGAGAGTTGCCAACATCTAGAGGATAGCATATTGAAGTTGAACCAAGAAGCTCCATAGAAGTAAGTGTTGGGACAACAGACACTGAGGTTAACAGCCAAAAGGAAGGAGTTGAGTTCCTTAGGAAAAAAAAGAGACTTGATGAAATTTCAACTGGAAAAGGGATCAGAAGACCTTTTCTCCATAGGCAAAGAGCAATCCCCCACACAAGAAGAGGAACCATTGGCAGTTGAAGATGAATTAACAAAGTTTGTAGCAACATATATAGCCAACACGAGTGCTGAAAGTCAAGAGGAAGAAGAGGCTGAAAACCTTGGGGTAGTAGAAAATTATGATGAAAGCATAAGTGAAAAAAGATTAGAGGACCTCTTCATGAATGAGAGTGATCAGGAATCTAAAACAAAAGATTTAGAGGAGAGGGAATAGCAAATGCCATGAATATCTACCATCAAACTTCCTTCCCAACTAATTATAAAGACCTAATGGTGGAAAGATATAATGAGCTTGTGTTAAGACTCACAAAGAATTGGACTGAGTTGAGATGCCAAGTGGATTTGGAGGTGTTTCTACTATCCGGTTGGTGTAGACTCCATGATTTTTCACACTCAGAGTTCACGTGCTATATGTGTCAAGAGGTAGTCAAGAAAGTTAAAGAACAAATGGAGAGACCACATGCCCAACCCCATTGTAGTTATTTCAAGCATTGAGCCAAAAGTCCAAGAGCCAAATTCAAGCAATGAATTAGGGGAGAGCAACCTTCAAGAAGGAGTTGGGACAATGACAGAAGAACAACAAGGTCCCCAACTTCTAAATGATGAGATAGATCAAATGGTGAGGTTGGCCAATGATCATTGAGAGTCCTTCAATCTTGATGATGTAGAGTATGGAGGAAATCACTCACCAATCAAAATTCAAACACCTTGAAACCAATTTTCAACTCTTAAGTCCCTATCTCATCAACTCTTCAAAATTTCACCCAATTTCATTTGTAGGTGCACAAACTTGGTATTTAATACTTTTCTCTCAATTAACTCTTCTCACCCACAAAAAAAATCACCTTTTTAGACACCCTTTAAGCCGACATAAAACATATCTTAATGTCAGTATAGGTCACTTTGGACCAACCTTCTCAAATCAAGGCTTCACCATTGTCCTTCAAGGCCAATTAGGCTACTTTTACAAAGGGACACCCCTCTAAATTTGCTTCCAACCAAAAAAATCAACTTGATCACTTTCACCAAGTATCAAAAGCCTAATTTCACAACTTTCACTTAGAGAAACGCTTCCCAAAACCCTATATTATGAAACCCTTCTTTTTCACAAATTGTGCAAGGGTTTATTGAAAAACAAAACTCCAGAATTTCCCATGTCCAACCAAGGCCCCAACCACTTCTAAAAATGTCTGCACAAACTCAAAAAATAATAAAATATGGCTTCCCCCAATGATTACACACATTTCCACCCTCAAACCTTTCAAATTCACTCAAATTCACATTTTTTCTAAACTAGGGCATCATAACAAATCAATCAGCACAACCCCCTACTCTTACTTCCCTCATTAAATCAAATCATACACCCTAATGAGCCATTTACACCAAGTTATAGGAAGGAACGATGGGTGGAATGGCTTATATGGTCATTTTACACTATCAACCCTTGAAACTAGGTTTACACAGGTAGATTCAGTAATTTGCCTCCAAGATTCACAAAACTTAATGACTCAACCTCAAATTAATTGAAAATGGAAGCCAAATCCTTATTCTATCATCTTAGATCAATTCCATAATGTGATGATTCCTTACAGGTCCATACAACACCTTGAAAGTGTAGGAAATACAAGAAAAGTGCAGAAATGACATTTTTGTTTGATATGAAACTTTAATTACAATGCTAGAAAAGCTTGCTCCAAGCCTTTTATAGCCTTTTCTAAACTTTATGCCTTAAAATTCAACCACCAAATTGACTATAAATTCCTTCTAAACTTCTATGACTCTTGGTATTCCTAATTTTGCAACTTTGTGCAACTTTATAATTTTGCACGAAAACATTTACATCATTTTTGCAACTTTTACAATATGTGTATTTTGACCCCAAAGATGACTTCATTACATCACAAATGGTCTACTAAGACCTTATTTGACTCCAAATGCCTAAAACCTCCCTAAAACCTCCTATAAAATTACTATTTGACCCCTAATGCAAAAGATGGCCTTGGTGCCCATGCACCATACACCTAGCCTAAAGAAATCTCATGTCCCATGAGGACTATACTATAGTAGGTTATGCTTCTTCACATCATCTCCTTGACCTTCAAATACTCCTTCACCTAGTAAACTCTTCCACTGGTTCAAAAACTAGAAACTTGCCTCATATTTTTCCTTCTTGGACTGTCCACTACCTTGACAATGCTCCACTTTCCAAAAGAAACCTGATGCATGTTTACTGGCCTTTCTTTCATGTAACACTAATGCAAACTTACCTCTGTCAACTTGGAATTTGATTGTCCTATCCTTAAAACCTAAAAAATACTCAACCTTATCCATTTTTCTTTGCCAAACACTCTCATTCACTACACCTTTTCCTCTGAACTCTGTCATCAGATCCTCTACCCCAACAATCTTTGTCTTATCAGACTTATAAGCCTTTGTTTTGACCAAACAAGTCTGCCTACTAGCCTCTTGTGGAAACATAGGAAAAAATATTGTCCCTATTAAAACCTTATCACACCAACCTTGCAGTCTTATCACTATATCATCATATTTGGTTGTTGCCTCAATACCATTCCTTCCCAATTTCATTCTTCCTTATTTACTTTCCAAACTCACTTCATTTTGCAAACTCACTGTGCTAATTCTTTGTAGTATAAGAGTGGTTGTAAACTCCTTGGGCTCTTCTTCATTTGTTTTCATAAACTCCTTCCCCATCATTATCCCTTTTCCTACCTTTTTTTTTCCATCACATCTCCAAGAAATGGAATCAAAGTGAAAGTGCTTCCCTCATGCTCAATTTGATAACTATTATTTCTACCATCATAGAGTGCATGCTTATCAATTTTTTGTGGCCTTCCAAGTAACAAATGGCAACAATCCATGGGTAATATATCACAGAGGACCTTATCTCTATACCCATCAATACAAAACTCAAAAAATATTGTTCACAAACCAAAATGGAATGATCTTCATTCAACCAAGATACCTATATAAGGGTGAATTTGCACCCCTTGTTCAAATCCCACTTTTTCCTTTTTTCACCTTAGAAAACAAAGTTTAGATGCTTAATTACACCTAATACCACTATTTTCTATCCATTTGGAACTTGTTTTGAGCAACGATGGGGGAATTTATGTTGAGGACTCTTGCACGATACATAGAAATCTGTGTGGCACGCTTACGTCCATGGTCGATTCCTATGATTGAACCTGCAGAGGAATTACACTTCTCATTTGTGGTTGGGTTGTAATTCCCTCTTCATCCAACTAACTAGAATATGGTCATTTTCTTCATCTCCTCTTCAAATTCACTCCTTCAACAATCATTTCATCTTCTACAATATCTTCTAAGCTTTCAACTCCATTCACTCACACTCTCTTGCATGCACTTCAAGCATTCTACCAACACTCTTGCACTCCAATGTAGCAATATCTTCACTCCACCACTTTAGTAGAATAAGTTCAGGACCACACCATTGTAGCAGAGGCTTGAGTACTATCATTCTCTCCCCCATCAGCCTTGACTACTTTTGGTGTAGGTGGTAATCTTCCCATTCCTCTCCTCTTTTACTTGGTAGAGTAAGCACATTTACTATTTTGTAGTGCTTTTGTCTTCTTCATTATGTTGTTTCCTTTATCTCGCTTTCTTGGTTGTCCATGGAGGTGAAAACACCTAAATGGGGGTCTGACTGAGCTAGGCCTTTATATAACCACCCAACATTTTTCCTCTTCTTTGTGTGTAGTTGAACATGCTTTTGAGGAGCTAGCTAGGGAACGAGTTTCTCTATGAGATCCTTCTTGCCACCCTAACTCTCATATTTTTTCTTTATCACATTAGAGAGTATTCTATTTACTTAATCATGTTTTTGGCCCTTTAGTAGTAGTTAGCTAGGTTGTTAGCTTGTTTTCTTAGGTTTGACCTTGTCTCCACAGTTGTCTGGTTGCATGAATGCCAACACACTTTTGAGATGCCAATGTGCCACACTATTGTCCTAGGACCATGCTTTCTTCTTTGGGTAGAGAGCTTCTTGAGGCATACCGTTGAACCTGAAAACCTACTTGCTTAGCCCCATTTTTCATTTTGGGTCTATAGGGTGATTGAAGGACTTTATAGTCCTCATCATTCTTGTCTGACATTCCCAAAAATATTACTAAGATGAGGTAAGTTAGGGAAGATTTCCACTCTTGTCCCTCCATGGTATGGGGCCTTAAACGTGGTTGGTCCCCTTCTCTTACATTTTTGGTGAACTCGACATGAACCAACATCTATTCATCTATTGGTGTTGAGAACTCTCCCATGTACTCTACAACTATTGTAATCCTGAGTGTTGTGTAGGTTTATGAGCATCACAACCAACTCTACAACTTCTAGATATATTTTTAGGAGAAGTGTATGACACCTCTTGATGGAAAGGATGAAGGTCACTACCGGTTTCTCTACTGGCCTTTTCTCTAGTCCCACCATTAGTGTAGCTATGCAAGAGCAGTTTTTGAGGGTGTGAGATAGGATTCTTTGATGAAATTCACTGCGTCCCCACTCCTCCTGCAACCCCTACACCATCATCAGTGGATGAGTTTGAGGCTATTCAAATCCCTTCAGAATATGTTTCCACCCTTAGCAAAGGGTTGGATACTTTGGAAAGTCATCTAGAAAGAAACCCAAAGATGGCTAGGGTCGCTCGGGTCATCAGTGAACTAAAATATTTATTGAAAAAGATCAAATAAGCTTGGAAATCCTAGCTAGTCTTCTAGTTTGACAAAAGCATGTGCTCCTTTGAACGCTTCTAACATCTAGTGAGGATCCACTTTTGAGGATTATGAAGGATAGTTAGTGATATCAATACCTCCCATGTATGTCTAAATGGTTGATGTGGTCCCATCTATCAACATCCCTTCTATCTTCGAGAAACTTGAAAGGATCAAAGTAAACAAGGTCTCCTTGGGCTTTAGCTTCACCCCTCATGTCACCTCTAGTGGTGGAGGTTTTGGCGGGATGAGTTGTGGAGGACTTGGTAGTGGTGATGGATTTTGTGGTGGAGGTGGACCTAGTGGAGGCCATGGTAGTGGTTTTAGAAGTGGACGTGGCTCTAGTGGAGGCCCTACTAGTGGTGACAACTTTGGTGGTGGTTTTGGTGGTGGTCACACAAGTCGTCCTGGTGGTGGCTTTGGTAGTGGTTTTGGAGGAGCTTCCTCTAGACCTCTATCTTGTAATAACCCTATTCTAAATAATCTCTTTCAAAATATGGGTAAGATGCAGAGCTAGTTGGCGAGTCTCTCCCAAGCCTCCACCCAGCCTATCTTTCAGCCCTTTGCTAGGCACAACCCATTGTCGATTGAAATTTTGAATACTCCATTACTGAAAGGAATGGAGATCCCTAAATTTTAGAGATATGGTGGCAAAGGGGATCTACAGACACGTGTCCACCTTTAATTCCTTATGCATAGATTTCTTCCATCATGATGCACTAATGGCTAAGTTGTTTCCTCGATCACTCAAGGATGTGACATTGGAATGGTACTGTTCCTTTCCTGAAAATTATATCTTCTCATTTGACCAACTTTTAAATCAATTCCTTAGATAGTTTCAAGCTAATATCAAACTGAAGATGACCTTATTGGATCTTGTCTGATGTAAACAAGGAGATAATGAAAATATTACTAACTTTATAGTGAGCTACCAAGTGTTTCTTTCACAAATCTCGTATCAGCTACCCAATTCTAATGTGCAGAAGGTATTCATGGGGAACTTATAAAGGCCTTGGCAAGAGAAATTTTCCCTTATGAAGTACCCTTCTTTTGCACATTTTTGTGCAGCCTTATGAGACTACCAATAGATGGTTGTTTATTTTGGAGGATCCTCCTTGCATTCCTTTTCTGAGGGAGAGTCCATTGTATCAATCTGAGGGAAAGGTAAGGACATTACAAATGTAGTAGTTGTTGATGGCAACGAACCTAGACGTAACCAAAAGTTCACAAAGTTATTTGAATCTTATTCTTCCATCTTACAAAACTTGTTGAAGGATAAGATTATAACCTTGCCAAACCCTAAGCCTATTAAGGAACATTACCCTAATTGGTATGATGAAAGCATCTATTATCAATACCATTGAGTTAATTGACTAGATGCCAAATGTTGTATGTGGCTGCATCATGAGATACAAGACCGCATCAAGGATGGTACCATTCATCTTGATGGGAGTAAACAAAATTCTAACTAATTAATGGAAAAAGCTAATAGTGAATTGCAGATATACATAGACCCATTTTTGTCACACTCTACTAACATGATTATCGATTCCATTGATTCTATTACTCAACCTAAGGCCTATATTAACATGGTCATGGTGAATTCTACTACTCTACTTGCACCCAGTTCTTCGGACATAAAATTCACATCACAAGACTTTCCCTTAAATAATAAGCCCTCTCCCCTCTACATTCCCACTCGCCTCAATGGTAACATTATGATGGGGGTCTTGCTAGACCTCACAAGCTATGTGAATGTCATCACAATGGAAACATTATAGAGGGAAGAGTATGAAGAAACAAAATCTACCATCTGTACTCATGATGGTATGTTTTTGAAACCTTATGGCTTGATAACCTTATCCATCCTAGTTGAACCTAGGGCTATTGACATGTTTTTTGATGTTATCACAAAGTTAGATCTATTTAGGCTAAAGCTAGGCATACCTTGGCTAGCTTCCATGTATGGAATCACCTCCATTGTTCACAAGTGCTTAAAATTTTCTCACGAAGGTGTCGTGCATGTAGTGCATGACATTTGATATCAACCCATGGTGTCCTATTGTGGATATACATTGGATCATTTTTGGCCCACCTTAGTTAGTTCGCTTCCTCCAAGAACAAACCTACTTTACAATAATTATGTAAAGTATAAGACTAGGGGAAAGGGATAGCCAAAACTGACCCTTCCTATGATACAACAGTCAATCACCTCCTCCTCCCAGAGGAGAAGTAGAAGGTTGTAGTGACTACTTCCGCTTCTTAGAAGAGAAAGGAGAAGTCCACACTAGCTCCCTCTCCTTCCTGTAAAGGCAAAGAGAAGTTTGTCTTTCCCTAGACTACCTCATCCTCTCCCCTTTCTTGGGAAGAGTATTGGATGGTCAGCCCAACGACTATCCACTGAGTCCAATGGTACCTCCCTAGTATAGGGCCAAGATCTAGATCTTAGACATCCCTAACGAATACCCTAGACCATGGTATTACTTATATGGCATAAAAAAGGGTTCCCAAAGGGAATGAAATCCATGACCTCCTACTGCTCTTTCACCTAAAGTAGATAATGGGAGGAGGCCCCCTACTGAGGCTCTTGAGCTAACTGCCCTAGCTACTCCTCCTACTCCCATTCAAGAATCTGTTCCTCCACTAGAGTTGTCCATAGTAGATGTTCCCATGGTTGATTAGGAGCCTTCAACTCCTCCACATCCTCTAGCCTCCAACTCAAAGAGTCATAGAAACCACCTTGCGTGCTAGTGTAATCACCAAAAAAAGGATATTTTGGTTGAGTAGGATGCCTCGCAAAGGAAGGAGGAAGAAATGACTACCCCTACTTTAGGGCCTCCTACAATTTATTCCTCTCCCTTTCCTTCTACTTATATTAAGTCTAGTTTTGTGTTGCTTTCAACTTCTACTATGAGTGTGAATGCACATAACCCCAAGGGGGTATAGATGTTCATCGCTCCTTCGGTGGAGCCACCTTTGCTGATGTCTATTTTGGATATCCAACCTTTCCCAAAACTTGTGGATATGATTAATACCTCAGTTGTATCCACTGTAGTTATTTCCTCCTCTTCCTCTACACCTCTACCCTCGTCTGTGGGGAATTCATCTCCTCTAACAAAGAAAAAGGTGGACTGTAGTCCTTCTAGTAGTGAAGGATGTAAGAGGATCCCACCTTCTTCACAAGGTGGTCCCATGCTAACCTTTTCTATCCTAGTGACGAAACCTGTCCCAGATTCCCCTGAGTTCATCACTGCTCCTAAGTCATTCAGTGAGCCTAGTGATGAATCTCAGGTGCAACCAACCCTGTCTACTGAAGTTAAACATGGTGCTCCTATAGGGTGCATTTTTAAATTTGTGGATGAATTTCTAGACTTGTTAGTGATCTTCATGAAATCGCTGACCCTAGCTCCACAAGAGCTCGATGAAGAAGACCTTGTGGGGCCTTCTTCCTTAGCCCTTATTGTAGGAGGGACACATGCTCACCCTCTTAACATCCCACATTTACAAGCTTGTCCTCCTTCACCCTATGATGAACTAGAGTGGGAAGCGGATGACCTCTTGGTGAATTAGTGCTATGAGGAGGCCTCTTCTTGATCTTGTGTGTGTGTGTGTTTTGTGATGTGTTCCCCCATGATCATGCTATGGGTGCCTTGATGACCCTTGTCACCCCTATTGGTGCTTGGATACAGGTGTGTTTTTTTTGGTGTAAACCTTCTATTTATATCATCATTATTCCATGTTTGTACTTGAATTTCAATAAATTGGGGATGATGCAAAGCATTGGAGGCATTTAGGCTTCCCTTCCATGTTGACCCAATTTTTTATTTTTACTTTGTTTTCTATGCATTTTTCCTGATCTAGGTGAGGATTGATGATGTTTCACCTTGTACTATAGTTACCTTTTATTTATATGAGCATGGAAAAATCTGACCCTGCTAAACTAGATCCCCCTGTGTCCTTTATTTGTGTTTTCTCTTTTGCTTTCTCATTATCTTTCTCCTTTTCTTGATTTGTCCCTCTCATGTGTGGCAATGGTTTTCTTCAACATTTCAATTTTTAGAAAATGCATCCATTTCCAACAAATCTTTTCTAAAAAATCTTTGTGCAAATCTTTCTTTAAAATTGCATTCTCAACTTGGAACCCTAAAGAAGGATGTTTCCTTCATTATGTGTTTGTAAAGAAAGGACTTGAAAAACTTCCTCTAAAGTGGGACTAGCATTGACTTTCCCCTCATGTGGGGGTATATTCTTCCTTTTAAATTACTTGATGAAGTGAACATCTTTTGAAAGGATCCCTTGATTATGAATTGATTCAAGAAAGAAAAAATCTACATTTGAATTGTGCATCCACTGATTGGACCCCCATCTTCATGATGGGTCCCCAAGGGACCCCTTCAAAATTCTTTCAAATTTTTGATGGTGTATGTGACTGTCCGCTTACTTTCCTATGTGGCCACTTCCTGAAATTGTAGAGTTCACTTTCATAGGTTTCCTCCATGTGAGAGATCTTGGTGGATACCTCCTTGTAGGATCTAGTTCCTATAGGGCACTCCCTTTAAGCTTTCTCCATGCAAAATATCTTGGGGGTGGCTCCCCTGGAAGTCTGTGAGTCTATGGGGTGCTTTCTTGGATATCCTCCATGCTATAGATCTTGAGGGTTACCTTCCCTATAGGTTTGTGGGTCCGTAGGGAACTTCCTTTGGTATTCTTCATGTGAGAGATCTTGGAAAATACCTTCCCTATAGGTTTACAGGTCTATAGTGTGCTTTCCTCACTTCCTCCATGTGAGAGATCTTAGGGGACACTTCCTGGGTATCCTCCATGTGAGAGTTCTTGAGTGACACTTTCCTTGCAAGTTTGTAGGCCTATAAGGAACTTACTTCATGAGGCTTCCTTCATGTGAGAGATCTCGGGGGTTTCCTCCTTGCAAGTTTATGGATCTACAAGATGCTTTCTTTCTTAAACTTCATAGTTTTGAGAAGCTATGAAGTCATTTTCTCATCCTATAGCTTCAATTTTTTTAGATCATGGTCTACTTCCCTAATATTTTAGGTATACATTTCTAACCTTACTCCTTCCTTGATCTACTTTACCAAATCACTCATTAGTACTCGTGCTTGTTAAAGTGGGGGAACAATGTATAAGAGTGAATTTGTACCCCTTGTGGAAATTCTCCTTTTTCCTTTTTCCATATTAGAAAACCAAGTTCAGAGGCTTAATTACACCTAAGCCCGTTGCTTTATGTCCACTTAGCACCTTTTTTGAGCATCAATGGGGGAATTTCTATTGGGGACACCCACACAGTGCGTAGATGTTTGTGCAACACACTTACGTCTCTGGAAGATTCTTGCGCCTGAACTTGCAGAGGTGTTACACATCTCATTGGTGGTCAAGTTGTAACGCCCTCTTCAGATGACTAGCCCAAATATGGTTGTTTTCTTCATATCCTCTTCAAACTCATTCCTTCAACAAGCATCTCATATTTTGCAACATCTTCTAAGCTTTCAATTCCATTCACTCACACTCTCTTGCATTACTTCAAGCATTCTAGAAGCACTATTGCACTCCATTGCAGCAATATATTCACTCCACCACTTCACTAGAACAAGCTTGGGAAGACACCATTGCAATGGAGGCTCAAGTACTCTCATTATTTCCCCCATCATCCTTGAGTGCTTTTTGTGGAGGTGGTAAGCTTCCCATTCCTCTCCTCTATTACTTGGTAGAGTAAGAACATTTATTATTTTGTAGTGATTTTGTGTTCATTACGTTATTTCCTTTATCTCACTTTCTTGGTTTTTCATGAAGGTAGAAACACCTCAACAGGGGTGTGACTGAGGTAGGCACCTATACGTCCACCCAACAATTTTCCTCTTCTTTGTGTGTAGGTGAAGATGCTTTCAAGGAGCTAGCCAACGAATGAGTTTCTTTGTGAGATCCTTCTTGCCATCCTAACTCTCACATTTTTTCTTTATCACATTAGAGATTATTTTGTTTATTTAATCACATTATTTTGGTCCTTTAGTAGTAGTTAGCTTGGTCATTGGCTTATTTTCTTAGTTTTGACCTTAACCTCATAGTTTTCTGGTCATATGGACTCCAACACACTTGTGAGACACCAATGCATCGTGCTGCCATCCCAGGATTGCACTTTCATCCTTAGGAAAAGAGCTTGCTGAGGTGTAGTGTTGAACCTAAAAATTGGCTTTCCTAGCACCATTTTTCATTTTGGGTTTATAGGGTGATTGAGGGACTTTATAGTCCTCATCATTCTCGTCCCACATTCCCCAACATCTTACTAATCTGAGATAAGTTAGGGAAGCCTTTTGCTCTTTTCCCTCCATGACCTGGGGCCTTGAATGTGGTTGGACCCCCTCTCTTATAAGACCTTATAGTGTGTTTCATGAGGCACCCTTTCTAATTTCAGTTTATCCACCATTATTTGACACCAAATTATCAGTAGAACTAAAATTTATCACTACCTTGGATATCTTTTCTTTCCATTTGCATGTGGTCCTAAATAGTGTCCTTCTTTGAGTGTTCTCCTTCTCCTTGGGTGCTTGAAGCAACATTTTTCTCACCATTAAATATTCTCCAAGTTTTGGAGCAGCAACAAGGCTAAGAGAATTGACACTTTCACTTTCATCTTCTTGAACCAATTGTACCATTTTATCACTCCTGCTTTCACCACCACTTGAAGTAGAACCTTGCCTTTCAAGGCACTTGTAGGATGGATTCCAAAATCATTACAATTGTAACACCTTCCTAAAAACACATTAGAACCTCTTCCTTGATCTGTATATCTTCCCCTAAAGTTTGTTATTCCACCTCTCCATCCACCTCTAGATTCAATCACTTGTTCTTTACCTTTCCCTACATCTTCTTAGTCTTCATTTGACTGTATTGGGGTAGAAAAAGTTCCTCTTCCTATAGAAGTACTACCCTTGCCTTTGATTGATTTCTCTTACTTCCTCTTGAGTTTTTCTTTTTCCTTAGCAACTAATTGAAAAACATTCTTCAATTGTTTTTGGTTTCATTAAACTTATTTCATCCTGAATATTATACCTTAGACCATTAAGATTCCTTTCTACTGTTTCTTTCTTCATCTTCCTCATTCTTTGTCTTTATGCTTAGTCTATAGAATTCCTTAGTGTATGCTTGCACATCTGGGTCCTTTTGCTTGAGGTTTTGAAGTTTCTTAAGAAATTGAACATGGTAATCACTAGGAAGGAACTTACCTCTAAGTTTTGTCTTCATTCTCTCCCAAGAAGTAATCTTGGTCCTCCCCTTTTTCTACCTCTCATCTTGCACAAAGTTCTGCCATAGAAAATCATGCCCTTTCAACTTGGTCTTAGCCTTCTTCAGCTTGTGATCATCATCTACTTCTTTACTTTCAAAGTAATTCTCCATGACTCCTATCTAGTCTAAGAGCTCTTCACCATCTAATTTACCTCCATACATAGGAAAATCCATTTTTCTATTTCCATCACTTTTCACAACCGTCAAAAGCTTTACCATAATCAAATCCTCTTCCCTATAAGTTTCTTCCTCTTGGTCACTTTCTTCCATAGTGACCCCATCTTTAGAATTCAATGTAACAATCTCCTTCTTCAAGGCTTCTAGTTCTCTAGCCTCATTATCAATCTTTCTAGCAACTATTCTTCCTTCAGGAGGCATCTAGACTCCTCAAATTCCACCTTTTTACTTACTCAAACTTCAACCTTCTCCCTCAAGATATATAATTCCTATGCTCTAATACCAATTGATGTAGAGTAGGGAGGAAATCACTCACCAATCTCAATTCAAACACCTTGAAACCACTTTTCAACTATTAAGACCCCATCTCATCAACTCTTAAAAATTTCACCTAGTCTCATTTGTAGATGTGAAAATGTCATATTTTCTCCTTTTCTCTTAATTAACTCTTCTCACCCAAAAACCACTCACATTTTTAGACACCCTTTAAGCCATCATAAAACATATCTCAAAGTTAGTATTGGTCAATTTGGACCAACCTTCTCAAATAAAGGCTTCACCATTGTCCTACAAGGCCAATGAGACCACTTTTACAAAGGGAAACCCCCCTAAATTTGGTTCCAACCCAAAAAATCAACTTGATCACTTTCACCAGGTATCAAAACCCATGATTTCACAACTTTCACTTAGAGACATGCTTCCCAAGATCCCATATTTTAAAACCCTCCTTTTTCACAAATTTGGAAAAGGTTTATTGAAAAACCAAAATCCATGCTTTCCCATGGCCAACCAAGAACTCAATCACTCCTAAAAATGTCTGAAAAAAATAAAAAAATCATAAAATAATGTTGCACCCAAAGATTACACACATTTCCACCCTTAAACCTTTGAAGTTCACTCAAATTCACACTTTTTCTAAACTAGTGGATCATAAAAAATGAATCAATTCACCCCTCTACTCTTACTTCCCTCATTAAATCAAAGCCTACACCCTAAAGAGCCATTCCACTGAGTTAGAGGAAGGTACAATGCATGGAATGGCTTATATGGTCATTTTACACTATCAACCCTTGAAACTAGGTTTACACAAGCAGATTCAGTAACTTGCCTCTAAGATTCACAAAACTTAATGAATCAATTGAAAATGGAAGCCAACTCCTTATTATATCATCTTATATCAATTACATAATGTGATGATTCCTTACAAGGCTATACAACACCTTGAAAGTGCTTGAAATACACGAAAAGTGAAGAAATAACATTTTTATTTGATATGAAACTTTAATGACAATGCCAAAAAACCTTGCTGGGAGACTTTTATGTCCTTTTTAAACTTGTTTCCTTCAAATTCAACCACCAAAAAAACTATAACTACTTTCAAAACTTCTATGACTCTTGGTATTCCTAATTTTGCAACTTTTTGCAACTTTGTAATTTTGCATGACAACATTTACATCATTTTTGCTACTTTTACAATATGAGAATTATGACCCCAAAGATGACTTCATTACATCAAAAATTGTCTACTAAGACCTTATTTGACTCCAAAGACATAAAAAAACCTAGAAACCTACTATTTGAACCCTAATGCAAAAGATGGACTTGGTGCCCTTGCACCACTTGAAGAGAATCTATACATGATTGATGATTAGTTTGATGAGGGATTCGTAGAAGGGAATCACACATGGGATTTTGGTCCCCTTGGGGAGGTGCCATCAATTGATGACTTCTTTCCATTGTCAGTTATACTTTCTAGGTATGCCAATGCTAAGGAGTACATTTCAGAAGATGGCGGTGATGATGTATACTACCTAAATGTTTGGAAGGTGAAACGATAGAGCTTTTGGATTGGGAGAGGAATTCCTTTTCCATTTACAACAATAATGAACAAGAAGAAAAAAGTGAACATCTTGGTGAGTTGCATGAATTGTGAGGAGAAGAAGACCAAGGTAGTGATTTCTTGGAGGTTGCGTGCAAAGATGTTATACTTGGCCAACTACAAGCTGCAACTAGAAGTCCTTCCACCTTGACCATGGCTGATCCTCCCATACACTCTATGAGCTATAGTAGGAAAAAAAAATCCATGTCATGTCTCTGTGACATGGAACATCTTAAAATTGAGATCAACCTGATAGAAACAAGAAGGGACAACATGTTACCTTTTGAAGATACCAATCAAGTAGACACAAGGAATGCAATTGATCAATGATACAAGGTGTATCTCCTCAAAGAACAACCAATAGAGGCTATGTGTCCCACTTGTAACCTAGAAGAGGTGTTTGATGCCTCTTTAACCTAGTCTTATGTAATTCTCAGATCAGCCACAACATTCCTTGCATTTGAAATATTTTGTACACAATATATACTACCTGATCAATGTAATTATGATCTGCAAATTGGTGATGTAAGAGGGATGCCACACCACCCATTTCATCCACCCGAGGCAGCCAATGCAATGACCAAAGATGCAATGCTCTCTATCAACTATCAAACATTGCTATCTTCGCATGACAATATCCAGGTTCTAGCTTTCCTTACCCTTATGAATACTCACAACAACATTTATCATTTTGATTATGGGAACAAGGGGAGAAAAATGTGTTTATGGATTGACCATGGGTTTAATGAACCGCCTGAACTATTGATTCTTTCTGAGTGTGTTATTAATTTTGAATGTTATAATGTTGAGCTTAATTTTTCTGAATATAAGGATGAGTTTACATGGCTTAGAAATTTGATGATTTTCCTTTTGCTTGTGCATACATTATGAAATTCAATGGGTGCAAATGTCAGTTTGTCATGCCTGAATGTGGTCCTTTGTGAATATCTTTGTACATAGTTCATTTTGGGTAGTTTTGGTGTCATATATAGTCTTGCTTTCCTTCTTTCATTAGATTAGTTGGTTTGTAGTATTAGTTTTCTTTAGAGTATTTTCCTTGCTATTTGTTTTTTATTTCCCATTTTGGTTAGTTTAGGTGGTTGCTTTCTATTTGTTTCCACTTTGCTTGGGGTCCCTTTGCTTGCTGCTAGGAAGGTTTGCATACACAACATCCATTTTATTTCACGGGGTTGCTTCTATGTATTTCTTCAATAAACACTAATAAAGTTTTAAGAGTGGATGGTGAGGGTCTTTTGTTAGTGTCAAGTGACTTGGATGCTTGATTCAAAGGGGCTAAGTTGTTGGTCTCATCTTTTCTGATGTATTCTAAAATCTTATATCTCTTACACACTTTAAGAATCTGAAGGTCACTATGGGTCCTTTTGTGAAGTCCAGTTAAGTGAACAATCTAAAATTATTCTTCATCTCCATTGTGATTCTCATCCCTGAGTGCAAGATTCATTGCTTGTGGGTTGAAATTAAAAAAAGAGAAGAGAAAAAATCATGAGAAATGAACAAAAGAAAAGAAAGAAAACACTGAGAATCAAAAGAAAATTCAACTTTTAGGAGGACCTAAGCAACTCTATTAGGGATATCGATGCCTAGCCGATAGTAGATAAATGTTTGGGAGAATCACAATGACAACCTCATCAAGGCTATGGATGCCTGATAGGAAATGAGGCAATGTCCTAAATTCTTTCGAAGTTAAAATAAACTATGTAGCTTAACTTGATGAAACTTGGGTTCCTATAGTATCTTAAGGATTATAATTAATACATTTGCACACACTTGGATTTTCAGTATACAAATGGTTGGGTTGACTAGTGGTTTTGATCCTTTGGTTGAGTGTCTAGTTTTCTTGTCCTATCATGAAGATTAGAACTTGAGATTTTTGGTTCATGATTCTAGTTTTTCATCAAAATGCTATGGAGCATTTCCCCAGCGAGTCACCATTTGTTGTGCATATTTTTCACACATTTATCGCCATAGGCAGGGACCCCCTTTCTTTTAACCCTGATGAGTAATTTTACTCCTAATAGGTTGTTTTGTCCCTACCTCACTTTTCACATCCCTGTTTCCCAAGCTTAGGTTGGTCACATGCCTTAAAATGATCAATTTTCCATTATAAAAATTCACCTGCCATAGTTTCATCAAATCAGTTGCATTTGTAGATTGGGTCATGTGGGTTTCCATTCGCTTATTAACTTGGCATCCATCAGGCCACACAAACCCACATTTGTGGATCTCCTCTTGTTGTTCGTTGTTGCATCCCATTGCTCATCTATAGCCAAGCCCTAACATCCATTCCCCATGCATATCCTGCATCCACCTTCATCCTTGTGTCCATCAGGCACCACAAACCTACAGCTGTGGGTCACATCATGCTGGTTTCCACCTCCATTTCATTGCTAAGAAGTGACCGACCCTTGAATTTTTCCCGCATGGCAGGCTCCATAGTTGGTCTTTCCATCCTCACCTTCACCATAAGTTAGTTGAGCCTATCTGTTAGAAAATTTCCCAAATCCATAATGTTTGCGGGTCTTTGCATATGACTTGCCTCCACCTAACTATCATTGTCTAATAGCTGAGCTCTCACATTGTCCTTCCAAGTGGGACCCACATATGTCACTCCCTCTAAATGAAATTTTAAGTCCATGAGTAAAATATTGAGTCAGAGCTCGTTGGTGGGTCATCCCATGTAGGCTACTGCCATTGGGAGGCTATTACCATAGTGTTTTTCTATAATAGCCAAAGTTTCACTACCTCCAGGCTCTATAGGCCTGAGGCCCACCTACATCATCGTTGGTTTACCATTTCCCTCTTCTGGGTTCCTCCATAGCAGGAGTTTCCCTTTATATCACAGTTTCAAAAAGATGCTCATAAATGACATACCCCTATATCATCCACCATCACTGTTATTTTGTCCCATGGTTGATTTCATGATCAATAATGACAAGCCCCTAGATGATGATTTTAGTGGTGCAAGTTCTTCCTAGCTCCACACAATATGAACAATTCTTACTAAAAGAGGTCCACGAATGTCTTTCATGCAAGGGATGCTATGCAGACCTCTATCCATGCAATCCCGTTTCCTTTGAGGCATTCTTATCACAACTCCCTACACTAACTCTTCTATCTTGGACTTCCACTCAGTGGAGACCATTATTCACTCAAACATTTTAAAACAATGTCCATATAATGAGCCCCCACATCATTCCACCTGCACTCACACACCTGATGGAGTCCACCATTACAGAGTCCACAACCTTTTTGGATGTCAACTTTGAGGGTTCTCTTCTCCATTGCAGAATTCTCACTTTGTAGGCTTCATTCTAATGTTTGTCATCTTTAGAGAAAAATTGTGTGGGCTTATGTTAAACCCCTAATGGCATTATCACTGTTGCTTCTTTCACCATGCAGTACTTCCTCATGAGTGACATTGCAAACAACACGTCAATATCAAACCTCTTTGGCCTTGCTAGTTAACTTTCAATGATTTTTTCCTAAACCATTCTAAATGCTGCAAGGATAAAGGGTCCTCTAATATTATGATTCAATGAAAAGGAAGTGATGTAGTAGACGTGATATATTTTACCATGTATAGAAATTGAATAATTCTTTTGAATTTTTGGCACCTTAGGGACTGGGTTTGAGTCCTCTGTAAGAATTTCTTCTACTAGATGGTATCGATTAGCTCTTTCCTTGTTCCATCAAGTACAATAACTGACTTTAAAAGGAGGAAAAGGGAGAAAAATAGGCTCAAGAGGATGCACTCATGATATAGACTCTAGGAATAACATTTCGTAGGATGGGTACAAGACAAATGATTTCTCATTTTAAACCAAGCTCATTTATTTAACCTATGTAGAGGTCACCAATGTGGGACCCACTTTTTGGGCTTTCACTCCTATCTCGTCATTATCTTTGTAGTTTCCGCTTGTTGTGTGCTTGGATCCTTCCCCTGCAAGGTTTTATCTTTTCATGAGCATAAGTGATATGAGTTTCTTTTAGGAGAATTTATAGGTAAGAGTTTTTGCATCTTAAGATGAGTGCCTTTGCGATCGATTTCCCTATGGTGTTGGATATAGATCTCATGTTTTCAAGTACATGGCATCATACCTCAAACAATGATGAGTGAACATCTTCAGAGATGGCAGCCATTTTTTGAGGAAACCAAAACAAGGAAATGGGAATAGAGGTCATTTAATTACCAATATCCTCTTAACACAAGGAGCGAATGATGGTAAGTTGGTCATCCCTGCATAAAGAGAGAAGTTCTGAAACACCAATTACTATGGCCGTCACCCTTGTTATGAACTTTATGTCCTCTCGACTGTAGACCCCCGCATCACTTCTTCTACTCTAGACTCTTGGCTTCTAGATACTAGCCACCTCCTCTCCATCTCCTAACGACATGGATACACATCGTCCCCACATTATATTCCTACAAATGACATTAGCTCATTATGTGTCCACTTCATTATTTCAAGTAGCACTAATGAGTAGACTTCCTAAATTATCCTCACACATGGTGTTATGTTTGATTCAAGAGAAGATCATCCAACCCTTTCCCATGACCTTCTGTTAAAGAATTATGAAGTGAACAAGCCAAATTCTATTCCAATCGAAGAATAAAAGCAGCATAGTGAACTTCATGTAGTCTTCTTTGATCAATGACTGTCGGTGCCTCACTCAAATATCACCTATTTGCTAAAAATCTTGTGAAGGCCCAATCTCGCAATACTCACACTAGAACAACACCCTCTTCTCCTATAAGAGTCCATCAACACTTGAAAAGTGCCCAAACTTCTCAATATATATATGTTGTTGAGTAAGGATCTGGTGATTCACTCAATTTGGTGCTTGAAGTACATATGGGAATTTAAAGATACATCTACTACCCACAAGGAGTGCCTACATGTATGCCTCGACTCTTGGTTATATTCTAATGAGGAGTGGTAGTCCACAAAGTTTTCCAATAGATTTTTATGCACATGAGAAGGATGACAAACCAATTAACGTAGAGTACACATCCAACATGGAATTCAAATGAGCTTCGAGTTGGTATATGCAATGGTGACATTACTATTCAGAGTTGGAGTTAGCTTGATCTTTGATACAAATCCTAATGTGGTAATTAAGGAGAATGTAAAGAGAGTGCTCATTATTCTTGGATCTATTGTAATATGATCAAACATGGATGTGAAATACAGGTGCATTGTGGGATGTGTATTTGGTAGAAACTACCTTGGCGGGAGCCATAATGCAGAATTCCACTAGAATTCAGTTGTTACCTTAGCAGTGTCATCTCCATAGAGTTCCACCTTCCTCTACCCTTAGTCTACTCCATAGATGTCTTCCCTATGGAGAATACACCTCACTTGGTCATTTTATAATGACATTTATCAACAACAACCCCACACTTTATCCCAACAAATGACACTGCCACTTCCCATGCCCATAAACATTGACCTTGCATCTTTGGTGTGATTTTAAGCTGCATGTTTGTGTATTCATCAGTGACCAATTAATTGTGAAAGATGAAGGCCCCTTGGTTAAATAGAAATAATAATGGTGATCAAATGAAGGTCGATCCCATCATCATGTGACATTTAAAGTTTGAAATGGAGAATGATAATCAAAAGGAATGAAATGATCTCTAGTGGCATTAACAAACTGAAGGTTCCTAAAAGGGAATCGGGTATTTGGGATGGACATGAAGGGCTATGATTTGATGTTAGTGAAATATCACCTTTCAGAAACTATGGAGGTGCTTTCGTTAACTTAATCACATTCTAAAAAAACATCAAATAATATCAAAGGGACAATGTCACTAGCAAGTTAGAATCCCAGATTTGTTTTCCTACTTCATGGATTCATTGACCACAAGTCCAACCATCATATTTTTATGCTGATTTGGTAGGCATGTGGCGACTGCTTAAGGGATGATGCAAAAAATTTATATGAGATCATTAGGATATTAAAATGAGGCTATCCCTATCTTCCCCTTTAGAAAACACCATCGATGAGGATGGCTAGAGAACCTACAAAGATAGTTAGGTGATAGTACCAAAATAGCACCAAATGGGTTTGCTTTATGTGCTAGTGGAACGAAGGCTCTCACTAGTAAAAGAGTTTGTCTAAATGCATATTGTAGAAGTTGAGTCCCTCTATGTCATCATTCACATTCATCTTTGTATTGTAATTTTCACTATTTATCTTTATGAAGGCCACATATTATGTATACCAAGGTAATGGAAGTTAAGTCATAATATGTGGAAAATGAGTGTGTAGACTTTGAAAACTTCTCGACCATAATGTTGAGGCATTTACACACAGTATCTCTGATCGATAGACCTTGACCATGCATAGTTTGCATGTTGTCTCATTGATAAGGTGATGCTCTTTCATCTCCCATAGTGGTGCACTTGGGTGATGCTAACGTATCATTGAGTTTATTTTTTCATTGTGATGAAGTCACCTTTTTATTCATCCTTCTTTGTTGGGTAGCACACAACAAAATTGGGCTCATACCTAGCCCATGAAAAAAGTATTGATGAAAAATTTGTAGTTCTCAGGATGATGGTGAAGGTGTAGCTTAGTGGCGAGTAGGTGGTTTGTGGGGGTCGTGGTTCCCACAACTATTGGAATGGTGTTCTAATGTAAGCTCTTCATGTTGATGTCCCTAAAAAGCTTCATCACATTAGCAACCACATATGTTGAGTGCCTAGACTGTTTCAAATATTCATGATGAGCATATTTTATGTTCAAAGGCCTTATATTTCAATTTTTATGCCTTAAGTGTTAATCAATATTTGTGATCTAATGAGCATTATAATATGTGCAAGATCATGTGTAAATTGGGTATCAATTTCATCAAGAAAAAGGAACATTTTAAGAAGCTCTCGAAGAATTCATTTTAATTACTTGTTGTGTGTGTTGTAGGATTTGTGCAATGAGAGGGTGCTTCTAATTGATCTCCAATGATACTTGCTGAAGGGAGCACCTTCACATGAGAGACATATGTGGGCAGTGCCTAATGAAGATCCAAGTTTCCAAGATGAGGAATATTTTTGTCCAATAAGTACATGCCCGAGAATTCTACTCAAGAGTGGTTTGTTTAGAAGTCCACACCCAAACAATGTGATGATTGAGGAGGTGTTTTCAAATAGGAAGGATGAACTCTTTAGGAAAATGAAGTTGAAATTGAAGAAATACTTTCATGAAAGATACATCAAGAACCATATCCAAAAGGGGAGTGCTTCAAACCAATATGCTCAAACAATATAGAGTTTGTCAACAGAAGACTGACAAGAAAATGGATGCATGATAAAGGAGATCAATTCCAAAGAAGTCAGAAGGTTGCCCACCTAGATAAAAAATAAGGAGTTGTTTTATCCTTCATTAAACAATCATGATTTATTAGGAGCCATCCCACTGAATTAGGAGCAACATGTTGGCTACTTGATAATATAAATCCGTAAAAAGATTCAATGTAAAAAATGTTATGGGTACATATGACAGAAGGCAGACTTCACTGGTTTTTAGCCACAACACATAAAATGGCTAAAAGACAAAATTTCTATAGTGTCAGGTCACTACAAGAAAAATAGGGAAAGGACAATGATGTATTTTAAATTATGGAATATTGGGGGTAGCTAAAACCCCAACTTGTATTGAATCTGATCCACACAATGTAAATCAATCCTAGCCATTCATTTGGGATTTGGAAAACTATAAGTAGGGGCTTGTTCCTCATTTGTATGTGTTGGGGAATTAGTGTAAAAAATAATTTTAAAGCAATAGAGAGAAGAATTGCATGAATTTGGATGTTTCTTTTGAATTTGTTCATTATGCATGCATGATTCAACTTCCATGTTAGATTTATCTTGTAGTTTCTTGAATGGCTTTGATAATGGTCGTTGTTACAGTATTTCATGGACTTCTAGCCCATACTTTTACCAATTTTTTATGACAAACAACTATGTAAAGTTAGCCTAGGCTTGTTTATTTTATAGTTATAACTTAGTTCAATTGTATGTTCATGAAGTGAAAGAACAATTTGAAAATCATTAGAACTTAGGATATTGCACTAGTTTTGTGTAGTTGTAGGTTCCTCTTAGTCAAGAAAAACATAGTTATGGGATTTTGTATACTGTATCATCCTCCATTGTTATTGTTCATTCATAGATTTGAGTTAGCACAACTCTCTCAATTTTTTCCTCTTTTTCTATTTCATTTAACTCCTTGTTAGAGTAGGATTCAAAGCATCAGAACAAAACTAAATATGATGAACATGGTGAGTTTTAGCTTGTTATTTTGAGTGTGAAGCCACTGTTCATTCATTTACAGTACCTTAAAATCTCCATTTGGAAACCCATGCTTTGTAAACCATAAAGGCCACCTTGTTATTACTAGAAAATCACATTAAACAATTGAACTATTCTAGGCATTGTCATGACCTGACACCTAAGAGACCTTGGGGTGATTGTTTAAAACTTAGTTGCATATTTTCACCTTTCAAGAGAGGTAGCATACTTGTGTGTTGCCTACATTGAGAAGGTGTAAAAAAAACCATCAACAATCCATAGTGTGTGGGATAAATGGTCAAAGCTAGATCCACCCCTTTTGTTTTTGTTTTTATTTCTCTTTTTCTTTGGCATTGTATGCTTGTGGCTTATTATTACTCATTATATAATTTTCATGTGTGTTACCTTGTGCCTATGTTGGTTCACCATAGGATTTGATCCTAGAGTCCTGACCATCCCTCTTGATCCTTGTTGTCCTATCTTACTAGTGTTGGTACACTTGGACCCCTCTTGATGCACATTTGCCAACTTTAGTATTTCTCCCTACAATCATCAAAGGATAAATGGTAATTTACTACTTTTGGTTGTGTGTCCTTTGTTTTTGGTATTGGGACTAAGACACCACCAAGGGCATCTTTTTCCTCCAAATGTCTTAGGACCTTGATTTCAAAAGGACCTTAAAAAGCTCCCTCTTTGGAGTTTGTGCCCTAAGTTTCAAGCCTTGGGACTAATACACCACCAAAGGCATCTTAGTCCCTCTTAAGTTATTTTTGGGATTTAATTTCAAATCTTGGTAGGATTTATCCTCCTTTAATTAATGAATTCATATGTCAGCTTGTTGTGGTGAAATTTTAGGATATTAAGAATGGATAAGTATAAATACAAGGTTCTTTCACTCATTTTCATCCTAGAAGTTCCATGCAAGCATCCTTATAGAAAGTTTGAGTTCACAAGAGAATTCAAGAGCAATTCATCAATCATTAGAGCCATCATCAAGATTCAAGCATCATGTCAAAGATAAACTTTCACCATGTGTGTTTTTGAGCTAAAATTTGTGATGTACGGTTTTGATTTAAGCAAGGAATTCAAGTCAAGGTCTATCAAGCATTCTAGCATATCTCCATTCAAGATAGCCACTTCACACAAGTTTTTCAATTTCACAACAAAGGTTTGGTGAGTTACAACATAGCACTTTGTGTAGTAATCATTTTCCTCTATCATTTCATTTCATTCCAAGGTTTAATTACCAACAAGGGGTTTGACCAAGGAAAATCCCCATTTACTAACAATCAACAAGTTTTTCTTCTCTTGTATGTTCGTGTTTATAGATTTAGGTTGAAGACTTGAAGATAATTTGAAGTGCAAAGTTGTAAAGTTACAAAATTGCATTGCAAATTTTTCATCTTCATAGAAAGTCACCTATAGGCTAGATCTAGAAGTTTCAGGACTTGAGATCCAAGAAGAATGAAGTGCAGACCATGGCCCTTAGGATCACATTCTTAAATTGTATAAATTTAGATCAGGACTAAGAAGACAATAAGGGAATCTTAGTCCTCCAAAAGGTATTTCACAAAGATTCTTTCGGATGTGATTCCAACATCCAAAGATTTCATGTTTTCCCTAGAAAACAACAATGGGACTAAGACAACAATAAGGGCATCTTAGTCCTCGGTATATTTTGATAGCATTTTTTCATTTCTAGAATCTTTATCACATTTCCAAACTTCCTAGGTACATACATCCTAACTTGTTACCTCATTTTATCATTTGCACTCACTATTTGGCCTGCATTACTAGGTTTTGTGAGTTGAATATCAAGTTGTATTTTCCAAGCCTTTGCTTGGTGGTGAACCCTTCTAAGCCTAAGGAATATTCCTAGGTCTCCCTCATTGAGAATTGACTAACCCTTGTGTTGATTGTCAATCAAATTTGGAATCCTAGGTTTCCTTGAATGAACCATCACCCTATAGAGAAAAATCTAGAATTAGGGACTAGTTTCTTGAGTAATGAGTCCCTTTTCCTACAAAATTTTTCAAACGGTTCATTTTGGTGAAACCAAAATTTTGGAAATTCATTTTTTTATTTGGAGTTCAGCAAGTCCCTAGATCTAGGTTGCATTCATTCTTGCATTGCATCTTGCATTAGTGAAAGTGCATGTAAGTTGCAATTTTTCTTTCTTGCATTATCTTATCTCATTGAAAAACTAAAAAAGTGCATTGTCAGTTATCCTAATTGCATTTAGGAACATTGTTATTGCATCCAAAATTGTAAAAAAATACATTCAACCTTGCATTAAGTTGCTTGTCATTAGTTACAGTTTCTTGCATTCATTTGCACACTTTTATATTTCTAAACATCAAGTCCCTAAGTGGGAAACCTAGAAACACTATCACCAATTGAGATTTTGTTGTTTTTCTAAAAAAACCCTTTATTGGGACTAAAACACCCTTACTTGCATCTTAGTCCCTTATGGGTTTGGCTCAAAATCCTGTCTGGGTTGCTTGCTTTATGTTTAGGTTTCTAGAACCTTAGAATTCCTTCAACAGAACCAAGATGCCCTTCCTGGCATCTTAGTCCCTCTAGATTTTGAGGTTGTAGTTTTCAGGGTTAAATAGTGAAACTACGTGCTTCTATTTGTGCCATTGGTTATCTGTTTGAGTGAGTTGACTTTTTGTTTCATACATTTTACTAAATATAGCTTAAAGTGGTTCATTTCATGTATTTCTTAATTCCAAATTTGCATTTGCAACATTTCATTTTCAGATCATTGAATAGTGTAATCAACAAATTACCTTGTTTGAAATCTAAAAATTACATTATCCTTTTCCATGTTTGCTCCATCATTATTGCATTTCAAATTTGTAGAAAAATCATTACATTATGTTTTCATTGAAAAATTCTATAGTTGTCATTCTTCATGTTCTATTTTTAGATCTTGTTGAGTTTTGTAAGAAAAAATTATTAAGTGCATATGAATATGAGGTCCTTTCCCCTCTCTTTTTATTCATCATTGATCCCTCTCCCAACATCCCTTCTATGAGTGAGGTTAGTCTAGTGAAAGAAACCTTGAGTAATCATAACAATCAAATTTTATCTTCTCCTAATATATATCCTCCTTGTGGAGAAGATTCTTTGGTGCTAGAAGAACTCATCGATGATAGTTTTGAGAACCCTAGTTGTTTCTTTCCTCTTACCTCTCTTATTAGTGAATACATTACTAAACAAGAGGATATAACAATAAGTAATCATGATGATAACACAACACAAAAAGAGACCATTGAAACCTACCTACATTCATCTCCAAACATCATCCCCTCTTGTGATAATGATGAGGATATGTTGGTGTTAGATAATTATTTTTTTAAGGTCTATAACAACCCTTTTTATGATCCTTCCCCTACCTATCCTATTTTTGAAGACATTAGGGAACAAAGGAATGAAATCATAAATGATCATGAAAATCATACTTTTCCTTCTCCTAGTATCTCTCATAGTTGTGAATAGGATACTTTAATGGATGAAACTCATGAGAATCTTATTTGTCCCTCTTCACCTAGGGAAACACTTATTAAGCAAGATAATTCAACCATTGATCATCCCTCTACATGCGATGAGGTCATTTTGGAAGAACCAACCCTTAAATGTTAAGAACATTTGGTTTTTCATTCTCCTAAAAAATCTCATAGATATGATATCATGGTGCAAGAAAATGACAACAATAGTAATGTGGCTTCCCTAGGTGATGGTAAAAAGGCAATTCTAGATTTCCCTTAATTAGAAATACATTAAACCAAGACTACTAAGGTTATGAATGTGCAAGTTTCCCTTAGATCCCTCTTGACTATTGGACCTCCTATATACCTCATGGGAAATCCTCAGAATCCCCTAATTCTTTATCCACTTTCACACAAACCACAAACTCAAAATAAATCTATCCTCATCTTTGAATCACCTAAGAATAATACTTGGAAGAAAGAAAGTCACGAGACCATTACTCATACATTTAACACTAGAAACAATCTCCAACCAAGACCAACACCTTCAACATCCCTCTCATTGCCTAATCCCATCCTACCTAACCCTCTCTTACTAGGCCCTCCTCGTGGAAACAAGTATGATCTTTTCAAACAACTAAAGAATACTCCCACTTAGATATCATTGTGGGACCTTATCCAAGCCTCCCCTCACTATCGGCTATGAATGTAAAATTCTTTGTGCTCCCTTTAGGTGTTTTTTTTGTGTGTTTTGCTAAGTACTGGCCCCAACATCATATATTCAAAATTGCTACCCTTAGCCTATCATCAAGATTATTTTTGCTATACTCTATCGGTTACTTCCACGTGTCCACCCCACACCACTCTAGCAAACACTTAGTTCGCTCTTCTACTGGCTCCGGCTATGCTTCCATGTGTTTCACCATGGGTTATTTTATAACTGCTTCCCTTCACTTTCTCGTCGGGCCCCGCCCGCATGCCACGTAGCTTTCGTTCACGTAAAATTTTGGCGAACCCCACATACAGTGTTGATAGTAAACATGTTACTACATATCTTCTCAGTGCAAGATTTCATCAAAGGGAAGGGAAAATGAACCATGGGGTACGAATTGCTGCCACACGTCCCTTCAGAGGGAGTTTATATCAAAGGAGAGGATGGAGTGAGAAATTGGTTGCGACATGTTGTTGCATGTTGTAACTACCTCCCTATACATGGGATATTGTTGTACTATTCCCATCATTTGTAGGGGATGCATCTAGCTGGGAAGTGTCTACATGCCATGGCCCAAATATTATATGTTACGATGATCTAGGGGAATCATTACTGCAGCCATCACTACCTAAAGATACTAAATATTTTCTATTACAAGCCTACCAGATGGTGGATTGTTGGCTATAAATATTGCTTCTTGTTTTAGAAAATGAGTTTGAAAGGTGCATAAAAAATTAGTGGGAAATGCTAAGCCTTTAGTATTGTTTTAGATTATTATATGTAACTTTCAGACTATGCCATTTATTCAGCCCTTTTGTTTCTCTTATGTTATTTGATAAGATGTTAATACTGTGTCATTATTGTCTGCATTGTTCATTTGCAAGAAATTCTATGGTTTTAAATACAAATTTCTGATTTGGATCATGTCTTTGACTCCTCTTTTCAGAAAATGTATGCAATAATCATTTATGTCATTAAATGAAGTGTTCAAATATTTATCTTTGATTTTTGTGATTCTGGAACATAGCAAATTGCTGATTGGGCCCTTGAATTGAGCCCCAAGGGATAGATTTACCATGCATTTATCTACATCTTGCACATTGCCATAGTTAGATTTTTAATTTTATATATTTTCTTCCTTTTCCCGTTCAAAACCCCAATTACAAAATAATTGGACTTCTTTAAAAATATGGAGGTTACTCAGTTTAGCACAATTGATCCCCCCATTAACTAAGTTTCCCATAAAGGTTGTTATCTTGCTAGTTTTTGGCATCAACAGTGAATTTTTTCTAACACACCTAGTGGGACTTGCTTATATGAATCTAAATTCAAAAAGGGTGTATGAGCCATCGACTTGTTACTATGTCCCAAATAGTGAATAATCCTAGTTTGTCGGTATTGCCACTAGGAACAGTACAGGCCTCGACCCAACTAGTGAAAATTACCCTTCCTTTGCCCCTTTCGCTAGCCATGTTATCTGCCGATAATAGAAATTATGTGGCATGGGACACTAGAAGCTCTCTTGTTGCACCAATAGCAATTGTCATTTGGGCCCCTATCTTAGTCTCTTCTTTAAAAGCTATACCCAAGTTCACTAGAGATGGCTCAAGAACACCATTTGAACATCTATAAGATGTTGCAGACATATGTCTAGTGCATGGAATCACCATCCAAAATGCAGCACTAAGGATGATTGTTGCCTCTTTTAAGGGGAAGGTTCTAGATTGGTACCGCACATTGTAGCCTAATACTATTGGCACATGGGATCAACTTGGAGACCCTTTCTACGAGAGATTCTCTAATGATAGAGATAGGTCTTCATAATATCATCAGTTGTCAGTCATAAAATGTGCCCCATATGAAACCATGACTGATTTCAATGCCTGATTCCATGTAAATTGGTAGACAATCTAGGTTACTATCCACCTGTCAACCAAGCTAACATTCATTTTCTACCTAAAATATTACAACCCTAATATTTCAATGACGATCCAGTCTCTCAGCAAAACCACTCTACAAAATGCATATAACATAGAAGTTAAAGTAGAGAATAATGTAATAAACACTAGGAAGTTTCCACTTCAACCCACCATGTCTATATTCCTTGAAGTATCAGCTCCCACCCAGGAGATGTTGTGTACCAGTGCACCTGCTCCTCCCTAGTCTATGTATACATATCTGAGCACACCGTAGAATGATGCTTCTACATATGGTTCTTCAAAAGATGATATAAGAAATGTCAAGGAGATGTTGTAGGCTATGGCCAATGAGATAACAGTGATCAAGTGAAACCAGGCTACACCTCTGAAGCCAACTTGTTAGAATTATCAAGGCGGGATGTCTTCTTACCAATAGATCCAATTCTAAGGAGCCACTCACACAAATCTGTAGGTGCAAATAATGAATCAAATAGTGTTGGCACCCACTCCACTATAAGTGCTAACCTATGCTCAAGCAGAGAGCTAACTATGGGGAAAAAAAATTTAGTTGATGACATCAACCCCTGGTGCTTCCCTTGTGGTGACTCACATATGCCCCAAAAATGCCTACATGACAATCTATAACAAAAGGTGATAGAAAAACACAACCAAGGTGCAATGTTAGATGATGGAGGTTATGTATATGCCTCTCCATAAATGGAAAATGTGGTGCTTACTGCACAAATGCAATGGATGTCCCTGGAGCAAGAAATAAATATTGCTCCTGATCATGCACTCTTCTCATGGATGGAAGAAGAAGATGTGTTCGCAAATGATGCATCCACATCTAAATCACCACAAGTATAATATGATTACAACACTCAATCAAAGAGGAGATTCACAAGTGAATCAGTCATTCCACAACTAGTCAGTCTCTCATCCCAAAGGTGCTTTTGATAAAATTCCCAATACCATCGTAGTGGCACAATAATGTCCTTTGTGCAGGGAATTTTTTATAAGAAGAGCTAAGGAGTAGAGACCTCTGAATCCACCACCATTCAATGTGGTGCAACAATTGAAAAATAATCCACTAATGTTTCTTTTTGGGATATCTTAGCTATTCCAAAACAAAAGACATTGCTATAGAAGGCTCTCCAAGATGATCCAATAATTGAACCAAAAGAGAAATCACTCGAACAGAAGGCCATTGACCAATTTCCTCCTACCAAATTCATCACTAATAGCATCGAGAGAGCCCCTACCAAACTAAAAGAAAAGTTGAAACTAAAACCCTTCTTCCTAACCCTCATTGTGGGAGAAATTATTACACAATGCCATGATTGACTCTAGCACTAGCACTATAGTCATGCCCAAACAAATAGTTGAAGCCCTAGGACTTAGCTATGAGCCTTTAAAGAGGGGGGTTGTGCATCTTGATGGGAACAAAGTTAAAACCATAGGTGTCATCAAAGAAATCCCCTTGACTCTATTCACCTGCCCTAGTATCACATTTTTGCAAGACACTGTGATCATAGATGTTCCCCTTATGTTTAGTCTCTGCCTCTCCCAAGAATTTACTTCATAGATAGGTGGACATCTTTCCTAGATTGGTTGCATTTGATCCTAAGGATCAAGCATGGAGATAAAATGAAAATAGTATCTGAAGCTATCCATTCAAAACATGTAGCTGATGAAGCTACAATCAACTTTCAAGTTGCTCATACCTCTTTCACTAAAGAGGATACATTTTGTATAAAGTTGCTAGAAAATGAAAAAGTGAATGGAGATTGGATCGATCAAGAAGAAGCTCTCTTGAGTGAGTATATATATGTTGACGCTTTTGGAAACTATCCTACTATCGGGCTAGGCACCTATTTCATCTACAACAAAGATCAAGTGCTTGTTTCCCTAAGATCAAGTTGCCAACTCTTATTTCATCTACTTGAGCTGGCAACTATCATTCTATCGGGAGGGCACCTATTTCATCTACGATGAAGATCAAGGCTCTAAGTCCTTTAGAGTGAGGTAAGTTAGGGCAGCCCTCTTCTCTCAACTCTTCGTGACTTGGAGCCTTGATGTGGTTGGTCCCCCTCTCTTACAGAGACAGACATTGAAAGATATCATATTGGTTTATGATGATCCTATTTCTATCTTCTATGATAATACAAGTACAATTAACATTTTAAGGAATCATGTGATGCACTCGAGAACAAAACATAAAATGAAAATAGTTTCTGAAGCTCTCCTTTCAAAACATGTAGCTGATGAAGCTATAATCAACTTTCAAGTTGTTCATACCTCTTTCACTAAAGAGGATACATATTGTATAAAGTTGCTAGAAAATGAAAAAGTGACTGGAGATCGGATCGATCAAGAAGAAGCTCTCTTGAGTGAGTATATAGATGTTGACCCTTTTGGAAACTATCATGCTATTAGGCTAGGCACCTATTTCATCTACGATGAAGATCAAGTTGCCAACTCTTATCATTATCTTCATAACTTGATCTTAGGGCAGCCCTCTGCTCTCAACTCTTCGTGACTTGGAGCCTTGATGTGGTTGGTCCCCCTCTCTTATAGAGAGACATTGAAAGATATGACAGTGGTGTATGATGATCCTATTTCTATCTTTTATGATAATACAAGTACAATTAATATTTTAAGGAATCATGTGATGCACTCAAGAACGAAGCATATATCTATTAGGTATCATTTCTTGAGAGAGAAGGTCATGGAGAATGAAGTAAAACTTGAATATATTTTGATGAAGGATCAGATTATTGATATATTTATGAAGGCTCTTCCTAAAGATACTTTTGAGTATCTTTGGGAGAAGTTAGGGGTCATTTCCCCTCCTTTCTTAAACTAGATGTATATGGAGTTTCATCAGTCCATTGGATCTATGGATCTATCTTTCTTTTGGACTGATGTTTTGGTGACTACCTCTCAAGGGGAGAAGGTAGTGTCAGGTGTTGTCATTAAGAGTATTCTATTTTTAATGTAAAGGGGGAAACCAATGTAAAATATCCCTTTCCTTTTCCATTGATGTCAAAGGGGGAGAGAAATTAAACATGTGAAAAAGAGAGAAAGAATGTGAAAAAGAGAGGAAGCATGTGAAAAAAAAGGAAGAAAACAAACAAAGAGAGGAAGAATATACAAGATTATCTACTAAGGGGGAGAAACAAAAAGAAAATTCTTGAGAAGTGTATTCAGAGCTAGTATGGTGTGTTGATGGTTTTTCACATCATGTGTTGCCATCAATGAAAAAGGGGGAGATTGTTGCAAGAATGGAAATAATGAAGGTGTTTTCATTGATGTCAACTGGTCAATTTGTTATCAATTAGTTGTTCTTGTCATTAGTGTCATGAATGAAGGTTATTGGCTATATATGTTGAGGATATTGAGAAAATTGTATTGAAGAAAGATTGTAGGTGTTCAATGGTTGCTTTGTGTTTTTCTCTGAGACTTTCTCCTATGTTTGTGTGGTTCAAATATGTTGATCATGGTTTTTGGAAGCTACTAGATCTAGATTTTTGGTTGTTGATTCATTGTATAGTGTGAGTTATGTTCACCAATTGTGAACTATGATTTTCTATGTTTCTAGTTGAGGTCTGGCAGAAATGTTGGTTAAGATTTCTCTTTGTTAAAGTCTTATGACTTGTTTTTCTAGATTTGAGTTATTTTTATTGTGTTGAAGATAATTTTTGTATCTAGAAGGTTCATGCTTAATTGTTCTATGTGTTCTACACTAGTTTGGCTGACCTTGTGTTGAACATTACCTTCTGAGTTGATCAAGTGTGTTGGATCTATTTGGGTCCTTATGAAGCATGTGTTTGGGTCACCCTCATTCTAATTCCACCTTAGCATTTTTTGGCATCGACCTAATTTGAATTTGAATTTGGATGGTCGACTTTGGATATGTTTTAAAGTTGATGATGGTACAAATACAAGATGAGTTAGTGGTGAAATATAGCATAGAAAGAGGAAAGAGAGATATGTGCAAAGAAATAGAGAAAATAGATGTGAGATTGATGTGAATCAGTGAGTGTGTGTGATGCGAGTGTGGTGGATTAGTGTGAAGCCTAAATGTTGAGTTTTTGGATGCAATGAGCAAAAGGTGTACTCTATCATTCATGCATGTCTGCAAGTGGTTGAGAAATTTTTGGTGGATTTCTCTATTGCATTGATATTTTCTTCTTTTTGTAGCATATATCTTCTATCTTCTTTGTATCTCTGTGGTAGTGAGCCCTCCAAGTTGTTAGCCCTGTTGGATAGTGAGTCTTGATCCAGATAGTGATTCCTTGTTTTGGTAGTGAGCATTGTTTCCCAAGTAGTGAGCCTCTTGTAATTGGTTTTGATATTCTTTATAGTGTGATTTAATCCTCATTGTGGATTTTCCTTTATTGGTTTTTCCATGTAAATTTGGTGTTATTGCATTTGTGTAATGGTTTTCAATTTCTGCACTAATATTTAATGTTTAATCATATAAACAATGTTAAGGATTAGTTCTGGTGAATGAAGCGTGCTTTGCACCACTTCAGCACATTTGGTATGATGGAAAGCAAGCTTCTCAAGGAAAGGTTTCTTTCTAATTAAGAGGTAGTGAAAGGAATGTATTAATTTTATCCTCATAACATTTTTGGCATTCCCAAGGGATACAAATCTTTAGCCCACACATATCATCCCAGTGGCATCATTTAATATCCCAATAGTAATATCATAACCTTGAGTGCATGTACTGGAAAAACAATTGATTACACTCAAAAGTATGTTTTTTCTTTTGAAGGAAAAAGGCCACTGGCCATTATCCCTAAGAGATTCTTTGCAACTTTTGACACAGTCATGGAAAATCCCTCAACCTCCAGAAGACAGGCTACAACTTCAAGCCAATGAAATAGTTATGCTAGTTTTATTGGGTGAAGGTCTTCTTCCAATGCCCTAACAATGGGGAATAACCTTTTTAGTGTTGCAAGAAGGTGTTGGTGGAAAATCCTATGAAAAGAGAAGTAGTACAAGACATCACCAATTTTTTTTAATCCCAACTTTTCACTCAACCCTAAAAGCCTCAGAGAAGGTGCATTGTAGAGAAAGGAAAAGTATGTAACATATGAGTATTTTGTGCTTCAACTATGGGATTATGGTCTATCGTAGTTTATGTTGTCCATTGTACATCCATTTCCTAAATTAGTTGATGCATGTGCCAGGAAATTCAATGAGGTAACATGTGTTATCCAAAGTTGTAGGATTAGGGTTACTATTTTTGCTCAATCCATATGGGATATTCTGTGTATCCTTATGGCCTTGGATTTAGAACTATTCAATGAAGAAAAACTGGATCTTTTTGGGGAAGAAAAGGCTTGAAGAACAAGCTTTTATGAAGAAGAAATAAGGGAATGACTAGATAGAGGTCATGTTCCCTTCTCTCTATCATATGATATACTCAAGAAGGACACTCAAGTAGTATTCTTGGTGTTGGCTTGGGTATTTGGTCTTGACCATGATGCTTAGGTTTTTCCTTTCTAGTTCAAGTTGTCTTTTCAGCTAAAGAAAGAAAAATTCTATAGGCAATATGATTTTGCTGAGGTGATAGCTAGGAACATGTTGAACTAGCTAAAAAATTATGGGACTGATTCTAAATTCAGGTACCCTTCCTTCTTAGTTCATTTAGTTTTACATCAAAATTTTGAATATTTTGGGAAGAATGTGCCAGTATCTAGGTTGGATGAAAGGAACATTCTTTAGTTGGTTTTTGTATGGACCCATCTACTTTGTAGAACAGGGGATCACTATGGGTCTGCAGATTACTTTTTAAGGATCGTACTCCAAGAATTGTTACCTCACCCTATCAGGCATTTCTCTCTTGAGGTTCTACAATGGATAAGGATCTCGTCAAACCAAATAGATTACTTCCTGGGTGTAGATTTAACATTTATTAGATTTCATGGTTTTCCCAATGAGTCTTTTCGACTCCCTAGGTTGTAACAGATAAAGTTTTCATTGTAGAAGCATACCAGTTGACCATTGTTGAAAAAATATATGGCGTGGGAAGAAACAAGATGGAGTTGTCTTCGCTAATAGTCAGGTATCGCTTACAAAGTGATTTAGTGAAAAGGGACTCAAGAATCTATTAGCAGCTTTGGGCCTAGTCATCATTTTTGATTAGTGGGAATATAACCCATGGGGAATATATAGTGTGAAGAATGAGGAGTGGGAATAATTTGAAAGAAGGAAGAAAATGACTTAATAAAGTGTTCAGTTATACATCAACTTGAAGTATATTCCTTTCAAGTGACCAAAATGGCTAAGTTTCTACACACTGAAGGTCCAGTATGATAGGAACCTTCTAATAAATAAGTTCATTAATGCACAAGTAAAGAGGAAGGGGTGGTCAGAAAGGAAGAAAGAAAATTTTTGGAGGTTTCGATAGGAGTTGTGTTGTCCCAACCTTCATGTCGGACAATTCCCGCAAGACAAGGAATTCAAGTAAATTTATGATAAAGAGGCCAGTTTCAATAATAGTAATCCAGAAACCAACCATGAAATCAATGTAGAACAAGTTCCACACTGAAACCACCAACCTCAAGAATCTAATAGTCAAAGATTTTCAAGGAAAATTGATTCATGGGCTTTGTCCACCACTAGTTCCTAGAGTAAAGGAAAGTAACCCTGATGGACCATGAGAACATCATCCATTGCATTCGTTGAGGGCCAAATTTCAGAGGGATCGATGGTTAGGAGAACAAAGCGTCTTAGTTTTGGTTGAGAAAAAAGAAGGCAGGTTGAAGGTCTAGGCATATTCTATACACTGAGCCAAGGTGAAGAAGTGGAGTCTGCTTTCCAGGATGTGTTGACCACCACAGTTCAGGTGAGTTTTACTCCTTTTCTTCCTATTTCCACATCTTTGGTTACCCCCTCTCCTCCTCCCTTGGAAAGGAATTCTCTATCCTTGGGCCCTGAGTTAATAATCCTAAATACATCTTTTCCTATTTAGAATGAAATTTCTGAGATTACCTTACACGTTGATGAGCAACATCCATCTCGGCCGCTGCTAACTCTTTATTATCCATATCAAGCCCCCCTCTTGAAAGAGATGTAACATCCATATTAACCCCCACTCTGAGTCTGGAAACTTCTAAGAAAATACCCTTCTTCCCACCCATTTCTCTATTTACTTCTACCAAAAAATCCCCTGCTTAGTCTCAGTTGGGTGTGCCAACCTTTTCCATGATAACGCTCCCTTTTGCCTCTCCCCATACTCATACATTTGAGGTCTCCCCCTTTGTTACCTTTTTTGTTTTCCCTCCTAGTACCCCTATTGTAGCATAGAACATTGACCTTCCTCCAACCCTCTAGGATCATTTCAATGCAACAAAGATGGGCCGACGAAATGCTAAACAAAGGTGGATTATGAAAAATGCTAAGTTTCTGGCTACTAATAAGATCTAAGCTTATTATGAGGAGAAAAATTCTCTCTTGATCAACACCATGACACTACTTGTGGCTAAGACTGAAGGTTAGATGTTGCTGGAGGATTATGACATCTGGATTATGGGTCTAGATCTAACTGAAACACATCTATGTGACAAGGTGGTATTAGCTAAGACCACCCAATAGGTGGTATATTTAGCCTATGAAAAGCTAGGTAGAAAGATAAAAAAGCATGAGACAAAGCTAGTAAACATAAGGGAAATAGTGGGAAGATTGAAAATGGAGCTCAAGGCTAAGGATGTTGAGTTGGCCCACATAATGTAGATTCAGAGTAAACAAGGGGAAGACTCCAAATTGCTTGAAGAAGCAAAAAGCCAATAGGTTTGGCTACATGCTGAAATTGAGAGGCTAAAAGTTGATCTCGCCATCCAGCATTAGACAAATGTGGGGTACAAAAGTACTCAAGAAAACTTACAGAATGAGCTAGGAAATGTCCGATCTTAATTTTTTGATACTATTAAGAAGGCACATGCGAGCATAGGAAAATTGAAATAGGAAAAAAAAGAGGCTATGTTCGCATTGAAGACCCATGATTTAAAAGTACAAAGAATAAGCTTCGAGCTGGAAAGCATTCTCATGGAAAAGGGTCGAATAGAGAAAAATGAAAAGACTAAGGAGACTCAGCTTAATCAAGAGTTGGTTGTTGCTTGGGAGACTAGGTTTAACATTATTGTTGCTTAATCTTCACATTGGGAGTGGATTGCAGCTGTAGTTCTTATTCTTAGGCCCATTTTTTAATTTTTGAAGTATTTCCAAGAAATAAATGGGAAAATTGGTTTAACAATTGATCATGTTCTATAGGCATGTGACTCTCAAGTGGCAGAATCACAAAGTTTCATTTCCATACTTTGTGTGGCTTCCGGTGAGGTTCTAAAAGATGCCAGAATTGCTAACCGAAGAACCACCTACATCAAGGCTAGTGAAATTGTCAACTCCTAGAAGGTTTCTAAAAGGTGTAAAGATTTCCAAGTGGTGCTGGTAAGGAGATTTGAAGAGATCAAAAAGGACTTTAATGTTTTAAACACTATGGGCTACCTCCCTTTTTCTCCCCAGAGGGAATGTGCATATAGAGGAGCAGATTATAGAGGCTATCAAACAAAAGGATCAGACTGCTATAGAAGTCAAAAGTTCAAGCATGGTGCATATAGTTGATGAGGTTTAGCGCAAGACTTTTCACCTTTCCCGCCTTTATCATTACCTTGGAGTGGTTACTGTAAGATGGTGGGTCATGTCTTTCAAAGAAGTTTTCTAGCTTGATCGAGCCTATAGGCTAATTTGTAGCATGTCTTTACCAATTGAAGAAGAATGGTAGGTGCAACATTCCTCCTTCCTCAAACTTTAGGAATGTCTAGGGAGTTGGGTTCTTACCTTTATGAGCGAAGGCCCATGTGAGTCGCTAGAACTATGAAGTGGTTTTTCTTACTATTTCCCTAGCCTTCTAGTTTTCAGCTTCCCTTTTAATTGTAGAAGTGTTCAGGATAATGTAAAGCCGATAAGGAAGATGGGTAATGCACCACAGCATGGCTGTACAACTTTCTCTTATCATTTTCTTTTCGGAGGAGTGCCCAAGACACGTGTCGGGGTGGTGGAAATTTTTTGTAAAAACATTCTTCAGAAAGCATAAGGTTCCGACTATGTGATGTGTCCTCTCTATATCAAAGGAAGACTATGTCTTTTATAAAGTAATATCTTTTGAAGACTGTTGGAGCTTGTTGGCTTTTCTTTTTGTTCTTCTTGCGATAGAAGCTTCGAGTTGATGCTTTGAGATGATGTGATTAGTCAACAAGATTCTTTTTTTGGATTGTTTCTTTCATGATTTGATCATGTATAGGCTTCTATCTTTAAAATATCTAAAGACATTAATGCAGTAGCTGAAGAGTTAATAAAAAGATTTTTTGCAGCCTAACCGAGGGTTTACAAATTAGATTGCGAGCTACTAGTTATCAACATATAGCAGCAATTACTTCTGAGCTGAGGTGGTATTTCTTTCTTTGGAGGCTATATGAAGGAGGGTGGTGACACAAAAAAAGAGGATTTTCTAGGAGGAACTGTTTTCATTATAAAAAGAAGTGTTTCTTTTTAGTTTTCTAAAGGTTTCAGAATTGTTTTTAGAAGCAAGTTATAGAACTACTTTATTCTAGCATATTATATCTATTAAGGTTTAAACTATTGTTGGATTGGCATCCGACCTTTATTTCAAAGTTCAGTTTTAATTAAAGCATGAACTATTGAGGGGAATTTATTGAGATTGTGCATGTCTGGTCTTTTTCAAATTTTATTTCCTTATATTGTCATTTTTGAATGAAACACTGTGTCTTGCAAGCTATATTCTAGTAGTTTAAATAGCAAATTTCTATGATTTATGCTTGTGTGATGGAACAATAGCTTAGGAGAATTCAACTATGTCATTTGACTTTTTCTATTTTCCTTAAAGTTGTTATTCTGTTATGCTATGTTATATTAAGAGACAAAGTTCTTGTAATTTTTGGAATACCATTCTTTTACTCTAAGGAATCTTTATGTTTGATCGGACCTCAATAAACACTTCCTGCAAAAAGATCTGAAAGTCTGTACTATGCTTAAAGTTAGCCTTTGTTGTTTGTTCTCTTTCCAACAATGAGGGGTTGTGGCATTCTATGTCCTTTATATCAATCATAGGAATAACTTGGATTTGAAATGTTGTAAAATCTTTTCAGCATCGCCTTTTATGTTTCATGTTTACATTTATTTTCTCCCTTATCTCAAAACCCCAAGAGAAAAGTTAGATTTCTATAAAAACCCTAGAGGTATTCAGTGAGACGTAATTTGTCCCCCACTCACTAAATTTCCCATAAGATTGTCAAAGAAGCACAAGCTTTGATGATCAACAATAAATACAATAAAAATGATTTTTAATATGCATAAATTATCATAAGATCATGTGAATCTACTGGAACATTTTTCTCAACAGGTAGCATAACTATCACTTCAGAAGATCCAAATGCTTTATCTACTATATCCTACATATTCATATAAAGCAAACAATATGTTAAAACCTTGAATATATATATTTAAAAGGTATGTAAAAAATGTATAGGATATTTAGTAAATTTTACAACCTCAAATGATATGACCTCATGATCATGCACTTGAGATTTCCCATTCATAAATGTTGATGATGTCTTAGGTGTGCCTACCATGGGTATCACATGAAATCCCTACATATAGACGTACAACAATTTGTATAGATCATTCACACATGTGTATGCAAATGAACAAATTAAATTGGATCTATAATGTGTATTTAATTTAAAATTAAAAAACTTTTGAAAGCATGCACCTGAGTTGATGATGACTCAAGAATGCTCACCACAACTTGTGGTTGGTCAGTACTAGGTATTGTATGACCTCCCTACATCTAGATATAATATATCATTTCACACATGTGTACAAATTAAAATTAAATTAGATATATCCACACAAATTATTTAATAGATTGGTTCAAGTACCTGACCAAAAGGTGAGCCTAGATCTACATCACTTGACATATAGACACAATCATATTAAGTTTCAAGAATCATGTGATCATGCATCTACACCAAACACTTCTTGAATCAATATTATATTATATATATAATTTGATGTTATCATTTACATGAATTTTGCACATTTCAAACAAATAAAATTTAAGTTCAAAAGATGAGCATACCTGTGTAGGATGATCATCAAAATATAGTAAATTAATATATGACTCTATCCCAGATGTATGTGGGTCACCTGAAATTGGATGCCTGAGTATTCCCATAGCTAGAGCCTTAATGCTCTGTATTGTCCACTTCAACCTCCATGCGTGTAGTCAAATGAGTGAGATTTCCTACAAGTGAACTCAATGTTCCTAATGTTGAAAACATTACCTACTACTGAAATGTAGTGTGAACATTAGGAGAAGGAGGAGGAACAATAGAAGTAATCAGAGCACATCACTAAGGATCGGCATGTGCTCCTAGTCTATGTTGGGGCAGCCACACCCAACTCCTTGAAATGACCTCATATCAAAATAGTTGGGTTTTAAACCCAACTCAAACTCAACCAATAACTTTCTTAGAAATTATATGAGCACCTCACAATTTCCATGTGGTGGATTATCAAACACATCCACAATCTATCCCAAAAATTTGCAACTATTTGTGGGTGCATACACCATAAAATTGAAATTCATTTTTTTGTGGGTGGAATTAGTTTGTTTGTTTGGGGGTTAAAAAAATGTTGGCACATGGCTTGTTTGGTAATTTTAAGATCATTAATGTCTTTATAGGACAATCCATCTACATAGAATTGTTTCCTCTATTCTCTCCATTGATGGAACCTATCTAGGTGTACATCAATAGATCGAACATAATCGGCAATAGTTTGCATCGTAGATGCAAACCATGCGAGATGGGGGATTCTAGGATCATTTTTTATCTGATCTATATTTCCTTGAATCACATTGATATTTTCTCTAATGCTCTCTCTTAACTAAGCCTGATCTACTATAGAGGGTGGGGGTTTAGGAGGTGGAGAGTGTGGAGCTGTGAGGTTTTTTTTTTGGTCACAAATCTAGATGTATGGGATCTACGAGAATTTGTGCATTAGGTATAAAATCCTCTATGTTAAATTTTGGATCCATGTGAACAATGAAATGGAAATTGCATGCTAATATATATATAATATATATATATATATATATATATATATATATATATATAATCAAATAATGCACACAAAATCACATTGAACGTGCACAAGTTCAAAATACATTTCATTTGAAGACCATCTGATTTCTAACATTAAAAAATCCATAACATGTACACATTAAATTGAGTCCAGTGTGTGGTTGTTAATATGAAGGGTTTGTTGTTACTACCAACTCTTATGGTGGTTCAATTATAAATAGTTTTCAGTTAAATCTATATGTGGTACATAGGATACCACTCAGTGAAAATAGGTCCAAGTAAGTTGTAATTATAACTTTGATGGGTAGAAATGAAATTAGGGGGTTTTATTAGAACCCTATGAATGCATGCACTATGTCATTTCTTTATTAATTGAATCCCCTAAAAGAATGCCATAAAATTATTTTTAGCTAGATATCACTTGATAATTAAACTATAGCCAAATCTGATGATATACATTAATTGATTTATTTAAAATAAATAAAACCACATGGATTAAGGTAAAGACTCAAGATTTATTTAAATAAATGACCAAAAACATTAAAACTAGGAGTTGGATAAAATGTATCAAGAATTGAGAGCTCACAAAAGGCTACAATATCAACAATGAGGCTTCTTTGAATCATTATTCAAAAAATTAAATAAGAAGATTAGTAAATAGAGATTGTGAACATGAGGTGAGGAACCATTTAATTTCTATAGGTAAAGGACTAAAGAATGAAAAATAAGGCACATGTAGATATATAACTTTGATTTCTCAAATTTGGTGTTAATAGGAGGTTAGGGGTTGTTTAGAGTGTCTTCTATTACATATAAAGGTGGAAAAAGAGAAGGAAAGGTCCCACTAATTTAGGTTATGAACAATTCAACAATGAGTGTCAAAATGGGTAAATGATGAAAACCATGTAGTTTAATTCAAGTAAAAATTATACTAGGTTTTATTTATCTTATGTTCATTGTTAGACAAGGGTGCTCAATGGAGCTCATAAATATCAAGCCTATCATTAATTAAGTAATTCATCAATAAGTAATATTCTTCTAAGTTTTATGGGTCTAGAACTTTATCTTTTGGGGCAAGGGGAAGTTCACTCATAGGTGTGGTTGTTTTCCAACTAGAGTATATCTATAGAGCTAAGGTATATCGATTGTGAATACATGTATTTATCAAGTATGACATAGAATTTGATTAAATTTGAGGACATCAATTGATTTATCTAAATTTTCAAATTTCATGATCAGAGACACAAGTTCTCTATAGTGCGACAAAGTAGTTAAGATGACATTATAAGTTTAACAATAACATTAATTTATAATCTCATTCATTGTTTTCAAAGCATACTAAAGATAAGAATAAAAAATTAATAGAAGACATTCAAAGGGACACATAGATATATGCTAGTGGTAATTTTAATGTACAAAATAAAAAATATGAGCTTGAGCTCTATTCACATATTGAAAATGGCTTCTTTAAGTACAAAGACTTCACTAAAAATTTTAGTTGTAATGAAATCATATTTATACATGTGAATTGGTGTGAAAAATTTATCATGCGAAAATGGAAGAAATTAGATCTTTACTCTATAATTATTTAGAGATTTGATGACATGAAAAAATATCTATGTCAAATAAAAAAATTAAGAAACCTCCAAGGAGGGATACTTCTAAAATTATGTGAAGTGAATGTTAAGAACCAATGACAAGGACACAAAATAAAGCAAGGAAGGAGGGAAATTTCAAAAATGAAATTACTTAATCAGAAAGAGCAACATGATCAATCCTAATGAGTTTGAAACTTGTAACCATACTAAAAAATGAGAACGTTTAAACTATAGTTGAGTATGGAAATGGTGTAGCATAGCAACATGATCAATCCTAATTAGATCAATCTCATAAATTTATGCTATGATTTGTTGAACTAGTTAAGAAATATCTCCCCATTTCTCAAAAAAAATGGTTACATTGAAAGTAATGATTATACTTTCAAGTTGCACTATCTAAAAAGTAAAAATATTAGGGTTTTAGGTTTAGGTTTTAGGGTAAATAGGGTTTTACATTTAGGTTTTAGGGTTTAGGTCCAAGGATTAACCTAGGTAAATTATTTTTTAGGTCTATGGTTTTGGGAACCTATTGGAGCCTAAAATGTCATGCAAATGTTTGCAAAAATTTTAGGTTCCGATGTGTGAAATTTGGCTTTAGCACTCAGAAGTTCAGTTGGAAAATCTGCTCAAATGGTCCACTTTGAGAAATCATAATTGGAAGCACATTCGGTTTTATGAAAAATAACTTTGCAAACCTGTTCATCTACCGTATGTGAGTGTCTCTACTAGTTTTCAGCTTGTTATGATCTGATTTCCCAGGGTTTCAAAAGGCCAAGTTGAAGGGTTCTGTGAAGGGTTGTTGTCTACACATAGTAAAATCTGTTAAAGTGACCAACTTTGGATGATAATATTAATCAATTGAATGATTGTAAAGATAAATCAATTGGTTCTTTTGATTCTCCCCATCTCAATGTGCATCCGTGACAATTTTTAGGGCTTTTGGAAATCATTTGGTATTTCTTCAAAATTAAATTCAAATGAATTTTACCTAGTTTGACATCTGCATTTCAAGAAAATTATCACAGAGATCATCTTTGGCATTTGTTATTTTGTGAAGAAAAAAGATTGAAGAAAAACCCTCTTGCACACATGTTCACCGTGCCTAAATGAACTAGTATCAAGGGTCATAGCTTCTCAGAATCACATTTGATAATTTTACAAAATACCAAGTTGGTGAGTTTCAATTGGACAAAAGCAATTTTTAGAATGGGATGAGTGAGCTACTTTGATTGTTAACAGTTTTTAGTCCTAATAACTTCATGAACAATTTTTTGAAAAATGTACTCACATACCATCAGTTAAGATACTGGTGAAATTTCATGGCTTTTTGAGATCATTTGATCAATTTTATAAAGCAGTTTTGAAGGGAGCTTGATCCATTTTCATCTACTGTGCAAGATGTCAGAAAAAATTTCTAATAATTACCCATTCAATTTTGAGTGTTCATTTGCAATGAAAAAGAGTCCCTTCCAAATTCAAGTTCATAAGAATGAGGGAGTTCCATTATGATCAATAGGCTGTCTTCATTTTAGTACATCAAGAGGTAGAAAATAAGTTTTGAACTATTGATATAAAAGTTGAACTCTTGAAAACCTGAGATCACACCCATGGCTTAGGGATAATATAGTTACAATTCTACATCAATTAAGTACATAAAAGTCTCAAGTCACATTTTCTCCCATTTTGGTCAAGAAGAGTTTTAACATATGCATGAAAATGTATTAGAAGACAAGCAAACTCCACATGGCCATTTTGGCTTGTTCAGTGGTGGATAAAATAATGTTATGTGGGTTGCCAGAGGACTGCTAGGGGAGGTTTCAAAATATTACCATAACCATGCCAATATTAAAAGATTTAGAATCTGCTCACTCTATCAAAAGAAATTTTTCTGATAGATAATAACCTTTTCATAGTGCAAATTGATATGAAGAGTCTTGGAAGTTTAGATAAATTGCATCCACATCAGAAGATGATATCCATTTATTGAACGTGGTCAAATTGAAAGAGATGAATTTTATCAAAGCAACCACTCTAAGTTCTTGTGGAACAAGTATAATGATACAACATCAACTTTAAGTTAATGAAATTAGGAATTTAAAGAATGACAAGAAAATAGTAAACATTAATTCCTCATTCTCTCTAGCTTTGTCATTTTTCCCGGATGTTTTTGTTAAATGTTTGTTTTCATTGGGATTGATGAGAAGATTCTAATAGTTACATCCTTGCATGTTTATATGAGGTATAAACAATCAGAAGTACCAAGCAATTCAAATTGTATCCAACAAGTAAGTCACATATCATTTGCCTCTTGACTCCATTAACCTAACATGAGTAGGCACTAGTCATTCCAATTCAATTTTAGAGTTTTATAAAATATTATCCATACATTCACATTTCAAATTTCAGTAGGAGTAGTTAGTAAGCTTTCATCTATCCCACTCTATTTTCCATTGTGGATAGGTCCATCAATTCGAACAAATCACAAATTCCTCTAATCTGCTCCATTACAAAAGTCCACCTGCCTAGGTCTAGCATAGCCTGAAGTGCAGGGAGTCATCAACCAAATAGGTTAACTCCATTCATTGGTTCAAGAACGTTGAAAGTATGATCATAGAGCCTAACATCCTCTTAGGATTTGTAATCTAAATTTTTGAGATCCAACAGTTTGGCGACTCTGTTGGGGAGAATCAACATTAAATCCAAGCCTTTGTTGGTATAGAGTCAAATAAAATTCACATTTACATTCACCTGATCTCATAGGGGATTCTGTTGGGATAAATAAATAACAATTTCAAAATCCATTTCATTTTCCTACTTTTGGGAAAGTAGGTGGTGACTTTGGTAAAATCTTGATGAAGAATACATAGAAATTTTGAAACAACAACACTATTTCCTTTCAAAAATAAAGATAAAAAGCTATTTCAAATTTCTTGTCAAGATGTCAAAAGAAGTGAAAAGCCAACAGTTAATAAGAAAGAGAGAAGAATTGATGAAACAATTGCTACAATTGAGAGTTGAACATTTTCTAATTGCATCACAATATATACCATTGTCCGATGAGGATGGATATACAAATAAAAGTAGTCCTTGGACTCCACAAGTGCCTCATAATATAATTGATAATTTTGGCAATGTAGGTAAAGCACATCATGCACAACAAAATATTTATCCATCACAGGCTTCAAGACAAATAAATGCTTATCATGTCCCTCCTGGACAAACAATAGTAAACTGCCAAGATCATCAATACAATTAATATCAAGTGCAACACAATTACAGCCTACTTGGAAATGTCAGAAAAAATATGTAGCAAGGTATATATCATAATCAACAATCTATGAAGAAAAATGATGTATGTTTACATATTCCAGAAAGAAGCAAAAGTATTTTGGATGTATTTTTTGATATAAGGATACATGAAGGAGAATGGGGACATTATTTGTTCAAGAGAATGGTGGACACCTATGTGCAAATTCCTTTTGGTTCCTTGCTTGATAAATCCATATTACATTTCATTGAGTAGTTCAGAGAGTGTACCAGCCTAATTCCATTCATTGGCTTGAGTCGTTCGAGCCAGTTACTCTTGACTAGATGAATGAGTTTATTGGTATCATAGATGAGAAAAGGTATAAGAATGGTGACATCACTGATGAATATGGAAGTACTTATCAAATGATGGAGTCAATAGAGGAAACACAAGCAAGTGAGAGTGATTGTTATGAAAGCCTACATGAGGAGGATGAAGATATAGAAGGTCTCTCCTGCATAACAAATTGTGATAGTGCATGTTATGAGGGATCCATTGAATATTCAGATTGTGAAGATGAACCTATGGATTTTGATCTACAACAAAGGAATACTTGCAATGTTTATGAAGATCAAGAGGGAAGGGCAATGGAAGATATGATAGAGGAAGAAATTCCATTTGATAGTGAACAAATAACACCTCCAGCTACAGTTGAGTACCATGAAGACACATTAGATGAAGAAGACGTTTGTACACCTGAAAATGGTTTTCAATTTTTTTCAAATTCATTGTATGATCAAAATATAGAAGAAAATTAGATGACATTTTGCCAAGGTGTGCTATAACATGAATTTCATGTGTATTCAAATCCACTTTATGATGAGGATGAAGAATTTTCTGACAATCAAGATAATGTACCAATTTGTGAAGCAAATGAATATGAGATTGATGCATTTGAATTACCATTTTTTGATGATGAGAAAAGAGAAGAATACAATAATAATAGGGTGGATGAAGAAACATTTTCACGAAAAAGTGAGCAAATTTCAAATTTTATAATTGTGGAGTATCAGAGATATACACACATGACTGATGCTGAAATTGAATGTTCAACACACATTTCCTTTGAAAGTGAAAGTACTTAGTGTGAGAATAATGAAAAAATTCTTGAATCTGATAAAGATTCTATGTTTTCCTCAATTCAAGAAGGAATGTATAAAACAAGATCAAAGATCTTTGAGAATAATGTGGGTTTGTACATCATGGATAAGAAGTGCTCAACATTGATTGATTCAAATATACATAATGATGGTTGTGTGGATTAGAAATTTGTGTCATTGAAAATTAGTGATATGGAATAAGTAAAAAATATTTCAGATTTGGTTATTCCAAAATATGTTGATATGGAAGAATTTTTAGACTTACAAGAATGGCATTCAGATGGTGGATTTTCAGGAGATCATTTTACAACATATGATAGTGAGGAAAATAATGAGAAATGTTGCATTAAATGTGCATACACATTGTATGTTGAAGGTGAAAAAGATTTATCACATGATGATGGAAAATATGAACTGTAGAATGGTAAAAGGAACATGAGTAAGGCTGGACACAATGATTTTTTGAAAGTTTCCAATGGTAGTACATGTAGTAGGGCTGATTGATGAATGTTTTGAGAAGGAATATGATGAACTCAAAACAAAACAAGGTGTATGATATGGGAAAATAGGGGCCTTTATTTTTGGTGGCCTTGTTCCATTAGCTATGGTGTTCTTTTTTCAAAAAACCATATTAGTTCATAACATAAAAGAGTTTGAGTCTACTGCTCAATGAATAAAACACTTGGTCTACTCTCCCAGAGACGTGAATTCTTGCTATTCCCACAAGGGGACTACATCCCCAAATGGAGCAACTATTGGAGCCTAAAATTTCATGCAAAATTTTACAAAAAATTAAGGTTCCCATGTGTGAAATTTGACTTCAACACACAAAAGTTTAGTTGGAAAATCTGCTCAAGTGGTCCACTTTGAGAAATCATAATTGGAAGCTCACTCAGTTTTATACAAAATCACTTTGCAGATGTGTTCATCTACCATATTTGAGTGTCTCTACCAATTTTTAGGTCCTTATGATCTTATTTGATAAGGTTTCAAAAGGACAAGTTGAATGGTTCTGTGAAGGGTTGTTGTCTACACACAATAAAATCTGTTAAAGTGACCAACTTTGGAGGATAATATTAAGCAATTAAAAGATTGTCAAGATAAATAAATTGGTGCTTTTGATTCTTCCCATCTCAATGTGCATCCATGTCAATTTTTAAGGATTTTGGACATCATTTTCTATTTCTTCAAAATTAAATTGAAATGAATTTTACCCAGGTTGACATCTACATTTCTAGAAAATTGTCACAGAGGTCATCTTTGGCATTTGATATTTTGTGAAGAAAAAATATTGAAGAAAAAAACTCTTGTACACATGTTCACCATTCCTAAATGAACTAGTATCTAGGGTCATAGCTTCTCAGAGTCACATTTGGTATTTTTACAAAATACAAAGTTGGTGAGTTTTAATTGGGTTTGACAGGAGCAGTTTTCAGAATGGGCTAAGTGAGCTACTTTGATTGTTAACAATTTTCAGTCCTAATAACTTCATGACAAATTGTTTGAAAACTGTACTCCCCTACTATCAATTAATATATTGGTGAAATTTCAAGGCTTTTTGAGATCATTTGATTAGTTTTATAAAGCAATTTTGGAGGCAACTTGATCTATTTTCATCTACAGTGCAAGATGTCAAAAAATAAATTATAATAATTACCCATTCAAGTTTGAGTGTTCATGTGCAATGGAAAAGAGTCCCTTCCCAATTAAAGTTCATAAGAAAGAGGGAGTGCCATTATAATCAACAACCTAACTTCATTTCAGTACATCAAGAGGTAGAGAATAAGTTTTGAAGTGTTGATATAAACGTTGAACTCTTGAAGACCTGAGATCACACCCATGTCTTAGGGATAATATAGTTACAATTCTATATCAATTAAGCACATGAATGTATCAAGTCACATTTTCTCCTAATTTGGTCAAGAAGAGTTATAACATAGGCATGAAAATGTGTTAGAAGACAAGCAACACTGCACATGGACATTTTGGCTTATTTAGTGGTGGATAAAATAATGTTATGTGGGTTGCCAGAGGACTACCAGGGGAGGTTTTAGAAGATTACCATAACCATGCCAATATTGAAAGATTTAGAATCTACTCACTCTGTCGAAACAAATTGTTAATGATAGATAATAACCTTTTCATAGTGCAAATTGATATGAAGAGGCTTGCAAGTTTAGATAAATTGCAGCCATATGAAAAGAGGATATCCATTTATTGAACATGGTCAAATTGAAAGGGATGAACGTTATAAAAGCCACTAGTCTATGTTCTTTTGGAATGAGTAGAATGATACGACATCAACTTTTAGTTAATGAAATTGGGAATTTAAAGAATGACAAGGAAATAATAAACATTCAATCCTCATTCTCTCCAGCTTTGGCATTGTTCCTTGATGTTTTTGTTAAATGTGTGTTTTCTTTGGAATGGCCACACCTAACATATTTTATGTTGCTAAGAGAGAATATTGTTTTTGGTTTGTAGCATAGGGCACTGCTCATAGTCATTGCTTTACCCCATGAGGTCTGCAGAGTTTTTGATATGATCATGAATGTTATGAGAAATCGATCAAGCGATGGTGGATGGCAATATTTATCACTATAGTTTATCGGTCTGCGACATCATTCCTACATGTCTCTAAGAGGAACATTTTCACATGAGCTCGAAGAAGCATATAAAGTATCTATCGAAGACACTTACTGTGTGAGTAAAAATTGCTTAATATGATAATCAACATAATTAATAAGACATTATATCAAAGATTCAAACAACAATAAAACTAATTTAAAGTGAGAATATATTGAAAGCATCATATTGATCTCTATCTCCAAAGATTTATTAAGTCACAGGGCTCTCAAATTTGGTAAGCATTATGACTATTAAAATGCCAATCTAGAGAATGGGATTGTGCTAAATGCAATAATCTAATCTTATATGATGATATCTAAATGATATGATGAAGCTATTGTACTCTAAATTGACATGAAGCTTGATAAAAGAAGTTATAGTAAACTATGATGCAGCTAAATGGAAGGCCATGGTTTATATTCTAAAATGCTATGATTGCTATTGCTAAATGATGTTCCTATTGCTAAGATGCTTGATTGCACAATTGATATTTCTGCAAAGTAAGTTTGCACAAAGTTAGGATCCATTTCCTGTTGAAAGAGGTTGTATTTATAGATTCTCGACAACACATTTGTGAAGGGGCAACAAAGCAAAGATCTAGATTTGATCTTGAGGATTGAATGGTGAAGAATGAAGAAGCCTGAGCTAATTATGGAGATTGTTCCTCCCCACAAAAACATTTAGCCAGAGGGTAGGAAGAATCAATGGAAGAAGATGAAGAATTTTTCCTATAATTTTTCTCCAATTTGTCTCCAAATTTGTCCATGAAGGCTAAGTTGAATTAACTAGATATGAAATATCTAATTTTTTTGGTGGATATGATGAGTGAAAAGAGGAAATAACTATAGAAATATTATTTTATTGAATATTTGGATTTATTCAATTTTAGTAAAAGAAGATATTTAATTTAATAGAACTAACTATAGTAATTTGTTTATTAAATAAACATGAAAGAAATGTGGTAATTAAATAAAACAAAAGTATGTGATTTTTTTATTTAATTAAGATGGGATGATGTGATAAAGATAGAAGAATATATAATTATAGAATAATTTGATAATAATAATTAAATGAAACAAAGTATGTGATTTGTTTATTTTATTAAGATAAAATAATATGATAAAGATAGAAGAATTAAATGTGAAGTATATAAATAAACATTTCTATTTATTTATAAGTAGATGAAAATAGAAGGGTTAATTAATCAAATAAATCATATTTAATTAATTAGATTATCCAAACCATTTTTAGGTGTATACATTTTTCCACTTTTTGAAGTGATGTGTTTACGCATTGCTTCAAAGTAAATTTTGCTGTTGTTGCCAGTAATGATGAAATAATTTTTCAGTATGCCCCAAATGTTGATTTTTAGGTGATGATGGATATATGCCCCCTTGAGAGATAAATCGATGAATTTTTAATTTTTTTAGGTTTTTTTTTTAGAATTTTTCAAATTTTTATGATTTTTTGATGATGTGATAAAGATTTTCAAATTTACTGACGCAAAATTGATTTATCTCCTGAAAAAATGATGTTTACTCTACTAGAAGATTAAATGTTGCTCTACTTTTCCTCCTTCTATTTGATGATTTTCGATTGTGTCAACCTTTAATTTTATTTTGATTGATGATTCTAATAGATTAGAAGATTATTGATCACATGATAGGTGAGATTCAATGATTGATTGATTGATTGACCTCATGATAGGTGAGGATCAATGATAGATTGTTGATTGACCTCATGATAGGTGAGGTTCATTGATAGATTGATTCATTGACCTCATGGTAGACGAGATTCATTGATAGATTGATTGATTGATCTCATGATAGGCCCTAATCAATAATAGATTGATGTTGGACCTCATGATAGGAGAGGATCAATGATAGATTGATTGATTGACCTCATGATAGGCAAGGATCGATAATAGATTGATGTTTGACCTAATGATAGGTGAGGTTCAATAATAAGTTGATGTTTGACCTCATGATAGGTGAGGTTCAATGATAGGCACTCACATAATTTGATAAAAATCTCACCAGAGCTGATTAGATTGATAGGCTGATTGATTTTTGATTGATTGATAATATTGTTGATTTGCGATATTTTATGATCATAGGAGGATTTTAGAGTTCTTCCCAAAGATGTGGGACATGATTCCACATCTGGTGTAGGCCAATATAGATATCATCAATCAGTGTGATTTATTAGCTTTGATTGATATGCCCTAGTATAGGATTGATTAATGTACTAAAACTTGATGATGTACACTTATTTCAGCAGAGATTTTATGATTGTTCTATCATGTTATTGATTCACCAGCCTTGGAAAATCTATAATGCAAATGAAAAATTAATATGAATGCAATCTAATTCAACCATGAAAATATACATATGAAAATGATGTCATCTTAATAGTCCATTTATCATGCTTTTATCATCATTGATCCTTTAAAATGTTGAAAGTGAGTACAAACATCGATGGTATGAGTTAGACCATGATGACCTGAGTACTACTTTCATGATTTTTGATATTGCAAGTGAACACAAGCATCTAGGTTTAATTAAACAGAGATGACCTAAGCATTTCTTTCAAAAACAAACAAGAATCAATCACTTTCCTATGCAAATTCTAAATGTCATTAGTGATACTTTGTAGAGCACATCTCATGACAATTCACACAATAATAACGATCAACTCATAGATAATAGACAAAGAAAATACCCTTCTCCTTCCTAGCTTCTCTAGTTCAATACATCATCGAGTTGCTCCAAAGAAATGATAACAAAAATTAAAGTACAACATTTGAAAATTCAAGCTAAAGTGATAAAATCATGATTCAAAAGAATATCATCCATCTAAAGTTGTTTTGATTGATTTGATTTCAGCTGTTTGATATGGATGGTTGATTTTCTTAAATGTTTTGATGTTTGATGTATGTTCAATGTTGAGTTTCCCTATGATCATTGTGTTTGTTGTGTTGTCATACTATTGCTTTTCCATTTGATTAATCTCAAAGTTTATTGCCCCCAGTGAGTTTAGGATTTTGCCCCCATGCTAGGGTGAGACACGACCAAGTTACAAGGATATGATAAATAGATAGAAATGATAGCAAAAGTGAATGACCATGAAATATCTCTAATTGATGGAACTGTCAATTTAAATCACAAGTAGTGCTTGTTTCTAGGTCTTCACTACATGTTTTTATTGCACTTTTTCAGACTTTATAATTTTTATGTATTTTTTGATTTTTTTGTATTTTTTTGTTTTTCAAATTTTTTGTATTTTTCTATCACCAAGATGCTTGTTTTCTAGGTTTTCATCAAGGCAACCATTTTCTAGGAGTTCAACCATGCACTAGGTGATTCAGGTGTGAAACTTTCTAAGATGGATACTATTGATAAGTTCATCGAACAGATCCCCTTTAGGTGTAGATAGTTGATAGGATCTAGATCCATAAACTAATATGACAACAAAAGGACCTAGCTAGTTAGGTTCAAATTTCCCTTTTTCTTCTATGTCTTGTTGATTATGAGGGTTTTCCTTTAGGACCAAGTCACCAACCTGAAATGCTCTAGGTTTTACCCTGTGATTGTAGCTTCTGGACATTCTCTGTTGGTATGCTTTCAAATGGTTTATAGCTTGTTGATGACGTTCATCTAACAACTCCAACTCTTGAAGTTTGGACACTCTATAATCCTCATGTAATAATACCCTTCAATGACACACAGAGTGATTGTATCTCAACCTCAATAGGTAGTATGGCTTATGATCCATATACCAAGGCATATGGTGTAGCTCTTGTAGGTGTTTTGATGCTGGTTCGGTATGCCCAGAGAGCAGGGTTCAATTGAACATGCCAATCATGTCCAACATCATTGACAATCTTCAAAAATTTTAGAATAGTTTTATTTGAGGCTTCTGCTTGGCCATTTCCTTGAGTACCATAGTATGGTGTTGAAAAATGATCTTGGATATGAAACTTCTCACATAGTTCCTACACATCCTAATTTTAAAAGGTCTACCATTGTCTATGACAATGGACTGAGGTATTCCATATTGATAAATGAGGTAATTCAAAATGAAAGAAGATATCTACTTTCTAGTGGATTTTGTTAAGGGAACTGCTTCTATCTATTTTGTAATGTATTTGGTTGATGTGATTATGAGTTTGTGTCCATTGGATGAATATGAATTAATCTTTCCTACCAGGTCTAGTCCCCACTGAAAAAAGGGCCATGTTGAAGTAAATGGTTGCAATTCTTGTGCTGGTGCATGGATTAGGTTACCATGGATCTGAAATTTTTGACAATTCTTAACAAATTGAAAAGACTCCTCCATATTCTGCCAGTAATACCCCAAACAAAGGAGTTTATTTGCTAGGGTTAGTCCACTTGAATGAGTGCCAAAAATACCCTCATGAACCTCACATAAGGTTGTCTCATATTTTTTATGTTCTATAAACTAGAGAGGAGTACCATCTAGACCTCAACAATAAAGTATGTCGGCAATTAAGGTATGTCGTGCGGTTTGGAAAATGAAGTGTTTCTAGTCTCTGGAAAGATCGAGAGGAAGGATATTGTCTTTTAAGTAAGCATAGGTCTTTCCATAGATTGAGGATTCAATGTCAAATATATGGTATATGGTTTGAGATTCAAGATTATCATAAGTAGGATTAGACACTTGTTCTACCATAAACTCATAACAACCTCATTTTTCTGGAATTTGCAATAGAGAAGCATTTGTCGCCATAGCATTTGCAGCTTTGTTTTATGCTTTTGGAATTTGTTCAAATTTTATATCTACAAAGTAATTTTTGAGATGATCCACCATGTTCTTATACGGCATCAAATTCTCATCTTTGGTTTCATATTCATCATTTACTTGATAAATGACTAGTTTTGAATCTCCATACACTTGTAGTTTTGTGATCTTCCACTCAATTTCCACTTTGATGCCAATGATTAAAGCCTCATACTCTGATACATTATTTGTACATGGAAACATGAGTTGATAGGACATTGGGATGGTATATCCTTGAGGTGTAACAAAAAATATTCTACACCTGACCCACATTGTGTGAATGGACCATCAAAATAAAGCAACCATTGTTTGTTGTCATGGTAAGAATGTATGCATCAGGAAACTCAATACTCATTGGATGATTATCTGGTAGTGGAGCTTTGGCTAGCTAATCAGCTATCACCTAACCCTTGATGGCTCTTCGATCTACATACTGGATCTCAAATTCAGTTAAGATCATGGCCATTTAGAGTCTTGCTAATATAGTAGATAGCCCGTTCCTTTCTCGCAAGATCTTCTTGCGCTAATAAAGCACCCAAAGAGATATCTATTGTTGCAATCTATAGTAATAGTGGTCTATCTTCTATAGGTGGCATGAGTATGGGTGGTGACATCAAATATTTCTTTATTTGATTAAAAGTCATTTCACACCCTTGATCCCATTTGAACAAGAAATTATTATGTAACAAATGATTGAATGGATGACTTTTGTCTGCTAATTTGGAGATAAATCTCTTTATTGATTGTAGCTTGCCTTGTAGAGATCATAGTTGACTAATATTCTTTGGTGGAAAAATTAACATTATAGCCTTGACCTTGGTGGGATCCACTTTGATACCCTTTTTTGAAACTATGTATCCTAAAAGCTTTGTTGATGTAACACCATTTAACACACATTTCTTAGGATTTAATCTAACATTGAACTTCTCTAGTCTTGTAAATATTTTATCTAGGATCTCTAGATGCCATTATTTTGTATGATTTTGCAATATATCATCCACGTAATCCTCCATAAAGGTATGCATCATGTAATAGAAAATGGTGGTTATCACCCACTAATATGTGGCCCCTGCATTTTTCAACCCAAAGGGCATGACATTCTAGAAGAATGTCCCCCATGGACATGTGAATGTTGTTTTCTCCTAATCTTTTGGTGCTATTTTTATTTGATTGTATCCTAAAAAGCAGTCCATCAATGATAGCATTGAGTGTCCTACTGTTAAGTCTATAATAATGTCAATGTTTGGTAGGGGAAAATCATCCTTTGGGAATGCCTTGTTGAGATCTTTGAAATCAATACATATTTTGATACTATTATCTGGTTTAGAAATATGTAAAATATTAGAAATCTATTTTGCATAATCGATAGATCTGATGAATCCTACATCTAAAACTTTTTCAGCTCTGACTTGACCAACAAGGCGATATGTGGATGCATTTTCCTTAGTTTCTGCTTCATTGGTTTTATCCCAGATGGTAGAGATAAATTATGCATCAAAAGATTTGGATCTAACCTTAGCATATCATAGTAAGACCAAGCAAAGTTAATGTGTTTGTCTTCAAAGAATTTGATGAATTCAGGATTTTCATGTTCTGTCATAGAAGCTGCCAGATGTAGAATTTTTTCCTTTTCTATTGTTTCAAGATTGATAGACTGTGTAGGATCCACCAATATTGATTATCTTTCATGATAGTGTTCCAGAAGGGTGTTAAATCTCCCATCCTTCGGTGCCTCAAAGAGGTTTTCACCATCAGATGTATTCTTTATTTTTAAATTTTTGAGATTTAATGTTGCCATTGAATGGTTATCACCATTAGATCCATTATTCCTATTTTCAAATTTTCAATTGGAAAATTTGAAACCCTCCTAATTCAAAGCTTTATTATGAGATTTATGAGTAGAACTTGTGTTAGGTGTTTCACTACAAAGGAAATTAACAATAGTGTCATCATTTGTGAAGATAGGTACCTCAATAGGTTCAATTGGTTACTAGTCGATAAGTTTAGGATGCATTAATGGTAAAAATTCATTGGATTAGCTAAGGTCAATGATAGTGAGGGTTCTAATAGCAATGTTGTCAAATTTGTTAGTGGTGATGTCAAGATCTATGATATTACTCTCCTCCAAGTCATCTATTTCACTCAATATATGTTCATCCTCACTTGAGTCATTGATATTTTGTGATCCAAATACAAGGAGTCTAGTCCCTGAACTTTGTCCCTCCTCATGTGTGGTTGTATACTATTTTATGACATCAATTTGTATGTCCTTGTATGATATTTTAGATAAATATTCCCAATCATATTCATTAGAATCTATTTTGAAACTATCCCTCATTTGAAGGATCCTTTCAACAACTTTATGAGTGGTTTCTTCTTTTGTTTCCCCTATATAACCCAGTCCTATTTTTTGCTTTGGCTAAAGTGTGAGGGGTTGTATGGGTTCTATGATGCCCTCTTTTCTTTTTCCAATAGATCCTTGTCCCTCATACCTCATTTTCTCTAATATTTTTTTCCCCTTTCCATATTGATCTTTCTTTATGCTAATTTTTTCCAATGTAGATGCTTCCCCATCCTTGTAAAGCCAATTGAGGATGGCCTTATCTTTAGATTCATCTTCTAAAGTACCTACCTTTACAAATCTATCATCCAAAACCATGCTAGGTTGTTGTCACTATTGTGTTAATGTGGATGGTTTTCCATATGATCTTGGAGATGGTAGTAACTATGAAAGACATAGAGATTGTCCAATGGAATATTCTCCCATGCCTTTCTTTGTTAACTAAATATTTTCTTTGAATTGTTGAGATAGTGAATTCAGTTGACCTTCATAGTTTGATGGAGTGGATTCAGCTTCACTTGTATCATTTGACTGGTCCTTTTTCTCAACCTACTTGGATACAATGTTTAGTCATTTTTCACTATTGGATGAATTAGAAGTGCTTTCCTCCCTATTATGGGGCACAAAAGTGTCTTCTATTGTTTTAAGTGTGTTACAATATTGAAGATTGTTGTAATTAGCTAAAATAGTAGCTTCTTGTCCATTAATAAGAAACTTTAAACAATGATGATAAGTTGAGGGTATTTCTTGCATTTTGTGAATCCAAGGATGTCCCAAGAGTATATTATATGTCAGCTCTTTTTCTAGCACTTGGAAAACCATATTCTTCACAATTGGTCCTACTTGAATAGGCAACATGATCAATCCTTTGGAGGATCTCTCTTCTTCATCATATGATTTTATTGTGATTTTCCTTTTGTCATCAATAAAATTATCAAAATAACCTAGTGCATGGATCATGTTTAAAGTGAATTTTTAAACTAGCTCCACCATCTATTAGGACATGCTTAACATGGTGTTTATGGATTAAAAATTCAATATGAAGGGTTGCATTGTGCAGATGATTAAGTGATACATTGCCTTGTTAGAAAAATGATAAAAAATGAGGTGTGGTTAAATGTCCCACCATAGCTTGGAATTGACAAACATCTAGATTATTGAGTACTATAGTGGTCACAAGAGCTTGTTCCAAAACCTCCTTATGGGATGGTGAGATTTTAAGGAGTTTCAATATTGATATCTGTGCTGGCATTTTCTCTAGTTGATCAACTATGTTGTATTGATTTGAAGGGGGAGCAATGGTTTTACATGCAACTCCTCTCAATATTACCTTGGATTGCCCCCTTTTTGTCATATTAACTGGTTGGTAGTCTTTCTTTCCTCTGATTTTTATGACATTGATTTGATTGTTGGATGTGTCCATGTTTGGGATCAGATCTAGTGATATGATGTCATTGTTATTAGTTTGATTATCAATGACCCCACTCTTCTCAACCTTAGAAATACAATGAATGGTGTTGTCATAAATGCAGTTTACATTTTTACCTTTACTATTTGTAGAAGAAGATTCCCCCTTTTCATAATTTGGTATAGGATTCTCAAATGGGTTGTGATAATTGTTCATTAGATGTCCTACAAATACTTTTCTATTGTCAATCAAATATTTTATAATATGTTTCAACACAATAGTCTGTGTCATTCCACCAAGATGGTTTTACTTTTGGTTCCCAATTTCTTACTTTAGGTAACATGATAAGTCCATGTGCAATAGGTTCCCTCATTACTAATTCTAGTGTTTTTCCTAATGGTGTGAATTTTCTTTGATTTGATGGTCGTTGATATGACTGTGGTTTAGATTCTCTGATACAGGAGCATCCAGTGGTGTAAGGGCAATCTTGCATCACCCAAAAAATAGTTAAATTTCAAGTTTCTTGGTTTTTAAATTTTTTTACATTTTTGGATACCCTTTTCATCATAATGAAATTACCAATTTATGGTTTTTATTTTCTATTCCTGGGTTGGATGATATTGTAGTTTTAGTTTCCCAAATTTGCACCTAAAAATCTTCTAAGTTAGATTTGAGGCACTTAGACTTCCCAGAATGGCCCCAAAACTTGCCAAAATTGGTGTAGCTAATTTTGAGCATGTTATTGACTTCGAGACCTTTCCAATGGTTCAAACGGTTTGTGAATCAGAGTCTCAAATCAAAAGTTATGGCCCTGGGAAGTTGGTGCACTTTCTAGAAGATACAATTGCAAATGTTCTTTTGAAATTTGAACTTCAAGTTGTAATTTTTCAGCGCCAAACTGCCTAAACTTAAATTTGAATGTTGTTTTAGCTCCAAACTAAAGAGGATCTCTATTTATGGGTGGGTTTCTAATTTTTGGGTAGCTTTTTGGGGACAAGCTCGCATATTGCGAAAGGGTTATTCTATAGCTTTCTATAACTTGCATGTGTTGTAGAACTTGGGGATTTGAGATCCTCTGCATGTAAGAAGCTCCATTTTTTGAATAATAAAATTATTCTCTTATTTTTGGGTTATTTTCTATGTCTCGGGTTGCGCCCTCATCAAATGGGAGCAAGGTTTTCTTGAGCGTGTAGACAAATCACCGATCATGAGGCAGTTTGCACTAGGACCGTGGTTGTGGGTCGAGGTCAAAGAAGATACCTCCTAAAGTGATGCCTGGTAGGAATGGTGGTGCTAGAGGTGGTCGAGGTGGTAGAAATACTAGTGGAAGGGATGCACTGGTAGTCCTCCAGAGACAGATTGATGCGTTACAAGAGCAGTTGACAAGAGGGTTAAACCCGAGGGAGGAAAGTGAGGATAAAGGAGAGGAAGAAGGTTCAAATATAGAAAAGGAAGAAGAAGCAATTGATCAAGACCAAATGCAGCTAATAAGGTCCATTTCAAAGATTGAGAAAAGACCCAAAGTAGAAGTCCCTAGTTATTCTAGAAGTCTGAACCCGAAAGAGTTGATCGACTGGATCAACAAGCTAGAAGAATATTTTGAGTATGAGGAAATAGAGGACCTAGATTAGGTTAAGTTTGCGAAAATGAAGCTAAAGGGCCATGCCAGTATCTAGTGGAAAGAGGTCTAGTTGGAAAGAAATTGAAGAGGAAAAGGCAAGATCACCAGATGGGATCACATGGTAGAGAAAATGAAGAAGCAGTTCATACCAGTGGACTATGAGTTAGATCTGTTTAAGAAATTGCAAGGGTTGAAGCAAGGAAGCAGATCTGTGAAAGAATATACTAAATATTTTCATAAGATAATCATCATAACAGGTCACAAAGAGGCCAATAAGGAGAAGGTAGCCCAATATCTTAATGGGTTACGACTGAGCATTAAGGAGGAGTTAAGCCTAGTCAGAATGACCACTATTGAGGATGTGCATCAGTTTGATTTGAAGGTGGAAGAGAAGCTGAACAAAAGATTTGATGGCAAGCAAAAAGACGAGGAGGTCAAAGTGGAAGGGGTAGTGGTAGACCTTCAGGAAGTCAAAATGACGATGAAAAGAAAAGTGAAGATGTGGGTACCAGCTGAAGCCAAAGGAATAACAACTTCTACCGCCCTCGTGATCAAAACAGTGGTGATCAAAGAGGTAGAGGATGTGGGAGATATGGACAATGATCTGGAAGAGGTGGTTTTAGAGGAACATGTTTCTAGTGTGGTGAAGAAGGGCATCAAGCCTATGAATGTCCACAACACCAAGGAAGGGCAGCCAAAATGCCAGAAGGTCATGAAAGGGTTGCACATGCAGATGAGGAGGCCCAATCTAAACATTCAGATGATGCTGAAAGGGGAGAAGCCCTAGTGACTGAGGGAAAGGAACCATAACAAAGGAAGAATCTGTTTTGCACAAGGTGCAAGTGTGAAGGAAAATGTTGTGATGTCATTATTGATGGTGGGAGTACTGATAATCTAGTGTCAGAGGAGATGGTCACAAAGTTGAAGCTGAAGAGGGAAAGGCACCCACATGCATATTGGATTGCCTAGTTGCATAAAGACCGCAAAATTTTGGTCAATGAGTAGTGCCTAGTAAAGTTCAAGATCGGGAGCTACCATGATGAAGTACTCTATGATATCATCCCCATGGATGCATGTCACATGTTGTTGGGGAGGCCATGGCAATTCGATAGGCGAGCTATACATGATGGCCATGCAAACACTTATTCTTTAACAAAGGATGGAGTTTGTCACAAGTTGAAACCCCTAAAGGAGACTGAAGAAAAGGTATGCAGTAGTGCTAGAATTTGTTATGTAGATGGAAGAAAATTTTTAGAAGGTATGAAGCATGACTGTGTGTGTTATGCAATGATTCCTAGAGTGAGTAAGGAGGATAGTGAGAATGTTCCAGAAGAAGTTTCTGGGATGTTGGATGAGTTTTAGGATATTGTTTTTGATAATTTACTTGAGGGTTTACCACCAATAAGGAAGATCAGTCATCAGATTGACTTGATACCTGGAGCTAGTTTGCTGAATAAGGCAGCTTGTAGAATGACTCCAGTAGAAAATGAGGAGTTGAACAGATGAGTTCAAGAGTTATTGAGAAAGGGTTTGATATGAGAAAGTTTGATTCCATGTGCAGTACCTGTAGTACTAGCACCAAGGAAAGATGGGGAGTGGAGGATGTGTACAAATTCCTAAGCCATAAACAAGATAACAATCAAGTATAGATTTCCCCTGCTAAGGATGGATGACCTAATGGACTGTTTGAGTGGAGCTTAATACTTCACAAAGATTGATCTAAAGGGTGGATATCACCAGATCTGGATTTGAGAGGGAGATGAATGGAAGACTGCCTTCAAGACCAAAGAGGGCCTGTACGAGTGGTTAGTCGTGCCTTTTAGGCTAACCAATGCACTGAGCACATTTATGCGGCTCATGAATGAGGTACTAAAAGAATTTCTAGGAAGTTTTGTTATTGTGTATTTAGATGATATATTTTTTTTTTAGTAAGACATTAGATGAGCATTTGATGCATATTCGGAGAGCCTGTGAGAAGCTAAGAGAAGAGAAACTGTTGATTAATTTGAAGAAGTGCAGTTTTGTGAAGAGGGAGTTAGTGTACTTGGGGTTTGTTGTCTCAACATAACGTATCAAGATGGACCCAGAGAAGGTGAAGGCTATTCTGGAATGGCCTACCCCAAGAACTACTATCGAGGTGAGATCTTTCCATGGTTTGGCTAGTTTTTATAGAAATTTCATTAGAAACTTCAGTAGTATTTGTGGACCCCTGACTGAAACAATGAGAGGGGATAGAAAAGAATTCAAGTGGAGCACTGGAGTGGCAAAAAGTTTTGAACTATTGAAGCAGAAGGTGACAGAGCAACTTGTTCTAGCCCTCCCAGATTTCAACAAGGTGTTTTAGGTGGATTGTGATGCCATTGGTTGTGCCATTGGAGCAATGTTGAGCCAAGAAGGTAAGCCCATTGCCTATTTTAGTGAAAAGTAAAATGATGCCAAGAGAAAGTATTCTGTATATGATCAGGAATTTTATGCAATAGTTCAAGCATTAAATAAATGGAGACATTATTTGTTGCCGAAGGAATTTGTTCTATATATTGACCCTCAGGCCTTCCAGTACCTAAATAGTCAAGAAAAATTAAATCAGAGGCATATGAAATGGGTATAGTTTTTGCAAAGTTATACCTTTGTTTTGAAACATAGGAGTGAGAAGTCAAATAAGGTTCCAGATGCCTGAAGTAAGAGGCATACATTGATGACAAAGATGTAGATTGAAGTGGTTGGGTTCAATGAACTCAAGACACTGTATGCAGAAGATCCTAATTTTGCAGAGGCTTGGAAAGCTTGCAAGAAACTTTTTATAGTGGAAAGGATAATGTGGTTGGATTTCATAATCCAGGATGGCATGTTATTTAAGGGAAGTCAATTGTGTATCCCGAGGAGTTCCATGAGGGAGAACCTAATAAAGGAGAAGGATAGTGGAGGAATGGTAGGACATTTTGGTCAGGATAAGACCATTGCCATTATTAGTGAGCATTATTATTGGCCTCAGTTGTCACAGGATGTGAAGAAATTTGTACAAAGTTGTAGGGTATGTCAAATGGCTAAAGGAGTGAGCTAGAATACAGGCTTATATCAGCCCTTACCTATACCAGAGAGGCCATGGGAGGATATAAGTATGGACTTTGTTCTTGTTTTGCGAAGGACACAACAAGGGAATGATTTAGTATTTGTGGTGGTTGATAGGTTTTCGAAGATGGCACATTTCATTCCATGTCAGAAGACCTATGATGCAATCCACATTGCTGACTTGTTCTTCAAAAAGGTGGTCAGGTTACATGGTCTACCAAAGAGTATAGTTTCAGATTGTGACACCAAATTTTTGGGGTACTTTTGCAGGACCTTGTGGAAGAAGCTGAAGATAGAGTTGAAGTTCAGTTCTGCACACCATCCACAAATAGATGGGCAGACAGAGGTTGTTAACAGGAGTTTGGGTAATCTACTGAGATGTTTGGTAGGAGATAAACCCAAGGGATGGGACTTGATCTTACCCCAGGCAAAATTATCTTACAACAATTTTGTCAATAGAAGCACTGGTAGATCACCATTCCAGATTGTGTATGGAGGTAGCCCCGGAACAGCTCCAGAATTGAGGAAGATGGACCAAGAGAAGAAAGTGTTGAAACCGAAGATTTTGTAGAGAACATCAAGAATATACATGAGAAGGTATGAGAACACATTAATAAGATGAATATGCAATATAAGGATAAGGTAGATCAGAAAAGGAGGAATAAGGAGTTTTAGATTGGCAATGAAGTAATGGCCCACTTGAGGAAAGAAAGGTTTCTTGTGGGAACCTATAAAAAATTGAAGATGAAGAAATTCAGTCCTTGTAAGATTTTGAAGAAGCATGATTCAAGGAATGCATATGAGGTGGAGTTGCCTGATGGAATCAACATTTCCCTTGTGTTCAACATTTCAGATTTGACAGAGTATCATGAAGGTGGAATGGAGGAAGTACCGGTAATAGGGCAGTATGACATTCCAGCACCTACTTCAGAAAGGGAGGAGATTGAAGCAATCTTGGATAGTCATGTGGGAAGGAGTACAAGAAACAGGCAGTATGAAGAATATCTGGTGAAATGGAGAGGAAGGCCCGTGGAAGATTCATTTTGGCTATCTAATGCAACGGTTGACTGGTTGGGTTTTCCTCAACCATCTGAGAGTTGATGGGGTCACTTCTCAAATTACCCTGGGTGTCTAATGCAGGAGCATCCAGTGGTGTAAGGGCAATCTTGCATCACCCAAAAAAAGTTAAATTTCAGGTTTCTCGGGTTTTAGATGTTTTTATATTTTTGGATACCCTTTTCGTCATAATGAAATTCCCAATTTATGGTTTTTATTTTATGTTCCTGGGTTGGAAGATATTGCAGTTTTAGTTTCCCAGATTTGCACCTAAAAATCTTCTGAGTTAGATTTGAGGCACTTAGAGTTCCTGGAATGGCCTTGAAACTTGCTAAAATTGGCGTAAAAAATTTCAAGCGCATTATTGACTTTGAGACCTTTCCAATGGTTCAAACGGTTAGGGAATTGGAGTCCCAGATCAAAAGTTATGGCCCCGGGAAGTTGGCGCACTTTTTAGAAGATACAATTTCAAATGTTCTTTTGAAATTTGAACTTCAATTTGTAATTTTTCGACACCAAACCGCCTAAACTCAAATTTTAATGTTGTTTAGCTCCAAACTAAAAGGAGCTCTATTTATGGGTGGGTTTTTAATTTTTGGGTAGCTTTTTGGGGACAAGCTCGCATATTACGAAAGGGTTATTCTGTAGCTTTCTGTAACTTGCATGTGTTGTAAAACTTGGGGATTTGAGATCCTCTGCATGTAAGAAGCTCCATTTTCTAAATAATAAAATTATTCTCTTGTTTGTGAGTTATTTTCTATGTCTTAGGTTGCGCCCTCATCATTCTCCATTGTTCAGATTGTTGTTTTGATTGATTTTTTGATTGGTGTTTTGGTCGTTGTTTTGATTGGTCTTTGCAGTAGTTGTCATCAAATTAAATATTGGTTTCACATTTTGTGTTTCATTTGTAGCATCATTGTTACCAGTATTTTGATTCTTTTTCCAAAACTTGGGTTTATCGTTGTTGCCATAGTGATTTGAGTAATTTTTATTGTTTGACCCTTCATTGTAATGTTTTATTACCCATTTTGGCCAATGCTTCTTTGATCTTGAGCCCATTCTCAATCACTTTCTCAAATATAAGAGGGCATTATAGTCAAACCTATAGCTCATGTCATTAGTTAGGTTGTCAATGAATAGTTCCATCTTTTCTTTTTCAAGTATAGAACAAGGATATCTAGCAAACATCCTTCTCCATCATTGTAGAAATGATAAAAATGTTTCACCTTTCTTTTGTTTTGTATTGTAAAGGTCCTTTATTGTTATCTCATGTTGAATATTAAAGGAAAATTGTGAGATAAATCTATTGACTATTTCTTCAAAAGATTGAATTCCTGATTGTAGTTTAGAGAACTATTCCATACATTAACCTCCTAAGCTCCTTGGAAATAACCTCATTAGATAAGTTTCTTCTTGTGCAAATTCTAAACTCATGGTTCTAAACTCTCTCACTTGATCAATTGGATCTGTTTTACCATTGCATTTGTCATATTTTGGGAATTCACAATGTCTAGGAAATGGTATCATGTCCACACTTGGATCAAAAGGATAAGGACAAATGCATTGTAATGAATACCTTCTCATGATTCCTTTTTGCATGTCTTGAAGTTGTTGCATGTTTTTCATTTGACGTGTTAGGGTAACCACTTGATTTGTATTTTGTGTGCTTTGTGTTTTAGTTTCAGCTACTTTAGGTGCTTCTTTTAGTCGATTAATATCAAAATCCTTTGGAAGTTTTGCACCTAGTTCAACTAGCATCAAAAGGTATTTTTCCATATCTTGTTCTAAAACTTTTTCCATGAATTTCTGGAAATTGGGATCTTTTTGTGCCATTTGGATATCCTCTTGGGTTATTTCATTACCATCAGTTTGGTGGAATCTGTAAAAAGGATTTTATTCATCCATGGTATTTAGTGTTTCAATTTCCTTTTCTCTAAGTTTTTGTCTTTGTAACCTTTTAAAAATTGGTATACAAGTGTTGCTATTTTCACTAAACTTTAATCTTTTTGTTAGGAAGACTGCCAATGGTATTAACTTAAGTTGAATAGAATGATATATTCTATTGTTGAGACCAAGTTAAAATCTGATTTTTATGTTTCGTTTCATGATTGGAGGATGATGATCCTAATAATGAAACTCAACATAATAATCAAGAATTGTGTTTGGTATTTAGGCACTTTAAAATTATAAGATCTTGGTTTAATTTAAAATAATTTGACTTGCAAGGAGCTATTTTTCCAAGTTTAAGACACTGGTTGGACTAAGAAAATATTTCTATTCTAATAAAAATACAAACTCTAATGTTAACTCTCTATCTGATGAGGAAAATAACTCTATTTTTTATTCTGGTTTTTTGGATGCACTATAACAGGTCTCAGATGCACTAAAACATACTGTGGATGCACCAAGATATTGGTAAATTATGGTGATAGACTGTGTAAGTGCATCATAAGATAAGACAGATGTGCTGGAACAATGGTTGTATGGGTATGTAGAGGATCATGATGGGCCAAAAAGTGGCAATATAATGGATATAATGGGTATGTGTAGGGTATGTGGCTGATTTTTTTTTTTTTACCCCAAATTAATGAAATGAAAAGGATTTTTAAACAAGATTCTCATCTTTCCACCAATATAAATTATGATATACTTTGAATTTAATAAATAATTATTATTCTTTTTCTCTTTGAATTACGACTAAAGTCCTGATTGATAGGCTAAATGAAAAAAATCTATAGCTTTCAAACGGTATCATATTTTTTGAATCTGAAACATGTGTCACATTTTATGCTTTACATACAATAGGATTAAAAAAAGAAAAAATGAATTTCATGAAGTTTTAACCAAGTTAAGGTGGTTAGACATATGAGTTTTTTATATTTTTTAAAAGTTGTAATAAAAAATTCATAATTAATTATTTACTTGGAAAAAATTACAAAAAAATATGCATTACATGGAAACACGAGTCCTCTACTTATATATAAAATATTATAAAAAAATATTATCATTTTATTGTGGTTAGGGTGGTCAGACAGACACCTACTTATTTTTTCCCTGAAATTTAAGTACTACTGCATTGAAATTTCAAATTTTCACCAAATATATTTTTTATTTTTCAAAATAAACCTAGTATTTTAGAAACTGCATTCAATTTTCTATAGATTCTATTCTTACATATTTTTGAAATAATATAGATAACTTATTCAAATTTTTATGTCAAGTAGTCTAACTCTGATTTTTCTTATTTTTTTGCCACATAAGGGCCTATTTTTTCCATGATGATCCTGTACATGCTTGTATGTGCTATTTGGACAATAGATGTGCAAAAAGACTGAGTGTATGCCTATTTTATAACAAGTGAAGATAGTGGATGTGTATTTTGCTTGTAAATCTCATATTTTGATGATCTAATTGGATGATACCTTTGAAAAAAATAACTTCACACACTAAAGCCAGATTGTAAATAGTTTTTTTAAATTCTATGCATTAAACATGTAGTGAGTGTTATAGAATCTGGTTTGATTCTTTCAATTTCCATAGGTTTTCAGACACAAGTAAAGATAGTTCAAGCACTTTCTAATTGTCAAGTAGGTCACTTAGAATATCACAGCCCATAGCTTGCAACTATGTCAGCTCACACAACCTTGTCACCCCCTAGAGGACACCTATTTTTTTTTCTTTTCTCAAGTCTTAACCAAAGTCGAATCCTCCACTTTTGGCTAGGGTCTCTGATAGTTATATGGTGAATGTCTTGGGGGAATATTCTTCTCTCCCCTTGCATCCTGATATAAAAAGCATTCAGAAACTAACACAGTTGGATTATACACTACAGTTCATAGATAGGGTATCCGTTCGAAGCGACAAATGATAAACTCCCTCAGGAGACCTTCCAATCTTTAGAACAAATATTTTGGGGATGGTTATCTTACACACTTTTGTTGAATTGTGGGTTTCCCAAAATTCACTTTTGATTATATTGGGTTGGAAAACCTAGCTTTGGTTGTTCCCACTTAGGCTGTTCCTATAGTGTGAGTAATTTTTCCCACTATGACAGGCCTTCTAAAGGATTTAATAAAGTAAGATAACAAGTCTAGCATTCTGATCACCCAATTAAGGGGAGAGCATAAGCCTGTTGCTTTTGAAACACATAAAACATAGGGTTCAAGATAGTTGATTAATTAAGCTAGATTCACTATTTTAACCAAAGGAAAAGCAAAATAAATTGAAATTAAAACCATACAAAAACCATTAGTAATTTTTGTGAATTTTTTCTTTGACTGGAATAAGTTTTTCCCACAATTGTCTTTGACAAGCGTATTTTGCACCTGGAACACAAAAATTAATGATTAAGTCTTCATATTTCTAAAATTATGCAAAAGTATTCAGATGCACCATAACAGTTGTTAGATACACCAAAATAGAATGTGAATGCACTAGAATAACAGTTCTATGCGCTAAAGAAATTGATATCTGCACTAAAAGAATAGGTGAATTGACCAAATTAAAACTCCCTGACTAGTGAAACAAAAACTTTGGATGCACCAGAATAGTTGTCGAATGCACTAGAATATTAGGTGGATGTTCTAAAATAGTGCTTGGATGCACTCGAATATTTGATGGATGTGCCAGAAAATCTCTCAATCACGCTAAAAGAGAGCACGTCAGAAATCTCCAAGCGTACTTTTCAAAAAAAAAAATTAAAATGGGGTTTTTAGCCCCACGGTGGGTTCCAATTTATTTTTGAGTAAAATATGCATAATATGATAATCAACACAATCAATAAAACATTAGATCAAAGATTCAAACAATAATTAAACTAATTTAAAGAAATAATCTATTGAAAGTGTCGTATTGATCTCTATCTCCAAAGATTTATCAAGTCAGAGGGCTCTCAGATTTGGTAAGCATTATGACTATGAAAATGCCAATCTAGCGAATGAGGTGCTACTAAATGTAATAATCTATTCTTATGTGATGATATCTAAATGATATGATGAAGCTACTATACTCTAAATTGACATAAAACTTGATAAAAGAAGCAACAGTAAACTATGATGTAGCCAAATGGAAAGCCAGGATTTCTATTCTAAAATGTTATGATTGCTATTGCTAAATGATGTTGCTATTGATGTTGCTATTGCTAAGATGCTTGATTGCTCAATTGATATTTCTGCAGAGTAAGTTTGCACAAAGCTATGATCCATTTCTTGTAGAAAGAGGTTGTATTTATAGATTTCCGATAGCACATTTGTGAAGGGGTGGCAAAGCAAAGGTCTAGATTTGATCTTGAAGATTGAATGGTGAAGGATGAAGAAGCTTGAGCTGATTATGTAGATTTTTCCTCCCCACAAAAACATTTAGCCAGAGGATAGGAAGAATTAATGAAAGAAGATGAAGAAGTTTGTCTATAATTTGTCTCCAAATTTGTTTGTGAAGGCTGCGTTGAATTAATTAGTCATGCAATATTTAATTTGCTTGGTGGATATGATGAGTGAAAAAAGGAAATAACTGCTGAAATATGCTTTAATTGAATATTTGGATTTATTCAATTTTAGCAAAAGAAGATATTTAATTTAATAAAACAAACTATAGTAATTTGTTTATTAAATAAACATGGAAGAAATGTGGTAATTAAATTAAAAAAATATGTGATTTTTTTATTTAATTAAGATGGGATGATGTGATAAAGATAGAAGAATATATAATTATAGAAGAATTTGATAATAATAATTAAATGAAACAAAGTATGTGATTTATTTATTTAATTAAGATGAAATAATATGATAAAGATATAAGAATTAAATGTGAACTATATAAATAAACATTTCTATTTATTTATAAGTAGGTGAAAATAAAAGTGTTAATTAATCAAATAAATCATATTTAATTAATTAGATTATCCAAACCATTTTTAGGTGTATACATTTACAATTATCGGTGGGACATATACATGGGCCAAGAAAGTGGATACATACTGTAATTATTAGAAGAACTACTTGGCATTGAGGAGAGCTCCCCATCTTGGAGTGGTGAGATGATGTGAATGCCCACTATTTAGAAGCCTTGCACTACTGAATTTGACACCATTTTCCAATGGACGTTTGTCGGTCGTTCGAAAAATCTTTATCGGACAAGCGAAAAAATGGAGAAAATATTTTCATTGCTATTTTTTCATTGAAAGGCCAACAATGAATTAAACATCAAAATAACGGTGTAGATTCGTCGATCGTCGGCATCATAAAATGACTCAAACTTCTGTTGGAATATCGACAAAAACTTTGTGTATCCACCGATGAATTACACTAGAAGTTTGTCATAATTTTGATGAAATGGGCAAGGAGTAGCATCAAAACAACACCAGACGTTCATTTCCATTTCAAGGAAATGGGAAAGGAGTAGTGTCGAAACAACACCAACAGTGCATCAAAATTACGACGAAATGGGCAAGTAGTAGCATCAAAACAAAATCAAAAGTTCATCAAAATGGCGACACAATGGGCAAGGAGTTATGACGAAAACTTCGTCGCACCTATAGCAACTTCGATGAACATTTTTTGTGATTCATCAGTGGGTTTCGTCAAAATTGTGATGAAACAATGCAATTTTGAAAAAAAAAACCGTTCAAATGTACCATCGCAGAGACTGACGACTCATCATACATACAGACTGCATATTGGTTTGATGCTTCAAACAATGCATTTCTTATATTGAAAAGTACATTACCTTATTGAGCTTCTCTTTCGAGAATAGTTTAATATTCTCTACTTAACAGGGCCAACCATGTGACGGTGAAAGCTCATTTCGCCCCTCTTCCCCCCTCACATCACTCTCAATTCCCCATTTCCAATCATATAACATTAATCATTCATTCATCCATTAATAACATATAACATTCATTCATCCATTAATAACATATAAAATTCATTCATTAACATATAACATTCATTAATTAACATATTCACATTCATTCATTAACATATAATATTCATTCTTTCAGTTTTTACATATTATCAAAAATATGGTTGTCATGATATGATTACAATCACTTTTTTTTTTTGTTTTTTTTTTAAAGCTACATAAAGCTAAAGTGGAGTATCATTTTCTAAATCAATATCTATCCTCCCTTTAGTTGTTCTGCCCTCTGCTTGTGATCTTAATTTACGCCTAGTCATCTACTCATGACGTGGACGCCGCTACAAGGGGGGTTTGCTGCAATAAGAAAGAAATGTTAAACTAATATGTTTTATTATTATTGTTACAAATATTTCATTAATTAAAAGAACATTAGAGTGGTTCTCTTTACCTGATGGGTCCACATCATGTTCTTGGTCTTTTGTTATAGACTCATGCTCAACATGCTGAACATCCTCTAAATCATGATCTGTAGTTGAAACATGAAAGGTTACATTAGTTAATAAACCAATTGAAATTAAATATGTTTAAGAGAACATGAGGGTGGGCCTCTTTACCTAATGGGGCCACATCATGTTCCTAATATTCTCTAGCCTGATCATGCTCTACATACTCTAAAGTTGAAACATGAAAGGTTACATTAATTAATACAACAATTGCAATTCAATATGTTTAAAAGAACTTTAGCATGGTCCTTTATACCTGATGGGGCCACATCATATTCCTGATCTTCTCTAGCTGGATCATGCTCAACATGTTGATCACACTCTACATGCTCTAAAGTATCGGGATGCACACCATGACCTTCATCTACATGTTATGCTCCACCCTCACCAGGCTACATTCCAATGTCATGTACAGTATTATCATTGCTTGAATGTTTAAAACAAATAGGCATGTAATTGCTCTATGGTGGAAATTAATATTGAATAGATTGCACAAGTATCCAATTTTAAATAAACTTTATTGAGTTTATTTACCTACGTGTCAAATGCAATGGAAGATTGTATTTTCCCAGTCAAGACTCTTAGGTGTTCAACCACGACTCCATAGCCTTGTTGGAAGGAAATCTTCAAGTCCTCTTCTATGGGAACTCTATTGAATTCAGAGCCCTATATTTTTGCATAAGATCATGAATTTTGCTTCTATGGTGTGATAAAACCAAAATTGTTTTCAATTTATTATAATTTGGATAAAATATTTTATTTATTGATACTTACAATTTGTGTGGCTAATTTCATATAACCACCAGAGCCAAGTTTGTGTTGCCCATGCTTTTCTAGTCTTTCCTTTGTTGCCTTCGATATGTTGGGAAGCCTATGAAAGGTTTTAAATACATTAGATTATGTAAAAAGAAAGAGTAATCAATATATAATTACATTGTTGATAGTATCACATACCTTCCTTGGCCCGGTGGTGTCTTTCATTTTTTCTATTCAGCCTTCTCCTTTCCATTGGACACCAGGTCCTTCCACTCTCTCTTTGAAATCATGGGGGGATGCTCGTACTTTTTGTTCTTCTCTAAATGTGACCTATATTTTTCCCTCACATACTTTAGATAGGTACCAGCTTTCTTAAGGACCTTGGTTCAGTTGAATGTTTTATCACCGAACAACACAATTAAACGGTTAATGAACTCATCTTTTAAATCTTGATTTTGGGCATTCCACCGTGTACGTATAGTGGGAACAAAGAGCTCCAATGTAATATCACTTAGATATTTATAAAAAACATCATTTCCTAAAAAATGATCATAGGATCAATAGTCTAAAAAGAGCCATCAATAAGTAAATTTCAATTGGATTATATATAATAATAATTAAAACATTTTAAAGTACCTGAGACCTTCTCTATCTTTATGGGAATGAAATCCCCAGTCACCACAAGTGTGACCGACAATATTCCCGTACTAGTAATATGGGAAGATCCAAGTAATACTGCTAAAACATCACTAGTACTAGTAGCCTTTGCATCCCCAAGTACATGTCTTGACGCATGTTCTGGTATGTATTCGCTGCCAAAGGGTGCATTAACGAATGCCTACATGGTATGTGTTGTTGAAATTTTAGATGAAAATATAGTCATGGATGATGGGGTCAGATGATGTGATGTATGTGTAGGAAGATTAGGATGGACACTTGTACCAACCCTTACTCCTCGGGGAACACTTGCAATACCCTGATCATGGCCAAGAGCATCATGAGGAGGAAAATAACCCTTAAAAGCAACACATATTTTAGTTCATGACATCCAAGAGTACAAAATATAAAACCATGAATGAACTTATGTGATAATTAAAGACCTCATGACAACTTACTTACAATTTTTGTAATCTCTCAATCAATATTTTAACACTCTCTCTTATCTCATCTATTTGAGGCACTATGAACATCAACTTAACCATTTCTTCATTGCATTTTTTTTGGATCTTCTTTATCGTATTGAGAGGGTTTGCTTAATAAGCGATGTCATCATCACAAAATATTGACTGCACCTCACTATGGATGCTCTCCTCTACTACTGGTGCCTTTCCCCGATCAGTCAACCGCAACAAGAATATTAAAAACATTATCAAAATTAATCCAAAAAACTTATGAAGAAAATATAATGATAAAACATTTTGCTTGTATCTAATTTTTACAATTACAATGAGGTAAACTTGTCAGGTAGAAGTCCCTGAAGATACATCATGATCTATGCTCTAGGCTAGAGCCTTCTCCATATGATCAATGTCCCCCTATGAAAAAAATTAAATATAAAAAAATATTATCGAAATGAAACTAATAGAATTATGAAAAAAAACATAAGAATAAAATGGTATATTGGAGTGATTAATTGGAAGTTGGGTAAAATGGTACATAGTATGTACCATCCCCATAGTAACTATCTTTGTAACTAAGAGATTCATATTGTAATCGATTAGCAACTCTTCCCCTGTAGTTATTGATTTTATCACACATACGAATACACGGTTTCGCTCGTGTGCCTCAAATATACAATTGGGTTAATTATTTGTTGACCCAGGTCATGCACTGTTTATAAACCCTACAATATTCCCTGATACTTTTGGCCTTCCATCAATGTACATAGCCACTCCTTTATTTTGATCCTTATCTTTTAGTTGTATATAATTTGTTGACAATGCATACCTACGCATACTTCATGTATATCGAATTAGTTGCATCCAATCTTTGTAACTATAACAGGGTCCAACATACTCCATCAATTCAATAACTTTTTCATAACAAACCATTATGCCATCCATAAAAAATAGGCCCAAACCATGTAATGACGATGGTGCTATGTGATATATCCTCTCGTTGACAAAAAAATCAGTGTTTATTGGAGGAAGTTCCTTGGGTACCCATTTTTTCATAGATGTTTGTACCTCAAGGGCACCTCAATGTTGCCTATGATCTCATCATGATAAGAATATGACCCCCCTTCAGCAAGAAAAAATTTCATGCGTTTACAAAATTTTCTTCTAATATTTTGACCTTGATGAGGGCGCAGCTCGAGACTTAGAAAATAACCCACAAACAAGAGAATAATTTTATTATTTAGAAAATGGAGCTTCTTACATGCAGAGGATCTCAAATCCCCAAGTTCTACAATACATGCAAGTTACAGAAAGCTACATAATAACCCTTTCACAATATGCGAGCTTGTCCCCAAAAAGCTACCCAAAAATTAGAAACCCACCCATAAATAGAGCTTCTCTTTAGTTTGGAGCTAAAACAACATTCAAATTTGAGTTTGGGCAGTTTGGCGCTGAAAAATTACAACTTGAAATTCAAATTTCAAAAGAACATTTGCAATTGTATCTTCTAGAAAGTGTGCCAACTTCCCAAGGCCATAACTTTTGATCTGGGACTCTGATTCGTGAACTGTTTGAACCGTTGGAAAGGTATCGAAGTCAATAACGTGCTTGAAATTTGATACACCAATTTTGGCAAGTTTTGGGGCCATTTCAGGAACTCTAAGTGCCTCAAATCTAACTCAGAAGATTTTCAAGTGCAAATCTGGGAAACTAAAACTGCAATATCTTCCAACCCAGGAATAGAAAATAAAAACCGTAAATTAGGAATTTCATTATGATGAAAAGGGTATCCAAAAATGTAAAAAACATCTAAAACCCAAGAAAATTGAAATTTAACTTTTTTTGGGTGATGCAAGATTGCCCTTACACCACTGGATGCTCCTGCATCAGACACCCAGGGTAATTTGAGAAGTGACCCCGTCACGTCTCAGATGGTTGAGGAAAACCCAACTAGTTAACTGCTACCTTAGATAGCCAGAATGAATCATCCACATACCTTCCTCTCCATTTCACCAGATATTCTTCATACTGCCTGTTTCTGGTACACCTTCCCACATGACTATCCAAGATTGCTTCAATCTCCTCCCTTTCTGAAGTAGGTGCTAGAATGCCATACTGCCCTATTGCTGGTGCTTCCTTCATTCCACCTTCATGATACTCTGTCAAATCTGAAATGTTGAACATAGGGGAAATGTTGATTCCATCAGGCAACTCCACCTCATATGCATTCCCTGAATCATGCTTCTTCAAAATCTTACAGGGACCAAATTTCTTCATCTTCAATTTGTTATAGGTTCTCATAGGAAACCTTTCTTTCCTCAAGTGGACCATTACTTCATCGCCAATCTGAAGCTCCTTATTCCTCCTTTTCTGATCTGTCCTAGCCTTATATTGCATATTCATCTTATTAATGTGTTCTCATACCTTCTCATATATATTATTGATTTGCTTTTCAAAATATTTGGCTTCAACACTTATTTTCTTCTCTTGGTCCATCTTCTTGAATTTTGGAACTGTTCTGGGGCTCCCTCCATACACAATCTGGAACGGTGATCTACCAGTGCTTCTATTAACATAATTGTTCTAAGAAAATTTTGTGAGGGGTAAGATCAAGTCCCATCCCTTGGGTTTATCTCCTACCAAACATCTCAGTAGGTTACCCAAACTTCTATTAACAACCTCTGTCTGTCCATTTGTTTGTGGATGGTGTGCAGAACTAAGCTTTAGCTCTGTCTTCAGCTTCTTCCACAAGGTCCTCCAAAAGTACTCCACAAATTTGGTGTCACGATCTGAAACAATACTCTTTGGTAGACCATTTAGCCTCACCACCTTTTTGAAGAACAAGTCAGCAATGTGGACTGCATCATGGGTCTTCTGACATAGAATGAAATGTGCCATCTTCAAAAACCTATCAACCACTACAAAGACTTAATCATTCCCTCGTTGTGTCCTTGGCAAACCAAGAACAAATTCCATAGTTATATCCTCCCATGGCCTCTCTAGTATAGGTAAGGGCTGATATAAGCCTGTATTCTGGCTCACTCCTTTAGCCATCAAACATACCCTATAGCTTTGTACAAAATTCTTCACATCCTATGACAATGGAGGCCAATAATAATGCTCACTAATAATGGCAATGGTCTTATCCCAACCAAAATGTCCTGCCATTCCTCCACTATGCTTCTCTTTTATCAGGTTCTCCCTCATGGAACTCCTCAGGATACACAATTGACTTCCCTTAAATAACATGCCATCCTAGATTATGAAATCCAGCCACCTTGTCTTGTCCACTATAACAGGTTCGTTGCAAGCTTTCCAAGCCTCTGCAAAATCAAGATCTTCTGCATATAGTGTCTTGAGTTCATTGAACCCAACCACTTCAATCTACATATTTGTCATCAATGTATGCCTCTTACTTAAGGCATCTGGAACCTTATTTGACTTCCCACTCCTATGTTTCAAAACAAAGGTATAACTATGCAAAAACTCTACCCATTTCATATGCCTTTGATTTAATTTTCCCTAACTATTTAGGTACTGCAAGGCCTAATGATCAGTATATAGAAAAAATTCTTTCGGCAACAAATAATACCTCCATTTCTTTAACACTTGAACTATTGCATAAAATTCTTGATCATATACATAATACTTTCTCTTGGTATCATTTAACTTTTCACTAAAATAGGCAATGGGCTTACCTTCTTGGCTCAACACTGCTCCAATGGCACAACCATTGGCATCACAATCCACCCTAAACAGCTTGTTGAAATCTTGGAGGGCTAGAATAGGTTGCTCTATCACCTTCTGCTTCAACAATTCAAAACTTTTTGCCACTCGATTGCTCCACTTGAATTCTTTTCTATCCCCTCTCATTGTTTCAGTCAGGGGTCCACAAATACTACTGAAGTTTCTAATGAACTTTCTATAAAAACTAGCCAAACCATGGAAAGATCTCACCTCAGTAGCAGTTCTTGGGGTAGGCCATTCCAAAATAGCCTTCACCTTCTCTCGGGTCCATCTTGAGACCTTCTTTGAGACAACAAACCCCAAGTACACCTAACCCTCTTCACAAAACTGCACTTTTTAGATTAATCAACAGTTTATCTTCTCTTAACTTCTCAAACAGGTCTTGAATATGCATCGATGCTCATCCAATGTCTTACTAAAATCAAAATATCATCTAAATACACAATAACAAAACTTCCCAGAAATTCTTTTAGTACCTCGTTCATGAGCTGCATGAATGTGCTCAGTGCATTGGTTAGCCCAAAAGGCATGACTAACCACTCATACAGGCCCTCTTTGGTCTTAAAGGTAGTCTTCCATTCATCTCCCTCTCGAATCCAAATCTAGTGATATCCACTCTTTAGATCAATCTTTGTCGAGTACTGAGCTCCACTCAAGCAGTCCATCAGGTCATCCATCATTGGCAGAGGAAATCTGTATTTGATTGTTATCTTGTTTATGGCTCGGGAATCTGTACACATCCTCCACTCCCCATCCTTCTTTAGTGCTAGTATTGTAGGTACTACACATAGACTCAAACTCTCCCGTATCAAACCTTTTTCCAATAACTCTTGAACTTGTCTATTCAACTCCTCATTTTCTGTTGGAGTCATTCTATGAGCTGCCTTATTTGGAAAACTAGTTCCAGGATCAAGTCAATCTAATGATTGATCTTCCTTATTGGTGGTAAACCCTTAGGTACATTATCAGAAACAATATCTTGAAACTCATCCAACATCCTAGAAACTTCTTCTAGAACCTTCTCACTATCCTCCTTACTCAATTTAGGAATCAATGCATAACACAGATGCTCATGCTTCATACCTTCTAAAAAATTTCTTCCATCTACATAACAAATTCTAGCACTACTGCATACCTTTTCTTCGGTCTCCTTCAGGGGTTTCAACTTGTGATGAACCTCATCATTTGTCATGGAATAAGTGTTTGCATGGCCATCAAGTATAGCTCGCCTATCGAACTACCACGGCCTCCCCAACAACATGTGACATACATCCATGGGGATGATATCACAGAGTACCTCATCATGGTAGCTCCCGATCTTGAACTTTACTAGGCACTGCTCATTGACCAAAACTTTGTGGTCTTTCTACAACTAGGTAATCCGATACGGATGCGGGTGCCTTTCCCTCTTTAGCTTCAACTTTGTGACCATCTCCTCTGACACCAGATTATCGGTGCTCCCACCATCAATAATGACATCACAACATTTTCCTTCACACTTGCACCTTGTGCGAAATAAATTCTTCCTCTGTTTTGGTTCCTTTTCCTCAGTCACAAGGGCTCTCCTAATCACTAGGGCTTCTCCCCTTTCAACATCATTTGAATGTTCAGATTGGCCCTCCTCATCTACATGTGCAACCCTTCCATGACCTTCTGGCATTTTTTATGCCCTTCCTTGGTGTTGTGGACATTCATAGGCTCAATGCCCTTCTTCACCACACTGGAAACACATTCCTCTGAAACCACCTCTTCCGATCCTTGTCCATATCTCCCTCATCCTCTACCTCTTTGATCACCACTGTTTTGATCATGAGAGCGGTAGAAGATGTCATTCCTTTGGCTTCGGCTGGTACCCACATCTTCACTTTTCTTTTCATCATCATCTCAGCTTCCTGAAGGTCTTCCACTGCCCCTTTCGCTTTGACCTCCTCATCCTTTTTACTTGCCATCAAATCTTTTGTTCAGCTTCTCTTCCACCTTTAGAGCAAACTGATACACATCCTTAATGGTGGTCATTCTGACTAGGCTTAACTCCTCCTAAATGCTCGGTCGTAACCCATTAAGATATCGAGCTACCTTCTCCTTATTGGCCTATGTGTGACCCATTCTGATGATTATCTTGTAAAAATATTCAGTATATTTTTTCACAGATCTGCTTCCTTGCTTCAACCCTTGCAATTTCTTCTATAGATCTAACTTGTCGTCCATTGGTATGAACTGCTTCTTCAGTTTCTCTACCATGCGATCCCATCTGGTGATCTTGACTTTTCCTCTTTGATTTCTTTCCAACTAGACCTCTTTCCACCAAATACTGGCATGGCCCTTCAACTTCATTTTCACAAACTTAACCCGATCTAGGTCCTCTATTTCCTCATACTCAAAATATTCTTCTAGCTGTGATCCAGTTGATCAACTCTTCCAAGTGGGGCTTCGAATACGGGACTTCTACTCGGGTCTTTTCGATCTTTGAAATGGCCCTTATTAGCTGCATTTGGTCTTGATCAATTGCTTCTTCTTCCTCTTCTACATTTGAACCTTCTTCCTCTCCTTCATCCTCACTTTCCTCCCTCAGGTTTAACCCTCTTCTCAACTGCTCTTGTAACGCATCAATATGTCTCTAGAGGACTGCTAGTGCATCCCTTCCACCAACATTTATGCCACCTCAACCATCTCTGGCACCACCATGCCTACCAAGCATCACTCTTGGAGGCATCTTCTTTGACCTCGACCCACAACCATGATCCTAGTATGAACTGCCTCACGATCGACGATCTGTCCACACGCTCAAGAAAACCTCACTCTGATACCACTTGATGAGGGTGCAGCCCGAGACTTAGAAAATAACCTACAAACAAGAGAATGATTTTATTATTTAGAAAATTGAGCTTCTTACATGTAGAGGATCTCAAATCTCTACGTTCTACAACACATTCAAGTTACATAAAGCTACAGAATAACCCTTTCACAATATGAGAGCTTGTCCCCAAAAAGTTACCCAAAAATTAGAAACTCGCCCATAAATAGAGCTTCTCTTTAGTTTGGAGGTAAAACAACATTCAAATTTGAGTTTAGGCAATTTGGCACCGAAAAATTACAACTTGAAGTTCAAATTTCAAAAGAACCTTTGCAATTGTATCTTCTAGAAAGTGCACCAACTTCTCGGGGCCATAACTTTTGATCTGGGACTCTGATTCTCGAACCGTTTGAACCGTTGGAAAGGCTTTGACAAGTTTTGGAGCCGTTCTGGGAACTCTAAGTGCCTCAAATCTAACTTGGAATATTTTCAAGTACAAATATGGGAAACTAAAAATGCAATATCTTCCAACCCAGGAATAGAAAATAAAAAACATAAATTGGGAATTTCATTATGACGAAAAGGGTATCCAAAAACGTATAAAACATCTAAAAACTAAGAAACTTGAAATTTAACTATTTTTTGGGTGATGCAAGATTGTTGTTACACCACTGGATGCTCCTGCATCTGACCTCTAGTTGATCTCCCTCTTTTAAACATACTACATGTCTTGCTTTCGTCTTCTCTTCTTGAATTTCCCTCGCTTGAGGAAGACAGATCTGACAAATACGTATTTGGTGGTACCTGCACTCATAAGGATGTTGGATGAAGTTCTTTCATGGTGATGTGATCCCAAGATGACATTATGATTAATCTATCATTTCATCGCTAGAATTTCACAGGTTATAAGGTAATCAAGTCTTGATAGATTGCAAGCTATTGTTACTACAGTCCAAATGTGTCCATCACAAATCAAATCTACTTAACGTTTTAACTCCCAAACTTTGTAACAAGTGTTAAATGTGACTATGGTCCACCAGTTACACAACCAAGGCCTGAAATGTATTCTCTAATTGTAATCAAAGGACTTTTGATCTTCATTCAAGTAAATAAACTTGAAGGGAAACACCACCAAGTGGTTTATTGGAAACCTACATGAGTAAAAATAGAAGAAAATTTACATTTAATTTCCATATGTCTAAGTGGTTAACATGGAGGGAGTGTGTAGTAGGCCTGGTTAAGTCATCATAAGTTTACACTTTGGAAATAATTTTTTTTAAGTCATATTAAATCTTCCTATGTCTAATTGCTAGGAGACTTTTGGTATGTTTTAAGGTAGGATGATTGATGAAAGAGCCCAAAGACTAGCCTTTCTCCATGGTATCCAGGTACACATAGCAACGTTCTTCTCTTATACTGTTGGACATGATTTAAAGAACTTAGCTAGGAATTATTCATTCAACCTAAGGTTTTTTCATAATGCCATAATTGGAAAAGTATGATCAAATTCTTCTATTATGAAGAATTGGTCTATGTGCCTCTAGTAATCACTATAAATATTTGTAAGGATAAAATGACTAATTACATAAGGTAGGAGAGAATCAACTTTGAGTTCTTCAAAGATTATATTCCTCTATTCATAATTTTTAAGGGTTGTGTGTGGAGGAGGTTATCACTACCAAGAAGGGAGGAGACCTTTCCTTGCATTCTTTTATAATTTTCATTATTCTTATTTAGTTTACACTTACATTTACAAATACACATACATATGCATTTACTATTTTCATTTATTTCTTATGTAGTTTAATAGCTTGATCGATTTCATATTATATGTGTTGAAGACTTTAGAATTTCAATTACATTAATTTATGGATATGTTGTATCTATAACACTACAAAACCATATGCTCTTTGCATTTACACTTGCATTTAGAAATACACATTTATATACATAGATATAGATTTATTTAATGATATGTTGCATTTATTGTTCTATGAGAGCATCCAATAATTGCATTTACATTTACATTTAAAAATACATATACATACATACATACATACATATGTGTGTGTGTGTGTGTGCATGTGTGTGTGTATGCATATCATTTATATTCAGTGTTCAGAAACAACCCATGAGGTTTGCACAAGGATAAAACTTCATAAAATCATATCTCCTATACATGTTTTCTTGAAACCTAGGCTTGAACCTCACATTTCACATGCTTTTCATCATAAAACTATTGAGGACAACAGCTATACCTTCTTTATTTCTCATTCTACGCCCTATTCATGCATCCTACAATTACAACAGTATCCATGGGGCCTCTTACACAAGCTACAGTAATCACAAAAAGTGTAAGAGCCCCTTTATATCATGTTTTAACTACAAAACCCTCAAAAATAGGGCAACTCAGACTACGATTTGTTCGTGAGTTGTATGGACAAAATCATTAGCACCAGCTCATTCTTGGAGTCTTTTGAAAGAGAAAAGAATTAGGTGGTAGTTAAGTACAAACCTTATAGTGTCAAGGTGAATGAAGTGATCAATTTTGATTGGCCAACTGATGAAGAGTACCAGAAATGGATAAATGTATATTTAACTGAGGAAGAGTGAAAAGGAGTAGGCTGCTAACGGTTGAAAAATCAGTTGTTGTAGTTACAATAGATTCTAGTTTTCTTTTTTGGTGATCATCTAGGCGAGAAATTATTGAATTTTTTTGTTGCTGCATCAAACATTCTCAGTGGGCACGATGAACAAGAAGATTCTCTAGGGAGATTGCTATTGTAACAAATTTTTGGAATATCACAAGGTGGTCCAATTGGTTGGTGACACATGTACTTTCTGGCCCGATGCTTTTTTGCTCCTTATTTTTCTATAAGAAGGATTTCAAGGCCAGAAGTACAGGTTAGAAAGTTAGATATTTTTGGTCGAGTCTAGATGAAGTTGCAGTGAAAATTGTAAAGTCTAATGGTTTTAGGGAAAATGCAATTTAGGTTTTGATTCATTCTATAGTAGGTTTTGAATTCATGGGGATTTGATGTTTTATGACAGTACTAGCATTTGAATTGATATGATTAATTCAAACTCATGTCTCTCCATTGTACAAGCATATTTGAATTTTGAATAAAATGATCAAGGGTTGTTTCGTTCATCTGACTGTTGTGGTGTGTATGATTCTTGTTTTAGGTTTAATTCAAGGAATTAATTAAAATGCTTGAATGGGATTGTAGGTTGATATGTTCTGTATAAGGATTTGATAAGTAGTATTGGGTTAGAATACATATTGATTAGATTGTAAAGCAATGTTATCAAGGATCTTATATGTTGTATTAAATTTGTCATAAACCCTTAAATTCTTATAAATTTGACTCCTCCAATGGATATATGGCACTGATCTAAGTTGTACTTATTCATATGGTTCAATATTTGTTTGCCTTTACCTAGAGCTTGCTACAAATTGAAAATCAATGACTATCTTATATTGTAAAATTTTGTTGTAGTTATCTCATGCTCCAAATAGTTGATATTATTGATAAACATCCAATTCTATTCAGTATTATCCTATTATGTTGAGCTATTAAATGAGATTATCTATTGTTGTTAATTTTGTTTATGATGATGGTGCAGAGGTTGTAAACGCATTAAGGGATCACCCTCCTGGGTCTTGCAGAGCCCAAAGTGTAGGAGGTCTTTCAAATACTCATAAGTTGGTCCAGGTCCTAAGAGCTGCCCTTTATTGGAATTGGAAAATCCATAGGTAGATTAGAAGATCAACTTGCTTACCATAAAAATAACCAACACCTTGCATATGTTTCTGGTGGAGGTATTAAAGAAGAATTGTATGCCTCTATTTCCATTCATTAGATCTACCTTAGCCTAGCATATACATGGGCTAAGTCTACAATTACTTCAAAATCATGCGATGAAGGCTATGTGTGATGAAATACTAGGCCTCAACCAAGATGTGGGTAGATTATGGGAGTTTTTCGAAGACCTGAGGCTAGTGGATAAAAAAGTGAAAGACTAACTTTTTTTTTTTTTTGACTTATCTTATACCATTTTACAAGAATGGGGGTACCAATGTACGAGAAGATCTTTGGAAACTAGGCATGATAATTGAAGGTTAAAGAGAATGGGGGTGCCAAACTTACAGTACTCATTGCCCCTTGGTCGTCGATTTTCCCTGAGTTCCCTCAACCTCATCCTCGGTTCTGGTATTGACCATTTTTTCACTCCTCCAAACTCTTCCTTGGCACTGATATTGACCTTGTTTTCACTCCTCCAAACTCTTCGTTGGCACTGGTATTGACCTTGTTTTAACTTCAAACTCTTCCTTGGCACTAGTATTAACCTTGTTTTCACTCCTCCAAACTCTTCCTCTGCGATGATATTGACCTTGTTTACACTCCTCCAAAATCTTCGTCAGCACCGTATTGACCTTGTTTTAACTCCAAACTCTTCCTCGGTGCTGGAATTGACCTTGTTTTCACTACTCCAAACTCTTCCTTGGCGCTAGCATTAACCTTTTTTTCACTACTCCAAACTCTTCCTTGGCGCTAGCATTGACCTTTCACTTCTCCAATTTAATGAGCTACAACCTAGTTTCATTAGGTTTTATAGTACGTTAATTAAGTTCAAAATTTTAGCACCATTTAGCTAGGTTTTAATATTCTACAATATAGTTAAGTATATATTAGCTATATTTTACATAGTAAATAATATAATTATTCAACTTATTATAATTATATATTATATTCTTTAACAAAATTATTAAATATGTATAAAATTATTATAATTAATAATTAATAATAAGTATATTTTTATATAATACAAAATATAATTAATATAATATATATTTAATTTTATAGTAATATATATTAATATGAGAGAGAAAACTAAATTTTGATTGGTTGTTTCATGTCAACAATCCAAGGATGGCATGTGTCCTTGGGGAGTTATGTTCAAGGTAGCATGCCATTTGATTAAAGATATGATAATTCTCCTTTAAGACCTCTTCAATGTACCCATTGCACACTTAAGGAGACAAAGATAAATATAGGGAAGAAAATATAGAGAGAGAGGGAGATAATGAAAAACATACAAATAGAAAGGGATACAAAGAGATAGAGAGGGGTAGAGAGATAAAGAGATAAGGATGAATAGATAGAGATATAGGGAGGGTGATTGATATATCTCTCCCTGTCGCTCTCTATATCTCTATATCTCCCACTATCTATGTCACTCTCGCCTCTTCCCCCCTCTATCTATTGAGCTATCTCTCCCTCTCCCCCTTTCTCTCTCATTCACTCCATCTCTCCCTCCATCTCTCCTACTCTATATCTCTATCTCTATGTCTCTTTTTATCTCCCTCTTTCTCCTCTCTCTCTCTTTCTATCTATATCCTTTTCTCTCCCTCCCCCTCTCTATCTCCCCCTCTTTATCTCTCACCATCTCTCCCTCCCTATCCCCCCTATCCATCGACTCTCTATCTCCACCTCTCTTCCTTTCTCTTCCAATATATCTCCATCTCTCTTTCTCTTCCCATGTATCTCTATCTCTCTCTCTTTCTCTCCCCATCTATCTCTATCTCCCCATATATTAACTAAGAAGCCATGCAAGCATACAATAGTATATGTTGGTAAAACTATAATAGTGTTTTATTAAACTATAAGTAACACTTATCTTTCTAATGTGAAGCCTTCTTATAAAAATAGTGTTTTATTAAACTATAAGTAGATTATTGTCACCACTCTTCATTCAACATGAAATGCCAAATGTAGCAATTGTTTTGTTGCTTTTGTCAATTTCATTAACCAAGCTATTTACTGGGTTGAATAAAGTTGTGTTATGACCCTTCATCTCTTTAAAATAATTAGACAATATTAGCGAGATCAGGAAGGGGAGAAAACTAAACTCCTTCAAAATAGGGGTAGTTGTGGGTTTGTTGGTTTTCTTTGTATACTATATACTTAGTTCCTCTAGGATAAATAAGTAACTTTAGATCATTTTCTTAGTTGTGTATCCTAACTAATATAGAGTAATCTTTTTCATTTTAATTGACTACTACATAATAGTTTATGTGTTCAAAGAATTCTTTCCATTCTTTGTATTTTTTTACATTGAAATACAAATCATACTTAATTTCATGCCAATATAATTCTTTGATAAAGATATTTTTTTGAAATAAGCACTTCATAACCCATCTAATCAAATGATAATTAACCTATCAAAAAGGCAATAGGAATTTTCTAAAAAAAAGAACACTTGACCCAATCATAAGTGTATGGCCTTCGAAGAAAGGAGTGATCCACCTTAGCAATAACAACTACTTGATTTAGACCTGGGTATGTGTAGGATCATGATGGGCCAAAAAGTGGCAACATGAAAAAATAGCGTTTTGAACTCACCAAAAAGGAAAAAATCCTAAGTTGACTTTTTTTTGGGTTGGCTGTCAGTACATTGCTCCATAGCAATGCCCAACCGAAAGTACTACAAATCGAATATCCAATTTTTTTTGGATATCCAGTTTGTGTCTAATATCTAATTTGAAAAACATTTTAAAATGTAATATTTTGGTACTATAAATCGGTTATCCAATTTTTGCACACATATACCCAAGAGTAATTAGGAGGTGGAGGGTGGGCAAGAGAGAGAGAGAGGGAGAGAGAGGGAAAGGGGGAGAGAGATATATATAGAGAAATAATTAGGAGGGGGAAGGGAGAGGGAAGAGGGAAGAAGGGGAGAGGTAGAGAGAGAGACCTAAGAGAGGGAGAGGGGTAGGATATTGAAGATACTTGAGAGAGAGAGAGAGGGGGAGAGAGAGATAGAGGAGGGGAGGGTTAAGGGTAGAGGATAGAGGGTTTGAGTTAGGGGGGTTTAGGGTTTAGGGTTAAGGGGAGAGAGATAGAGGGAGTGAGTGAGTGAGAGAAAGACCTAAGAGAGGGAGAAGGGGTAGGAGGGAGAGACTTGAGATAGAGTGGTGAGAGTAGAGAGAGAGACCTCAGAGAGGGAGTGGTAGAGAGAGGTAGAGAGAGACAGATTAATTAGGAGGGGGAGGGAAAAGGGGAAGAGTGTTGAGGGTAGAGGATAGAAGGTTTAAGGGATTAGGGTTTAAGGGTTTATGGTTGACGGTTTAGGGATGAGGGGTAGGAGGGAGAGACTTAAGAGAGAGAGAGGGGGAGGGAGTGGGAGAGAGATAAAGGGAGGGTTAAGGGTAGAGGGTAGATAGTTTAAGGGTTAAGGGTTTATAGTTTTAGGTTAAGGGTTAAGGGGAGAGAGATAGAGGGAGTGAGTGAGTGAGAGAAATACCTAAGAGAGGGAGAAGGGGTAGAAGGGAGAGACTTGAGATTGAGTGAGTGAGTGAGTGAGAGACCTTAGAGAGGGAGTGGTGCTAGGAGGGAGAGACTTGAGAGAGAGAGAGAGGGATAAAGGGAGGGTAAAGGGTAGAGGGTAGAGGGTTTAAGGGTTTAGGGTAGAGGGAAGAGAGATAGAGGGAGTGAGTGAGAGAAAGAGAGACTAAATACTTATTGATAACCATAAATCTTTGATATCTCTACCTTTTATATTCAACACATATGAACTAATAGTTGAACACAAAAGATATATTTGTTGTTATAAAAACAACACATAATGATTTAAAATACAACTTATACTGAACAAAAATGGACCAATAGTTGAACACAAACTTTTTGAAAATCTTTCACATTTAATAGGAAAATACATGTTATTTATTGTGCTCACCTTTTATATTTGTGATAGGAAAAACTGTTAATATAAAATTATCCAATGCTTGTACATTGCTACCCCAGCTGTTGTACACATAAGAACAATATTTTTTCACTATGATAACAATAGTTGTTTCAATGAGTGTCTTATTTTATTAAATGAGCATTTTAGTTTTTAAATGATATACTTATAGTGGAGAGTTGTGATATTTTATTTGAAACAAAAAAAATACTTATTTCACTTCTTCATGAATGTATTTATGTTTTTTTCATATAACATTTAGAGGTTCTCATGTGTTCAAGTATGGGTCCATTTTTTATCAACATTTGGTTTTTTATTTATTTACATTTGGACTATTTATTTACAATATATAGTATAAATATGTGGTAAGACTGGGTATTATCACTAGCATACCTATATTTTAAAAATATATGTAAAGTACGCCGAGAGATATCCTTCTTCTAAAGATGCTTATTTTTAATCAATTGAACCTTAACCCAAATTGAAGCTTAACCCCAACCATAAAGCTATTTGAACCCTAGTTGTAACCCTATTTGAAGTTGGTTCAGATTACAGGCTCATAGACAAGGACAAATTCCCTAGAAGAGTGTCTTTCAAGTTTGAAAAAGTGTAGATGGAAATCTCAAACTTTGAAATGGTTGTCACTAACTCTTGGCTCACCCAAATAGTTGATCATTGCACTAAGATGTGCATATTCAATTGAAATATAAAATTCATAAAACTCAGACTAAAAGAGTGGAATATCCAAGTCTTTAGAAACCTTTTCAAAGAAAGGATCTCTTTGAAAGTAGAATGGCTAAGATCCAAAAAGACCTCTCAAATGATTTTTCTTACATCCTAATAGAAGAAGAGAAGAATTTGATAATTAAATTGGATGGTGTCTATAGTTTTAAATAAATCTATTGGAGACAAAAATCAAGGATTAAATGACTTAAATAAGGTGTAAAACCAAGTTTTTTCATTTAACATGCAAAATTAGAAGGAAAAAAAACATAATATGAAGATTGAAGATGGTTATGGATAAACTTATGATAATCCTGACACCATAAAGGCTTCCTTGGTTTTCTCTTGGGAAAACATGCTCGTGGAGAAAAATGAAGACAAAAAAGAGAAGAAAAGTAGGCTCTCTTCCAATATCATATCCCAACCTTGGATGATGATTCTAAATTCTAATTTAAAGTAGCTAAAGATGTCATTAAGGAAGCATGTAGCTAACAATATCGTGATGGAATAAAATATTTTGTATCATTGTCATGAGTTTACAAGCATGCTTGGTGAAGATCATTGTAAGTATCATCTAGAAGAAACATAACATATTGCATAGATGCTTGCCTACACCTCACTTGGAGAGATTTAGTTTTGATGGAATATGTGAATAAATATAGACTGCTATAAGCAAGATATAAAATTGTATTGAAATATTGGATATATGCTCATCAATCTGGTTGAAAACTTTATGTCACCTATAATTTTGTGCCAACTGAAATGTTATTGTTTGATCTAACAATTATACTTGAGCATAACTAAAAATTTAACAATATTTGCAAGAATTTTAGAATAAACACTTGGATTCTTAAATATTGACACATCTTAACTTTATGTCTCTCTCTTCCCCATATTCTCTCCCTCCTCTACCTATCTCTCTCCCTTTCTCCCTCCCTCTCTCTATCTCTTCCCATTTGAGCTCTCTCCCTATACCCCTATATATCTTCATATGTCAACCTCTTTTTCCCTTTCTCTTCCCATATATCGCTATATCTATGTCTTTCTCTTCCCATTTATCTCTCCCCCCTCTCTCTCCCCTTATTTCTATCTCCCTCTCCATTTCTATTTGTCTTTCTCTACTTATCTCTCTCTCTCTATATCTCTACCAAATTTTCTCCCTCTTCCTCTCTCATTCTATATTCATCTCTACCTCTATCAATTTGTCTCACTCTTCCTCTCTTGCTCTATATTCATCTCTACCTCTATATTCCTCCCTCCCCCTCCATCTGTAGAAATGTCTCCCTCTCTCTACCCATCCATCTCATTTCCTATCTCTAGAAATCTCTCCCTCTCTCTATCTTACTCACTCCATCTCTTCTACTCTATATCTTTATCTTTATTTCTCGATCGATCTCCCTCTCACTCATCTCTCTATCTCTTTCTATCCATATACTACTCAATCTCCCTCTCTCATCTATCTATCTCTTTCTATCCATATACTTCTATACACATATCTTCCTATGCATCTATCTCCCTATCTCTTTTCCTATCTCTATTTATCTCTCTATATTAGCCTCCCCCTCTCGCTCTCCCTCTCTCTCCCTCTCTACATATATCTCCCTCTTCCCCATCTTCTATCTCTCCCTCATCTACATATCTCTCTCCATTTCTCCCTCCCTCTCTCTATCTCTCCCCATATCTCCCTCTCTTGCTCCCTCCCTATACCCCTATCTATCTTCACATCTCAACCTATTTGTCCCTTTATCTTCCCATATATCTCTATATCTATGTCTTTCTCTTCCCATTTATCTATCTCTCCCTCTCTCTTTCTCTCTCTCTATCTCCCCCTATTTCTATCTCCCTCTCCATCTCTATTTGTATTTCTCTACTTATCTCTCTCTCTCTCTCCCCTCGATCTATATCTCCTTATATTTCTATTTTTCCATCTCTCTATCTCTCTCTCTCTATATATATCTATCCCCCCTCCATCTCCCTATCTCTCTATATATTTATTTCTCCCTCTATCTCTCTCTATATCTCTATCTATTTTTATCCATTTTCCTCTCTCATTCTATATTCATCTCTACCTCTATCTATAGGGAGAGATACAAAGGTGAAGCATTGGACCTTCCCAAAGCTCCACCAATCTCAACACTACTCCCAACTATTTTGAGCATTTAAGTACACATTGTATGCTAGATTAGGAGGCATGTGTCAAAGCCCATATTTATTGATGCAAAATAGGTCCAAAGTCACAAATTTTACATAGAGTTAGTTATAGTTTTGTACAAAATTTCAAGTGCCACATAAAGCAAAGATATTCCAGTTTTTTATATCATGTCATCAAATTTGGCACTTCATTAAGATTTGTATCTTCATCAACATTAACAAAAGCAAAGGTATGTACTTGAATCCCTTGCATTTAAATTTTTCTATATATATAAATATTTTAATATTTTCCCTCAAATCCATAATATATATATTAGTGTGTATTTATTTATTGCAATAAAGAATTAACCTAAGTAATACATTAAGAATTCTAAGGATTTGTGCTTGGAAAAAATGCATAACAAATTTTTTTGTTGGATGTTGTGTTGTATAGTTTAGAAAAGCTCAAAATATGAATAGGATTTTAAGGCCATATATTATGGTAGCTTACAATGCAAAAGAAGGAAATCTATTATGAATTTTAATCTACAATTTAATACCATATGAAAAATCACATGTAATATTATCTAAAATTAATTATTGACATATTAATTTTATAAAATACAATTACCATTCAATAAACTTCTCCCAAGAAAGAAACCCTAAGTGAACATTAATTGAACCCTAATTGTAGATTCATAACTCTAATCATAACCCTAAGCGAACACTAATCCTAATCAAACCCTAACCCTAGCCTTAAAGTTATCATATAATCAAATTATCTCTCTTATCTAAATTTGGGTTGAATTATTTTTCCTTTATTTTTAATTGCATATATTTTTTGTTTACTAGATCTTATTTTATGAATATATGCAAATATAATGTTACTTCTACATTCATTCTATGCCTATTTTTTTCATGATATTTTAACATTCATTTTTTGGAATATTAGATCAATCTCACACATATAAATATGAAACCTCAAAATTTTAAAATAATATTCAAGTTTTCCCACTTCAATTTATCATTTATGTTATTTGAATTAAAATATTTTAAATCATACTCTTAATTCATCTAAAAAAGAAAAATAAATTGATATATATTTTTTTATTAAATACATTTTAACTTATTTTCTTGGATTGTATAAATATCTTTCTTTATTTACATTTGGACTGTTTATTTAGAATATATAGTATAAATATGTGGTAAGACTGGGTATTATCATCACGATTGAGTGCGCCCTCTCCCCTAATAAATGTTTTTATTTTGCACCCCACACGACTACTGGGCTCTCTCCCCTAATAAATATTTTTATTTTGTAGATGGACAAGTTCGCATGGCTGTAGATCAATTGTCATGTGATCTCAGTCGTTCCCCACTATCCCGCAATGACCCCACCAATTGATCGTGATATCAAGGGCGAGCATCATGTGTACTGGGCCCTCTCCCATAATAAATGTTTTTATTTTGTAGAGGGACAAATTCACATGGCCATAGATCAATCGTCATGTGATCTCAGTTGTTCTCACCATCCCACAATGACCCCACTAGTTGATCATGATATCATGGGCGAGAGCCACATGTCTCATTTGGTGAAGACAAAGGAATGATAAATACTTTGATGGGTCTTTAATACATTATGCCATGGATTACTAAAGTAGTTATAAGATGCAAGTGTTTTAAATCAACAAATATGTTATAATCCCATTAGAAAGGTGTTTGATGGTTAATAACAAGGCTGGCAACTATGTTGAATGAATAGGATTGCCGATGGTTGAGATCCACAGTTGCCCGCCATCATGTGATAAAAATTTGTGATTTCTTTATTGATTGCGATGTACACCATGGTCTGGTATACCATATATCCCTCCCCCATATAACCCTTAGGATGTGCTCTTTGTCTAACAAAAGCCTTCAAAAATTTCAAGTGCCTCTCAACCATCCACATTGACCTTGTGTGTAAAGATCCATACAATTCAATCTCCTCAACTTGGTGTATGAGGTAGTGTTCTTATGTTGAAAAATGTTGAAGGTAGACACTTTTGCATTTCACATATTAGACGAGGAATTTTTCTCTTCCACTAATTTATATCTTCTTTATGGATTTCTTTAGATGACATCCATCTACAAGTGATTCAAGGTGCAAATATATTAATGAGATTTAACAAAAATATATAGTATATTACATAACAAGTAAAAAAAATGGCAATTATAAGATGTATACAACAAATTGAACAAATCTCGCTACTTACCTCATGTATTTTCTAAGATCATATATAACTTGCTTGACATTGTTGTCAAAGTTGTCTGGGAGAGATAGAGGTAGAATGTACTGCGACAATTATAAAATGATCTTTTCATTATTTTTCCAAAAGTAGTAAACAAAATACACTGAAAAGTACATGCATTATACAAGTGTATATAATATACTAGAATAATTACCTTAATGAAGGCATGCCAATCATGCATTTTCATCCTTGACCCAAATTCACCTTTCTTTGTTATTATATTGTTTATGTTTGCAGCAAATCCTATGGGAAATCAAATTTTCCGTATGATTTATTTTATAGCATTGCTTTGCTGCTCTGTTAATAACCAAGGAAGGGCACTTATATTAATTTGGTCTCCATTTCTATTTAATTGAATGACATTTTTCATTGCATGATTGGCTTCCTGAATGTCACTAAAATTTTTGACAATTTTTTCTTTGTCATGCTTTCCATCCAATATTTTCCATAACGTTTATGTTATATTCTTTCCAATATGCATTGTATCAAAAATATGCACAATTTGTAGCTTCTCATAATAGGGAAACCTACTAAATTTTTTGGGATAACTTTTCAGTCCCTGTGGAAGCCAACCATTAATGCCTTGACGACCTTCATTTAGCATATAAGTTAAACAAATTAACAACAACAATCATTGTCAATTACAACATGAGTAAGCACAGCACAATATAAAAATATAAATTCAAAACATATCATATATAATAGATAAAGAATTTGATCCAATGTATAACCTTAATTAATTCTATTATATTCCAACTTCCATAGGCGAGGTGTCATTCTTCATGGTTTTGATGCAGTCTCCTCTTTTCCATTGAAAAAATATTTTTTAGTAGTTCGATACTTATGATTTCTATGGAGGAAGTGCCTATACTCATCAAACACCTGCTTTCCTAAACTTGTTTAATGATGAGATTTCATCTTTGGAATGACGAGATTTCATCTTTGGACCACAAACTAGACATGCAAATTTTCCCTTTGTTTGAAGACTTGCGAGATCATATATAATTGGATTAAATATGTCAATTTTTTTAATTATATATAATGAATAGATTATTTTTAAAAACATGCATGATATCTACTTCATCAAATTAAATATTGTTAAAGTGTAGTTGAACGTTATAACATACCAAAGAAATGTGTTAGCCCTGGGGAATCATGAATTTTCCATACGAGCATTGCATGGAATTGAAATTGTCTTTGTCCTATTGGTCTAGATACATCATACATAGTGACGCCATTCCATAACTTTAGTAACTCGTCAATAAGAGGCTCGATATATACATTCATATCTTTAACTTGGTACTTACCTAGTTGAATGAACATAAACATTACATAATTATTATAACCATTTTACTGCAATATATATAAGTTAATGTACATGACTATTGAATGAAAAAATAATAAGTCATTATGCAACAAATAAGACAAATGAGATGCTACTACATTAAAGAAAATTGATGTAAAAAAATATCTGGAACAATCATTGACAACATTATGTGCTCCCTCTTTATTGACATCCATGGAGGAATGTTATTGTTGATACCAAAAACAAGCCACACTGAGTAAATAGATCTTAGCTCTCCAAATGGATTGATACTGTCCACTCCCAATGAAAGCCTAAGAATACAAGGTTCTTCTTTAAAGTGTGGCCTTTTTTTCTCCATGTCCCTAAATGTAGAACCATTTGTAGGAATTTAAAGAATGTCATCTCCACTTCTATTATGTGCATGGTAATCCATAAATTGAGCTAAGCTTTCACACCTAAATAATCATTGCATATGTGGAATAATGGGAATATAACAAAGAACCTTGTGAGGCACCTTTTTTGTTAGTTGATATGTTCAATATCTACTGATATGACATTTTGGGCATTTTGTTGCAAATTCTTGTTGTTTATGATATATAATATGATCATTGGGACATGCATCTATTGCTTGATACTCCATTTCGATATCTTTCATAATGGCACATAAATCTTGGTATGAGTGAGGTAAAATATTTGATGGTGGTAACAAAAATTCACCAATCAATCTACAACAAAAAATAATTTGTTCATATAAAGAATATTAATGGTACATATTTCATCCTTTATTTACTAGTGATGAACTAACAACAATTAAAATAGATGAAAAAATATGACATAAATGGCATACCTTAACATCCGTGAGATTGTTATGTTTGATAAACCATTCATAACCTTCAAGTTCAATAGCAACAATACATCAGAGAGAAGAGTTGTTTGGGAGCCTTCATAAAGGGGCTCGTATGCCTTCTCAAGTATAGGTAAATCATGAACATCATCAAAGTCATCTTGATCATCATGATCAACTCTGCCACTAAATGTGTCATGGATCAATGTATTCGTACCATCATCTTCAACTATGTTTTCTAGTGCATGATCATCTTCTTCCATAAGATCATTAACTTCATCTTCAATATTCATAGCTCCATGTTCTTGTACTTGCAAAACCACATTCTTCAGGCCGTGATAATCCATATCATTTGCCCTAGGGTGCCCCACCTTTATAATAATGATAGACACAAATAAACCATGATCATGATCAAGTGATTATATATATATATATAATGTTAAAATGATATAAACATTTACAAATTCAATCAATATAAACACATATAATGAACAACTTACGAGTGGATGATAATCATGCCCCCCTTCAATGTGACCATGCTTCCTACAATTTTTCTCAGCTATTGTGATTAAAAGTTGTCTCATCTTTAAGCCCTTGCAATTATTGTAAGGACAATAACATTTCCCATCACCCTTTCTTTTCAATCTAGCCCATAATCTATCAAGTGTCTCTTCATTTTTTTCTAGACTAATATTATCTAACATGATTTTTCTTTACCAAGCTTGACTATTTAGATCTTCAAAAAATATCAAACTCACACTCCAATAATTTTTATTCATAGATAGGTAACATAATCTAATAATTATGATATTTTACACCAAAAAAATTTGGCATGCAACCACCCTTGCAAAAGAGAAGATAGTCTAAAGTTAATGACCCCAAAAAACACTTTAAAATGCTAATTCCAAAAATTATTAAATTCTAATTTTACTATGATTTCCAACCGTTCAAACTCATAAAATCAGAATATTGAACTTGATCGCAAACTTCCTACAATAATGGAGGTAGTGAGCTAGTAAGAGCAAGTGACCCATTCCTAAGGAGCAACAAGTCGAAATCATCATTGCTAATGTCAATAAAGATTTATCCTTTTAGTTAAAGATGCAATGTGTCACTTCTTATGAAGAGCTTATCCCTAGGGCCCTCAACATTGAGAGAGCCCTAATTAAAAACAATAGAAACATTGGTAAGAGCATGATTAGGGTACAAACCCTAGGCCTCCCTAGAAACATAAGCAATAACTATAGCGGATTAGTGAGGTTGCAATACCAGAAAGATTGAGACATTGTAGGTAATAACAAAATCTTGCAATCTAAAGATTGTAGCCAATAACAAGCACACTATGTAGCTTAGTGACATTTGTAAATGCAATCTACGATAAGAAGAATGACAGCCACTTGAGATGTGATAGTCAAAAAGAGGCTGAGTAGTGACAAGATAATAAAGCTCAAACCTTGCATAGTAAAGTGGAGATTTTAACAATGAGTTTCCTTACCCCCTTGCTAACTTTAAGGGTTTTTCAAATGCTTTTGGTAGTGTTAGACAAAGCAAATGCAATCAGGGAATGACTGTCCAAATGAAGTAACAATGGTAATCATAGGTTCAATGTTTCTTCTTAGCCATTACTATATAATGGAGGTAGTGGATTGCATGCTTGAGCAGTGTTTTGAGACTCATCAAAGATGGGAGAATAGTGAATAATACCTTGTGGACTCTGAAGTAGTGTTAATAAGGTTGAAGGATCTTAAAAACTACAATACCATGAAAAAATGAGTCCCCTGTAGTAAGTAGGCAGTCTATAGGGAATATTTTAATTTTATAGAAGGATTCTCATGAAAGGAATCTTCAAGTGATAGTGAGTGAGCTATTTGAGATTGCAGCTAAGGGTGCAATACCCAGTCTTAAAGGAAGTTAGCAAAGCAGTAAATGTGTAAGAAAGTCAAATCATACACAACAAACAATTCACAGTGTTATCTTGCATAATTCCTTGAGTTTGAAGACAAAAATCTCATTGTATCTTCATGATGAAAGTGGTGACCTTAATGGTCAATCACAGGAAACCATGATTTTAAAACATGCTATTGTGCTTATGGAGGCAACATTTTAAGCAAGGCAGTGAGTGGTGGTTTGGAACAATGGTAGGTATGAAGGACTTGCTTTATATGCATACTATGTAGTCTAGCTTAAGACACCGTTCTTAGAAGAGATTGAAGGTGGATTATGGAACTCAAGGGTTACCATGAAAAGGATTAAAGAAAAGACTGAGATCTATTTAAAAGCCACAGTCTTGAAGATATTAAATATGTCACATGCAAAACCCTAGTAGCTGTAGTAATGAATACAATGCCAAAGAGGATAGTGTGCTAGGGCAGATTTAGGAGATCTCAACATTATCTAATTACAGGGAAATACATTATTTATTTATTTTTTAATTAAAAGAAATCATTATAAACCCTATATAGGATACATTGATACTTAAAAAGCCTCTGAAGGAATTTGAGATTATGCAAATATATGTCAAGTAACATTCATAAGGTTTAGAAAATCTTGATCACTCTCTAGAATAGCCCATTCAACATGGGCTGTTCTTGAATGCACTACATAATTGATATAACACAACCACTCTACATATCAACTAGAGTTATAGGCTCTTTATTGCAGCAAGAGGTAATCACTCTTCGATCATGCTATAATTACATCCTAACCTATTAAACTTGAGACAACCTGAATGCACCCAATGATGATTGACACCTACATTATACAACCTAAATTAACTACATTATATGAGTGCCTCCATTTCTATCACAACATGGCCACATTAAACTTGGGTCACACATGAATGCATCCTGTATTTGTTATAGCACAACTATGCCTCATGACCAATAGAGTTATGGATCACATAATTACAGTCACAAGAATTTGTTCCTTGGTTGTGAGCTTATGGTGATTCCACACAACAAAATCTAGACATGAAATTCTCAAAACCCTAAACCTCTAAAAATGAAATATGATGAGATGTTGCTTTAAAAATTGATTTTCAAACCTGGAACTACAAATCTGACTTCACAACTGAATTCTGGAAAAAGATAATGACTACCCTCAACCTGGTGATATCTTCTTGAATTTTTTTTATTTTTCCCAAGAAAATCGTCCTTAGTTCTCCACAAACTATCTCAAGTAGAGAAAAACACTGTCACAATAAATCAGGCGTGAAATCACTTTTCTTTATGTCGACCACAATTTGATTTTTTTTCTATTTTTCATGTTTGTCAAAAATTTGACGAAAATGATAGCCGACATTTTTTGACAAACGTTAAGGATAAACTTTCAAAAAATTGAAAATTACACATCAAATTTTACAAGCACCCAACAATACATCAAATTATATATATTTCACTGGACAATTTCATTGGATTTGGTAGTCAAATGAGTTAGTGTTGGATGATGCTTCGTAGCCTTTGAAAGAGAATGCCACATACATAATCCATGAGAAGCTGGAGCATAACACAAGCTATGTGTACTATGCTATTATGATAAGAATAACATGTCAGCATCCATTAGAGTATAATGGTTAAGGAATATTTGTGAGGTATTGTAGCTGCAAGTACCCTAATATGCACTTACGCAACATATGGAATTATGTAGAAGATGTGTGAGGCTCAAACAAGATACAATTTCACATACTACTACAATCTCATGATGTGTACAAAGTGGATTTGTTGAAAATAATTTGAAACTCTCAAATTGAAATGGCATAAGCGTTAGAATCAAATATTCCATACACATCACAACCCAGAATGTTCATCTGATTCCCTCATAGAGCATCAAAGGGATTGAAGTGGTTGCAAAATTGAAATTAGATCATAATCTCAAACACAATTAAGGATGAAATGCAATTTTTTTCTTGAAGAACTATGTACACATGATCAAAAGAATTCCCTCACACTCCCATACCAAAAACTCTAATATCATTGTGCTACAAAATAAACTCATTAGAATGACATGTACTGTCAAAGTAAATCCCATAGTTCTCTCTGATAGGATTGGTCATGCTGATATTGCGGTGAAATTTTCCAAATTTTCTCTACCAAATAGCAAGGGTGTGTGCATCATCGGTGAGACACACTACTATAGAAAGAGAAAGTAAAAGTCTCTTTGATAGATCTTGTCAAGTTAAAAATTTGAGCACTGATGTGAATATTTAAAAGAGTTTTATTGATACAATATGGGTAAAAGGAAATAAAATTTTAAAAATGAAATTGCGGGAGTAGTAAAGTGAAGATTTATTGAAGAAAGGTGAAGATGGAGGGATAGAATTTGTCTTCATAAAGTAAAATATTTTCATCAAAATAAGAAAAATTTTTAAAGGCGATTAGAAGTGGATGATTTTTACTAATGGAATATTTTAAATATGGTATGGGTAAAAGAGAAGTTAAAATTTAAACGAATGATAATAAATTAAAATTAATTTTCATGAGGAAAATGTAAAGGGAACTAAAAGGGGAAATTATTTTTACCTGAAGAATGTATTACAGATACATACATGTAAAAAATGAAGTGAAAACTTCTAGCAAAGGAAGATTACTATTGAATTAAATCTCATAGAGATGATGAAGATTAAAATATTTACTTTTCCTAAGGAAATTAATTGAATATTTTATTTTCGCTAAAGAATGTTGAAGAGATGCAACAAACAGATATGAGGGGTCATAACCCTAAAATAGTGTATATATGCCAAATGAAATCAAAGGAAAGAAGGATTAGAATTAGTAGTTAGGTAGTTGGATAGGTTGAACAGTTACTGAAATAGAATATCATGATGTGTATTGAAAAATCTTTTGAAATAATGCAAATGGAGAAGAAGTTTTAATTTGGTGGCTAAAATCTAGTGTGAATTGTTTGTTGAAAATATATGATTATTTGGTTGTATCCAACTTGATATTTTCCTTATTATTTAAATTGAAGTATAATGGATATATTTAATTTATCAAGGCACATTTGTTGTTCTTGTGTGATGTGATCAATTGGTTTATTTAAAAAAATTAAAATCCTTCTAGTTAATCACAATAATTTGGAAGTATTATTTGGATCGATAAGAAGAGCCCTATAATCAATAAAATTATCATATTGCCTCCAGTTTGGTTATATCTTGTTATTCAAATTAGAAGTATTTGATTTGTCAGGGCATACTTGTTGCTTTTCTATGATTCAGTTAACTTGTTCCTTCAAGGAAGGATTAAAACTTCCTATTAATTAATCATAGTAACCTGGTAAGAATCATTTGGATCGATAAAAAGAGTTTGATAGTTATATCCTTACATGTTTATAGGAGGTATAAACAATCACAAGTGCTAAGAAATTCAAATTGTAGCTATCAAGTCACATATCATTCACATCTTGACTGCATCGACCCAACAGGATTAGGCACTAGTCATACCAATTTCATTTTAGAATTTTATAAAATCTTATCCATACATTCACATTTCAAATTTTAGTAGTAGTTAGTAAGCTTTCATCTATCCCACACTATTTTCCACTATTGATAGGTCCATCAATTTAACCAAATCACACATTCCTCTAATCTATTCCATTACAAAGGTTGACCCGCCTAGGTCTAGCAAAGCCTGAAGTATAGGGAGTCATCAACCAAATAGGTTAACTCCATTCATTGGTTCAAGAATGTTGGAAGTTTGATCATTGAACCTAACATTCTCTTAGGATTTGTAACTTGCATTTTTTAGATCCAATAGTTTGGTGACTTTGTTGGGGAGAATCAACATTGAATATAATCCTTTGTTGGTATAGAGTCATATAAAATTCACATTTGTATTCACCTGATTTCATAGGGGATTTCATTGGGGTAAATTAATAACAATTTCAAAATTCATTTCATTTTCCTACTTTTGGGAAAGTAGGTGATGACTCTGGTAAAAACTTGATGAAGAATGCGTAGAAATTTTGGAACAAAATCACTATTTCCATTCAAAAATAAAGATAAAAAGCTATTGCAAATTTCTTGTCAAAATGTTAGAAGAAGTGAAAAGGAAACAGTTAATAAGAAAGAGTAAAGAATTGATGCAACATCTACTACATTTGGGAGTCAAACATGTTCCAAATGTATCACAATATATACCACTCTCCAATGAGGATGGATATACAAATAAAAGTAGTCCTTGGACTCCACAAGTTCCTCATAATATAATTGAGAATTTTTGCAATGTAGGTAAATCACAACATGCATAGAAGAACATTTATCCATCATAGGCTTCAAAATAAATAAATGCTTAGCTTGTCCTTCCTAGACAAAGACTAGTACACTACCAAGATCATCAATACAATCAATATAAAGTGCAACACAAATCTAGCCTACTTGGAAATGTCAGTCAAAATATGCAACAAGGTATATATCAGAATCAACAATCTATGAAGAAAAGTGATGTATGTTTACGTATTCAAGAAAGAAGCAAACGTATTTTGGATGTATTTTTTGATATAAGGATACATGGAGAATGGGGACATGATTTGTTTAGGAGAATGGTGGATGCCTATGTGTGAGTACCTTTTGGTTCATTTCTTGATAAATCCATATTACATTTCATTGAGCAGTTCATAGAGTATACCAGCCTAATTCTGTTCATTGGCCTGAGTCATTGAAGCCAGTTACTCTTGACCAGATGAATGAGTTGATTGGTATCATAGATGAGAAAAGGTATAAGAATGGTGATATCATTGATGAGTATGGAAGAAATTATCAAATTATGGAGTCAATAGAGGAAACATGTGCAAGTAAAAGTGATTGTTATGAAATCCTGCATAAGGAGGATGAAGATATAGAAGGTCTCTCCTACATAACATATTGTGACAATGCATGTTATGAGGGATCCATTGAATATGCAGATTGTGAAGATGAACTTGTGGATTTTGATCTACAACAAAGGAATACTTGCAGCCTTTATGAAGATCAAGAGGGAGGGGCAATGGAAAATATGATAGAGGAAAAAATTCCATTTGACAGTGAACAAATAACACCTCTAGCTACAGTTGAGTACCATGAAGACACATTAGATGAAGAAGAAGTTTGGACACCTGAAAATGGCTTTCATTTTTTTCAAATTCATTGTATGATGAAAAGATACAAGAAGATTAGAAGACATTTTTCCAAGGTGTGCCAGAACATGAATTTCATGTGTATTCAAATCCACTTTATGACGAGGATGAAGAATTTTCTAACAATCAAGATAATGTACCAATTTGTGAAGAAAATGAATATGAGACTGATGCATTTGAATTACCATTTTTCGATGATGAGAAAAGAGAAGAATAGAATAATAATAGGGTGGATGAAGAAACATTTTCATGAAAAAGTGAGAAAATTTCAAATTTTCTAATTGTGGAGTATCAGAGATATACACACATGAATGATGTTGAAATTGAATGTCCAACACAAATTTCCTTTGATAGTGAAAGTACTTTGTGTGAGCATAATAAAAAAATTCTTGAAGCTGATAAAGATTCTATGTTTTCTTCAGTTCAAGAAGGAATGTATAAAAGAAGATCAGAGATCTTTGAGAATAATGTGGGTTTGCACATCATGGCTAAGAAGTGCTCAACATTGATTGATTCAAATATACATAATGATGGTTGTGTGGATCAAAAATTTGTGTCATTGCAAATTAGTGATATTGAAGAAGTAAACAATATTTTAGATTTGGTTATTCCAAAATATGTTCATATGGAAGAATTTTTAGACTTACAAGAATGGAATTCAGATGGTGGATTTTCAGGAGATCATTTTACAACACATGATAGTGAGAAAAATAATGAGAAATGTTGCATTAAATGTGCATACACATTGTATGTTGAAGATGAAAAATATTTCACATGATGATGGAAAATATGAACTGTAGAATGGTGAAAGGAACACAAGTCAGGCTAAACACAATGATTTTTTGAAAGTTTCCAATGGTAGTACATGTAGCAGGATAGATTGCATGAATGTTTTCAAGAGGAATTTGATGAACTCAAAACAAAAAAAGGTTTATGATAGGGGAAAATAGGGGCCTTTCTTTTTGGTGGCCTTGTGCCTTCAGCTATGGTTTGGTTTTTTCAAAAAACCATAGTAGTTCATAACAGAAAAGAGTTTGAGTTTGTTGCTTAATGGATAAAATACTTGGTCTACTCTCCCAGAGATTTGAATTGAAGCTATGACTACAAGGGGAATACATTCCTAGACAGAGCCACTGTTGGAGCCTAAAATTTCATGCAAATTTTTCCAAAATTTTTAGGTTCCTATGTGTGAAATTTGACTTTAGCACTCAGAAGTTTAGTTGGAAAATCTGCTCAAATGGTCCACTTTGAGAAATCATAATTGGAAGCTTGTCCATTTTTATTCAAAATCACTTTGCAGATGTGTTCATCTACCATATTTGAGTGTCTCTACCAATTTTTAGCTCCTCATGATCTTATTTGCTAAGGTTTCAAAATGCCAAGTTGAAGGGTTTTGTGAAGGGTTGTTGTCTGCACAATAAAATCTATTAAAGTGGCCAACTTTGGAGGATAATATTAAGAAATTTAAAAACTATCAAGATAAATAAATTGGTGCTTTTGATTATCCCCATCTCAATGTGCATCCATGTCAATTTTTAGGGCTTTTGGACATCATTTTCTATTTCTTCAAAATTAAACTCATGAATTTTACCCAGTTTGACATCTGCATTTCTAGAAAATTGTCATGAAGCTCATCTTTGGCATTTGATATTTTGCGAAGGAAAAATATTGAAGAAAAACCATCTTGCACACATGTTAACCATGCCTAAATGAACTAGAATGCAGGGTCGTAGCTTCTCAGAATCACATTAGATATTTTTACAAACTACCAAGCTGGTGAATTTCAATTAGGTTTGACAAGAGTAGTTTTCAGAATGGGCTGAGTGAGCTACTTTGATTGTTAACAATTTTTAGTCCTAATAAATTCATGAAAAATTGTTTGACGAGTGTACTCCCATACCATCAATTAACATATTGGTGAAATTTCATGGCTTTTTGAGATCATTTGATTAGTTTTATAAAGCAGTTTTGGAGGCAACTTGATCTATTTTCATCTACAGTGCAAGATGTTAAAAAAAAAATTATAATAATTACCCATTCAATTTTGAGTGTTCGTGTGCAATGAAAAAGAGTCCCTTCCCAAGTCAAGTTCATAAGAATGAGGGGGTGCCATTATGATCAACATCTTGACTTCATTTTAGTACATCAAGAGGTAGAGAATAAGTTCTGAAGTATTGATATAAAAGTTGAACTCTTGAAAACTTGAGATCACACCCATGTCTTCCAGATAATATAGTTACAATTCTATTTCAATTAAGCACATAAAAGTATCAAGTCACATTTTCTCCCAATTTGGTCAAGAAGAGTTTTAACATAGGCATGAAAATGTGTTAGAAGACAAGCAACACTCCACATGGACATTTTAGCTTGTTCAGTGGTGGATAAAATAATGTTATGTGGGTTGCCAGCGAACTGCCAGGGGGGGTTTCAAAACATTACCATAACCATGCCAATATTGAAAGATTTATAATCTGCTCACTCTATCAAAAGAAATTGTTTTGATAGATAATAACCTTTTCATAGTGCAAATTGATATGAAGAGGCTTGCAAGTTTAGATAAATTGCAGCCATATAAGAAGAGGATATCCATTTATTGAACATGGTCAAATTGAAAGGGATGAATGTTATCAAAGCTACCACTCTATGTTCTTGTGGAATGAGAAGAATTATACAACATCAACTTTGAGTTAATGAAATCAGGAATTTAAAGAATAATAAGGAAATAGTAAACATAAAGTCTTCATTCTCTCCGACTTTGGCATTGTTCCTTGATGTTTTTTGTTAAATGTTTGTTTTCATTAGGGTGGCCATACATAACATATGTGATGTTGCTAAGAGAGATATTGTTTTTGATTTGCAGTGTAGGGAACTGCTCTAAGTCACTGCTTTACCCCATGAGGTCTGCGGAGTTTTTGATATGATCATGAATGTTATGAGAAATCATTGAAGGGATGGTGGACACTAATATTTATAATTGTAGTTTATCAGTTTGCAACATCATTCCTGCATGTCTTTGAGAGGAACATTTTCACATGAGCCCAGAGAAGCATATAGAGTATCTATTGAAGACACTTACAAATATTGGTGGGACATATACATGGGCTGAGAAAGTGGATACATACAATCATTAGAAGAACTACGTGGCATTGAGGAGAGCTCCCCATCTTGGAGTGGCAAGCTGCTATGAATGCCCATTGTTTAGAAGCCTTGGATGATGCTTTGCAACCTTTGAAAGAGAATTCCACATACATACTCCATGAGAAGCTGGAGCATAACACGAGCTATGTGTCCTATGTTATTATGATAAGAATAATGTGTGGGCATCCTTTAGAGTAGAATGGTTAAGGAATATTTGTGAGGTATTGCAGCTGCAAGTACCCTAGTATGTGTTTACACAACATATATAATCATGTAGAAAATGTGTGAGGATGAAATGAGATATAGTTTCAAAGAATACTACAATCTCATGATGCAGACTACTCGGCATGGAGGATATGCATGTTATTGATTTCGAGATCTATTTGGGGTCTCTTTATGATGGTGGCAATCTTATGGTTCCTATGTTAATAGGTATTATCATTGGACCTTTGATGACTAATAGGAGACTAAGAGGTTCCCTCTTGGTTGGGGTATCTTTATTGAGCAAATGATGGAGGTTAAATTTTATGCTTGGGGTCAGTGTGAGTTGGTCCACCTTTACAAAGATATGCATGTAGTTTTGTACCAAGATGGTAGCAATATATTTGTTGGAGCCATTTTTCAACATTTTTGGGCCTTGAAAAGGATTTCCATCACTTGACCAAAGGGCATGTGGGATAGGGATGCATATCATCCGTATGCTTATCAGTACCACAAATATCTTCATTATATGTAACCTAGCAGACTGTCCTATTGGAGGGTAGTTTTTTATTATGTTACTGATTTCATATGGTGCCCATACAAGGATCATGAGGCATGACTAGATGATTAGGATCAGCTAGTCTACTATATATAATTTCATTCCTTGGTTGGTCATTCAGATCTCTAGCTTGGGGGATACTTACCATAAAGGATATTGATATAGTTTGGTGAGTGCCATACTTATCCTTGTGATGATTATATGGTCATCTTTGGATGCACTACATGGGAAGAGTCCTCTTTGGGCCTCATGAGGATTCTAGCATGGTAGTTACACCATTCAAAGCATTGAGACCCTTTACATGGGGTTGGTTAGTTGGTCTCATGGATCTTGGGATGACTTGTTAGTTTGATGGTTGGTGGGCCCATCATAGACTAGTGAGATTGACTATACCTCTTGGAGGTCCAGTTTTGGGTGTACGTAGAGGATGTTATGTTGGACACCAAGAGGATTGGTAGCATCTTTGGATTTCCCATGAGTAGTTGTGACATGTTCATGATCAACAACAAACATAATGTCAGGTACCATATGCTCCTTACGGTCCTCCCCCATAAAGGGATATGGTAGCTTAGATAGAATAGGTGATAAAAGATAGAGATGCAGTTAGAGTGGAGTGAGATACTAAGATTATATGGTGATAGGGTGCTAAGGCATAGGTTTTGATCATTATTGGAGAGAGATACATTCAAAGTACAATGAGATACACTTTGTTAGGATATAGATTCATTGAGACAAAAGTTGGTTTCTAAGAGGAGGCATAGACTTATAGTCAAGATAGCTCTAGCCTCTACCATTCCCTTAGCCTAGTATAAGGTTGAGCAAGATGGGATATTGTAGTAGGTTACATATTATTAGACTTATATGAGGCATTTATTCCAAGGGCTCAAAGACATCCCTATTTTGGTGAGTCGTGCACAACTATAGGTGTAGAGTCAGGTGGCTAGTTAGCTAGACGGTCTCCAATCATGCCATAGCCATTCCCCTCATCATAGTGAGTATCAGTCAAGATCTCCAGCACCAAATGGCTAGTAGGGTTGATACTATTTATGATCTTTCATATATATTTTGTATCAGAGACCTATGTAGACATATTTTTTTATATATTCATTAGCCCAACCAAGGCCTCATATATATGCATTGTTTCAATATCCTTTGATGTTGTATCACACATGACATCTGATGGTGACAATATCCCTTTTTTGATGATATATGATATACCATGTTTTGATTCAACTTTATGATGTGTTACAAGATGTTTATGGATGATCATGGATATTTATGTTTCTCCAATGATGCTTTTATATTTTTCTGATGTATGCATATGCTATGGATGAATGATTTACATATCTATGTGAGGATGATACATGTCATATGTGATGGATGATGATATATTGTTTTATGGTCATGATTTGTACTAGTGAATTTGTGGATGCAAGATGCATGTGGTACTAATGATATTGTGATGTAGGATGGAGTTGTTAGTTAGAAGATATGCTTGATGATTTAGAGATGGATAGAAACTTGATGTTGTTATATGCTAATGATTTTTTCTTTTTTCTTTTAGAGAGGCTTGTATCTTTTAACAATCCTTTTTGATGTAGCAAAAAAACATGACGCACCAAGGTATTAATAACCAAGGAGGAATTGTATACATTGCATTGACTTTGACTTAGCACACAAATAATATTCTTGCTCATACCAAGCATACAAAAACCTTGTTGGAGTATATGGTTGAGTCATTTTAAAAAAAAATCAACTAGTTACATAGAGAGGTATGAAGTACCTAACATGTAACTGCTACAAAAAAAATTCCATACCAAAAAATAAAAATAAAGTATCCATCATGGTAGTATCACAAAAACATCTCACAAACAAAAAAAATAGAAATTAGTAGTCAATGCCACCATTCCTTCCTCTCTAAATCCTTATGGACATCCTATCTAGAGATCTTGGGAATGTGGTATTAAGATAAATAAAAAATATAAGAGTATAAAAAAATAAACAATGCTATAGTATCACTTTCCATAGTTGTTTTGATGTTTCATGATGAAATATATTGATGACATTTATTGTAGGCACGTTTTATTCATTAAGACTCATGTTTAGGATTGTTGATAATGATTTTCAAATAGGTATGGTAGTCTATACTTTAGGTATTGATTTAACTTGATAGTGATCTAATAATTTTGATCTTCCCTTTAGAATTTTTTATTTTGATGTTTGTTTTATCGAAGATTGAAGGTGATGATTGTTTATTGTGAATGAAAATTTTATTGCAGATAAGTGATAATGGAGATAGCACATTTTTGATGTTTTGAGTTTATTTGATGTTGTTTTTGTTGTTTTCAAGAAATTTGGAAACAAATGGGGGGGCCTAAAGTGATTAACCTTAGTGCCTCAGAGGTTGATCAAAGATTAGCCTTGCCTATGTGATGAATGCAAAGAAATTGTAGTTTGACTATATTGATTGGAATAGTTGTTGGATGTTAGAGTAAATTACATTTACCATCTTAAGTTTTAGCTTAGGTAGATTGGTTCATTCTTTTTTCATTTAATCATCCCAAGTGGTTTTTCCTATGTTGGTAGTTTTCCACCCAACATATTTTTCACAACTTTAAAAGCCTGTACAAAATATAAATTTATTCATCTCATTCTATTTTCTCTCTAGTGAAGTAGCATAGTGGTCCTCTCATGCATTGTGAAGCTATATTATGTAGATTTTTCGTGGGTTCTTTGCTCTAACATGGTATCAAAGCCACCCATTTGTGAATCCTTCCTGAGAGCTTTCATTGGAGATCTATGAGATAATTTATTTTGACATTTGAAATTTTTAAATTTCAAAATTGCCTCATTTTCTATTTTTGTTGTTTATTGTTGCTAACAAATTTGTAATTGAAGGTCTGTGTTGATTTTCTTCATTGCAAGGAAGTTATTTTGAATGCAACTTTTTATTCTAAGGCCTGATTTCTTTGTCTTGAAGTAAGTGGTTGATTATCTTTAAAGAGGCTTGATTTGGATACCATGTTTTTGTGCTTAGAAGCCCCAATTTAGTTGTTGGTTGGGCATGATTCCTACTAGAAGGAGGCCTAAATTTGATTTGAAGAAGTTGGTGTTTGAAGGTAATTTCCTGTCCATTTCGCCACCATTATATCTATTGGAAAATTTTCTTCCCATCATTCTATGGAGATCAATTTTTAGATATTAGATAATTAATCTAATAATATCAATGCACCAACATGCCTACACACCTGAATTGGAAAAACCCTCGATAGTGATCCTCATAATAAAGTCATATTCTTAGATTTCTAATTTATGATGATGGTTTTGAATAAGGTGGGCCATGGGTTTGGAAATTAGGAATTGCACTCAAACCTAGGACAACATTGTGGCCTTTTTATTTTGATTTGGCATGAATCCATGCAATCTGATATTTTTGTTCAGAATTAATTACCTTATGTTTGGAAGGATTTCACCATTTTTTTCTCTACAGAGGCATTATTTTCAGTGTAGGTCGATTTAATCTACTATTGGAAGGCTCGATTACTAGAATTGGAGGCAATTTTTTTCCTTGGTTGTTTCATTTTGGAGGTGGTTTTTTGTTTCGAGAGAGCTTGTTGCTAATTGGAGTTCAATTAGTTGTTGGAGCGGGTGTTTCCTTCCATATTTTCTTGGACTACACCACAAACCTCCCACCCCAAGTCTTTCTTCTCTCTTGTTGAAGGCATTTGATTTGACAGAAAATTATTTGGAGGCTCCATTTTGAAGGCATTCCATTTTGGTGTGGCAACAATGTTTTCTTCTATGGGGGGCATGGATTTCATTGATAGGATTCATAAATATCCCGTGTTTGATTCATTTGTATCTACAATTGGAGGCATGATTTCAATCCTCACAAGTAGGTGTTTGTAACATATTCTTTTGAGGGAGGCTTCCATTTTGGTTGCCATACATTTTTATCAAACTTTATATGTTTATAAAGTTTACAATTTAGGGCTTTGCTATGCAACCCATTGGTGTGGGCCCTAGTTTGAAGTTTTTGAAGTTGTTATAGGATTTTAATCCCACATTGGTTGCAAGAGGAAGTTTTTGGCTCCTTAAATAGTTTTGTAGTTCCCTTTATTTTTGTGAGCAAGACTCGCAGATTGTGAAGAGGTTCTCCTTTGCATTTGGTGACTAGTTCTTGGTGATTGTTCCATATTGAACTTGGCTTGTTTGTGGCTTAGTGAGGCCTGATTGGTTGGGAGCATTTATTTTTCTATCAAGGATGGATTTGGTCACATGGTGTGACTAGGTGCTTCATCTGAAAGAGAGTCTATAAGCCTTTTTTTTCATTTTTGCATATCTTTTTGCAAACAGAGGTTGATTTTCGCAAACCACATATCAATGGAAAGGTATTTTCATCACCTTTGTAGTGGTTGAGGAATTTCTCTCATATTTTTCTATTTGTTGTGCTTTTAATCTATTGAAGTTAAGTATTAGTTTCATTTCATTTGCGAGATTTGAGAGTTTCTATTTGTTGTTGAAGGTTACTATGTTTTGTTTTTTTTGGATATTTTTCATAATTGATTATAGGGTTTTCATTGCATCCTATTGTGATTATGTTGGAAAGGGGTAACTATACACAATGGAGATATGGTATATTGAGGCACTTGAGATGGCTTCATCTTTTTCTATAACTATATAATCTTGTTCCCCTTCCTGGCACTGATAGTAAGAAATTTTCATGGAATCGCAAAAGGGATCATGTCCTAGGAGTTATTAAAATTCATATTGATGATGCCACTTTGGATGCTATTGATCATTTTGAGTGTCCATATATTCTTTGGATTAAAATTTGGGAAATACGTGGAGATATTGATACCTAGCCATTCCTAGATGACCTTATTTTAGATTTTCTTGTGACTCTTCATTTTTCAGATAGGATACACTATGATCATGCTACTATGCAGGAGCTTAAAGTGTTGGAATACTTTAAATTTTGAGATGAGGTTGACGAGGGTTCTTCAGATGCTCCTTCTTCTCCATCAAAGATAGTTGATGTACCTATTCCTTTAGTTGTTCACTATATAGAGTTATTGATTGAGAATCCTCTCATGCTTGTTTAGCAAGATCATTCATTTTGTATTGATGATTCATTAAGCACATCCAGTGACTCATCACAACCACTATATCATTGTCTTCCTGATTGGGATTCATATTTGTCAGAAATTGGTTCATTGTTCATAGAATCTCATATTTCTGACTTGGAGGACACATTTGAGGTACATCCCTCCTATTTGACGATAGTTGTGATACAACTATTGTCACTCCATCTCAGACTTTGGAGAGTTTTTAGGATCAATTTACAGTGGTACCTTTTCTTTCACCTTATGTTGTGATTGGGCATGTTCTTGATTGGTTTGTGGTATCATTTTTCAAGGTCTTGGTGACACATGACCAAATTTTAGAGACACCATTATAAATTTCCATGCTTCCTTCTTTAAATTCCTATCTCGAATGGAAAGCATACCTGCATTTTTTTTTTGTTTCTTTTGAAAGGGAGACAAGTTTTTTGTCAGCATTGGATGATGCTACCACAATAATGGGTTACACTTTTTGGGACATCCTGCTTTTTGCCTAAAATCATGTATTTTTAGAAAATACAATGATTTAAGACTTTAAATGTTCCATTTAAATTATTTTAGCTAAATAGGGATTGATCAAACCCCCTTGGATAGAACCTTGTTAGATTTAAACCATACCTATAATCAAGTCTCCTCTACACCTATCAAAATGTTGATAAAAAACCACTTTTGATCTACCTTTTGGGTGATCAAATTAATTCATTTAAAATTTATGTTTTGTAAGCATGTAGCCCTTATTATAAGCTTCCCAAAAAGTATAATTTAAAATATGTTTAATTTGATTATTATATTTATTTTCATTTCTTTTGAATGTAGGATTTTCAATGAACATCAAGTTCTGTATTTCACACATATGAAAAAATAGAAAAATAGAGAATTTGTTTTGTAAAAAGTACATGTACACTAGGTATTGATGTCCTTATTCCAACAAAAAAAGAATAAGTTAATTGAAATGAATACAAAAAAACTTATGAGGGCCAAAGTACACCTCTGTCCAAATTATATTTACTCTAACTTGAAAAATTAATTAAAAAAAATATGCAAAAAAAATTATGAAAATATATCCATGCACTAGATATTGGTGTGAAAAAAATGTATTTTAAAAATTAGAATTGTATTCTATCTACAAAAAGAGTTATGCAGTGTGAAGTAAACATCTCTTTTTTAAAATGTTGATTAGTAGAAAAAATAAGTTATTAAAAATTACATAAAATGATTAATAATTTTTTATTTATTTATTTTTTTAAATATAATTATAATATACACAAAAGATCTAACAAATAACTAGTTTGATTCATCTTCAAATTCTTAATGGTTTAGCCACTATAGGTGTAAGAAAGTGAATATCTGGTGAAAAATCCTGATTTTAATGTCAAGTTTGGCCAAACTCCTAATCATGTTTTCTCTTCAAGCACTTATCATTTTTACAGGTGATTACACATTATGGGAGGGCTTTATTTTATATCTCTTTCCCTCTTATGGGGGGTTGTTTATTGTATATACATGATGTATGTAGTCCTTGGGGGTTGTGATTGAGTCCTCCATCCATGATGCATCATTTTTTGTTTTCTTTTCTCTCTTTTGGAGAGGGGTTTATTCCCATAGAGTTTTTCTCCTTTTATCTAGTTGCAAGAGATTTCTTTTATTGCATTGTAAATGGGTACCTAACATGGTTGTGTAGTTGGGACCCATACTGCATCATCACATTTTCATTTGTATTCTTCCTAAGTTGCACTTACGAGGGGGGGGGTGTGTTATAGTAAATTACATTTACCATCTTAAGTTTTAACTTAGGAAGATTAGTTCATTATTTTTGGCATTTAATCATTTGAGGTGGTTTTTCCTATGTGGGTAGTTTTTACACTTGAAATCTTTTTCACGGCTTTAAAATCCTATACCATATGTAAATTTATTCATCTCATTCCATTTTCTCTCTAGTGAAGTAGGATAGTGCTCCTCTCATGCATTATGAAGGTATATTTTGTAGATGTTTCCTGGGTGCTTTTCTCTAACATTGGAGTTTTTTGTCTTTTATGAATGTTTTTGAATTTTGATAAGATATTTAAATTTTGTCCTTTTTCTTTTGTGGACTAACCTAGGGCCTCAGAGGATCATCAATTGTGATGGCCTTGTTTACATTATCCATGTAGAGGCTCATAGTTCAGTTGTTTGATAAGAACATGTTTTTGAAGTTTGAATTTTTGACTAAGTTAAAAGACCATAATGGACACCTAAGGGGATTGACCTAAGGCCTTGAGGGTTGATCAAAGATAAAACTTTCCTATGCTATATATGTAGATACCATGTAGTTTGATTGGTGTTGACTTAAAGCATAATATGTTTTTTGGGCTTTTTGATTTTATTGATTTTCTTTTGATTTTTGTTTGTTTTTTATTCTGGTAGTTCTTAACGATGATGGAGTTTACAAGGATCCAATATGTTACTAGTTTCAAGAAGTTTCCGCTAGTTCAAGATAAGCCTTCATTAGGGGAGATGGATTCTGATTGTCTAGCAAGATTCAACACTTGAGCAATCATCAATCCATGATTGCTTGCATGTTTTATTATGAGACAAATGGTTGGATGCTTCAGATAGTTGTAATAGATAAAGATGAAAGTCTTATTCAAACATAGCACATGTTTACTAGGTTTTCTCTATGATACCTATCTTAGAAGCACCACAAAATGGTTCACTTAAAGAATGTTTTATTTCTCTTTACTATTTTTCATGATTTTGTTAATATTGTTTTTGCTTTTTGTAGAGATACTTGATGTGTTCAAGTATAAATTTTTTAAGATGGCTACTATTTAGTGGTTTGGCTAAAGGTTCTCCTTTAGGAGTAGCCAATTTATAAGCTTTAGAGGCATAACTTGTTGTGACAATGAAATGACATAACCAGTTTGGTTCAAACTTTCCCTTCCCATCCTTATTCAGTTGGATATTTTGATTCTCTTTTAGTACTAGGTCACTAACTTGAACACTTTTGTTTTTAATATTTTTGTTGTAGCTTCATTTGAGTTCATTCTTATAAACCTAAATATGTTTAAATGTAATCAAATTCCTTTCATCTATGAGTTCAAACTCATTCAATCTAGACACCTAATATTCCTCATTACTGACAATTCCTTTTAGGGATACTTGTAGTGAGGGGATTTCAACTTCAATAGTTAAGATCACTTCAGATCCATAGAACAAGGAAAAATGTGTGGCACCCATAGGTTTGAAAATGTTGTTTTAGTAAGCCCATAGGGCTGAGTTTAGTTGTAAATGCCAATCATAACCAGCATCATTAATAGTCCTTTTCGGTATTTTTAGGATGATTTTATTGGACGCTTTAGCTTGACCGTTTCCTTGGGGGTAGTAGGGCATGGAGAATTGTTGTTGGATAGAAAAATTTAAAAAAAACTCACAAACATCTTAGTTTTTGAATGGGGTTTTGTTGTCCTTTATGATGGTTTGGGGAAATCCATATTAACATATGAGATAATTCAAGATAAACTTAGATATTTGTTTGCATGTGATGTAAGTTAATGGAATTGCTTCTATCCACTTTGTGAAGTATTAAATTGTAGTGATAATAAACTTGTGCCCATTAAATGAAGTAGGAGAGATCCTACCAATAAATTCTAATCCCCATTGTGAGAAATTCCATGGTGTTGTTATAGGTCTCAATTCATGTGCCAGTGTGTGAACAAGGTCATTGTGTTGTTGAAATTGATGACATTTTCTTGAGTATTGAATGCATTCTTCTTCTATTAAGGGATAATAGTACCTTGTTCTCAACAATTTTTGTGCTAGATTAGGTACACTAGAGTGAGACCCACAAATACCTTCATGCACTTCCTATAAATAATTTTCTTCTTCTTCCATATTGATACATCAAAGTAATGTTCCATCTAGACTTCATTTGTATAGGGTATCTCCTAAGATAGTGAATCAAGAGGTTCTATAGAAAAAGGTTTCCTTTTGGCTTGTTGTTAAGTTAGGAGGTATGATACCATGTTGGATATAGTAAAACTTATCTTCATACCATGGCGAGTTAGGATCAACAACATCACAAACCAGTTCTAATTTCAGGATGTCAAATTTTGGTATAAGGAGTTGCTCCACAAGGAATTCATATTTAGGAATATTTTGTGAAATTTCAAGAAGTGAATGTATTGTCACCATAGCATCCACTGCTTTGTTGTTGTTATGAGGAACCTATTCAAAGGTAATGGTGACAAAGTACTATTTGAAATTTTCCATCATTATTTTGTATGGCATAAGCTTGTCATTATTTGTTTGATATTCATTGTTTACATGCCTTATTAGTAGTTGAGAGTCTTCATAAACCTATAGTTCCTTTATCCTCCATTATATGGACATCTTCAGTCTTGTGATTAGTGCTTCATATTCATAAATGTTATTAGTACATAGAAAAAAAATCTTGTAAGCCTTAGGTATACTATCTCCCTGTGGTGTGAGAAATAGGATACCTACTCCTGAGTTGTGTTGAGTGTGGGACTCATTAAAGCACAAACTTGTCTAATGGTTTAACTATTTTGTTAGTAGTATGCTTTCATCTAGGAATTCTATTGTGAAGGGCTAATGATCTTCCATTGGTGCATCTGCTAGTTGATCTACTATTATTTATCCTTTGATACATTTTCTATCAATGTACTCTATGTCAAACTTGCTAAGGATCATTACCCACTTAGCGATCCTCCATGTTAGAGGTACCTTTTCCAATAGATATTTTAGTGGATCTACCTTTGATATCAACTTTACTTGTCTATTTAAGATGTAGTGTCTCAAATTAAATGTCACAAATATGATAGATAGACATGCTCTTTCTATGGGTGAATAGTTTAATTCATAACCCACTAGTTTTTTATTGATCTAATACATCGATCTTTCATTGTTATTTCCATCTAGTTGTGCTAAGAGAGATCCTAATGTTGCCAATATTGTAGAAAAATATAGTATCATTTCTTTATCTAGAATTGGTGGCATTAATATTAGAGGAGTGAGTAGATACTCCTTGACCTATTAGAATTCCTGATCACATATGTCATCCCATTTTAATGTAATGTCTTTGTGTAACAAATGGTTGAACAAATGGCATTTGTCTACCAACTATGCAATGAATCTCCTGATGGGTTGTAGTTTCCCTTGTAGGCTTCTCACTTTCTTCAATTAACTTGGAGGAGGCTTTTCTAATATAGCTTTTACCTTGTCAAGACCTACCTCAATGCCTCTTCTTGATAATATGTACCCTAGTAGTTTTCCAGATGTTACCTTGAATACACACTTCTTTGGATTGAGCCTCAAGTTGTATTGTTCTAGCATATCAAATACTTTTGTAAGGTTGGTCAAATGGTCTTCTATTTTGATGGATTTTGCTAGTATGCCATCTACATAATCCTCCATAGTGGTATGTAGCATATAATGAAAGATGGTTGTCATTGCTCATTGACAAGTTGTCTCCACATTCTTGAGAGCGAATGGAATGATGTTCCAACAAAAGGTTCCCCATGCACAACTAAAATTTGTTTTATGTTGGTCTTTGGGGGATATTTTTATCTTATTGTATCCATAGAAGCCGTCCATTAATGATAAAATTTGATGCCCTACAATTAGTGAAACCTAGAAAATATGGTTCTTCTCATTTGGGAGATAGGATAACCAATTTTCTATAAGTTTCACAAAAGGAAACCTTAAAGATACCAATCTAAGGATAGAATATGGGAAAGAGATCTTTAATAAGGTGTCCTAAGGTGTGATTAAAAGAAATAAGAAGGTTCATGACCAAGCGAGGTCCTGGAAAGACAAGAAATGAAAATTATATGCAAGACTTAAGTAAATGACCTAGAAATGAATTCAAAACAGAACAACCAACTAGAAAAGTATAAAGGTGCTCCTAGAAACTGTAGAGTCTTAAATGAAGGTCTACAATCTTGGATATAATATTTTTTTATGCACACTAGGACTCATATGCCAGTAAGGGTGATTTAGTCCTAGCTTAGGGTTTTAGGTTGAAACCATAATCTAGAACCACTGAATCGGGATCTACAAAAAAAGATCTACAAAAAATGCCTGAAAAATGTGTATACTAGGACTCATACAACACAAGTGGAAATTTAGTCTCAGTATCAAGGTTTATCTAAAACTCTAATATCCTCTTAAGTTCTCTTGTAACTTCTCTCCTCCCAAATATCCAAGTTTGAATCACTGAATTGCAACCTATAGGTGACTTTTCGTAATCGTGCAAGTAAGGTGACAACTTTGACAACTTTCCTCCAATCTTGCTCTTCAATGGGTCGTCAACCTAGATCTCCAAAGTACACATCAGAAAGAGGAAAAATGTTTTTATGTTAATGGATAGGGGTTTTCTTTGGTCAAACCCTATTTTGGTAATCAAACCTTTAAATGAAATCAAATAGAATGGAGGAAAGATGGATGAACAAATATGAAATGTTGCATCTCCCCAAAACCTTGGAATAAAGGATAAAATCTTGTATGAAATGGATAGCATGAATGTAGATCTTGAATCTTTCTTGAATGATATGGATCTTGACTTGAATGCTTGCTTGAATCATAAAACCCTACATCACAAATGTTAGATCAACAATAAACATGATGCATGATGACTTTGTCATGATGATTGATACTTGAATAGTGCTCCAAAATGCTTGATAATCACTCTTGAATTCTCTTGCAATAATAAAAATGCTATAATAATTCTCTCTTCAACTTGCTAGGAGAAAATATGTGAAATAACCTTGTATTTATAATTGTTTATGGAAAATTTCCCAAAATTACAACACTACAAGCTGACATTAGATCTAGGAGAATAAAATCCCATGAAGAATTTTAATTTAAATTAGGTCTAAGATAATTGGGACTCATGCCCCATTTGGGGCGTATGATCCCCATTAGGCTAAGCTTGGGACACATTTTTCAAGAAATGCTTAGTTTAATGCTAAATTTAGATCTAGACCCTAAAACATAGGTGGGACCCATATGCCCAAGGTGGCGTATGAGTCCTAGATCACTAATTTTGGGCCATAAAATAAAAAATCATTAAATTATTATTGGTCTTTAGATAAGTGTCATGATTATCCTCAGAAAGATGCATTAATTAAGGCTTGTTGATGCAAAATAAGACCAAATAAGGCACAAAAAAGCCCAATTTTAGGAAGGAGGGCCCAAACAAGTGTGAAAATGTAAAGGGATACATTTTTGTACTCTACAGTTAAGTATATGATTAAAAGGAAGCTAAGGTAGCAGAACAACTTCTTACACTAATCTTGAGAGGAGAATAATGTAAAAATTTACGGATCTTTAATAGTTATTGAAACTCAAATAGAAATAAACATAAATATCATGCATACCATGAGAAATTGATTTACATGGGGAAAACCATTTTAGGATGAAAACCCCACATTCCAAAAGTCATCCAATATATTATTCAAAAATCACAAAGATTACAATATACTTGTAGAGCAAGCTTCTCGCAAGAGTATCACCACCAAAGATCAAGAGACAACATGATCTCTACTAGAATCTCGAAAAAAATCATTATCTATTGCAACCATAATACAACACCCTCGTAAAATAGGGTTACACTCTAAGGAAAGACATGTGAACAAAAATATGTATCATTAGATCTCAAACCTAATAACAAATAGTCCAGATTTACAATATATATTTATCTAATGTATGTCAGCCATTTTAGGAGTTTCCTTAAGAAGTTTACACACTCACATTTTGCTCATTGGCATGACCCAATGCTCCAATTGTATATTACACCTATCAATGTAACCTTTACATATATATCCTACCAATAATAACCTTTATATAATTGCAAGGTTGAGACACATTTTTCTGAAAAATATCCCACTTGTTAAATACATTGCAAGAGCAATGAGATGGAGTAAACATTGTCTCTTAGTTGCTAGGTGTCGAAAGTCCCATAGTCTTTGAACACAATCTGAACTTCTCTATGCTCACAAGCTTAGTTAAAGAATCAAAAACATTCATCAAAGTCTCTACCTTAACTAGCATCACCCTACCATCTTCAACCATATCTCTAACAAAATGATATTGTACATCAATCTGCTTGGTCCTAGCATGAAATGTCGAGTTCTTGGCTAGACATATCGCACTCTAACTGTCACAATAAATTGTCATTGCACCTTGTTTTATTCCAATATCTGAACACAGTCTCTTGAGCCAAATGGCTTATTTGAAAGCATGAGTAGATTCCATATACTTTGCTTTAGTAGTGGATAAATCAACCAAAACCTATCACTTACTCATCCAACTAATTTCACCACCAAATAAAGTAAAAACATAAGCACTCATGGATTTTCTGCTATCAACATCACCTACCCAGTCTGAATCCACATAACCATGAATATCAAGGGAAATTTTTTCTTCAGTCAAATTACTATGATAACATAATGAATAATTTGAGGTACCCCACAAATATTTGAACACTCTTTTAACTACATCCCAATGAACTCTAATAAGATTAGACATATATCTAGAAAGAACTCCCACTACTTGGGTAATTTCTTCTTGTCTTGTACAAACCACAACATACATCAAAATTCCAACCACACTTTGGTAAGAAACTTTTCTCATGTCTTCCATCTTTGGTGGAGATGTTGGACAATATGAAATAGATAGCTTTGGTCCAACTAAAACAAGAACACACAATGGTCTACAATCCTACATATCAAACCTCTATAGAATTGAATTGACATAATTACTTTGGAAAATCCATAGCTTTATGTTTGCTCTGTCTCTTTTAATTTCCATTCCAAGAATGTGTCTAGCTACAACAGGGGTCTTTCATTTCAAATTTAGGAGAATGTTGAGAATTTAGTTCTAAAATCATACCTTTCCCTCTACTAATAAGTAACATATTTGTATAGGGGAAAAATAGGGTAAACCCAAATGCATGAGCAAGAGGGTGGAGAGTATGTGCAAGAAGTTGAGTCCACTTGGCCAAAAAGTGGAAGTGTTTTCCTTGATTTTCAGAAATTGTCACATTGGAACTTAAAATTTAAAGCACTTAGAGATGGAATCTTAAAAAAAGTCACCGATAATAAAATGTAGGACTCGGAGTCTAGTTTCCAAATATGTAATTTATTTCAATATGCGTTTCTAAAAACCATTGTTTAAAAGTCACTTTTTTTTACCATACCATGCACATATATGACATCCATATTTTGACCTAAATTATTATATTTTTCTAAATACTTTTGGGAAAGGATTTGTGACTCACTGAAGCACATTTTCGATATTTTTTTGTAATTTTTTATTCAATATTTTTTTTTGTTAATTTTTTATTAGCCATATTTGTCATTTTGAAAATTTGTCGTGTACGACATGCATAAGATGACCTAAATTTATCATTTTTTGATTCTTTTTTTTTAATTCAAAAGAATTGTTTGAATGTTTTGGTGCAATTCATTTTACAAAAAAAAATATTTTAATAAAAATTTATTAAAATACTAAAAAACCTTGATAATTCAAGTTTTTAGACCAGTTTCATTAGAAATTAATTGAAAAATAGAAAAAAAATCAAATTCTAAAAACAATTACATATTTGGAATTTGCACTAACTCATCTCTAATGGACTTTCATTTCATAATTTTTTTTGACAAAATAGGTCTTCAAACATATGTCCAAAGTCACTATTTTATTGTGACACTAAGATGACCTTGAAGTTGCAAGTCAAACCAGGTCCAAAACTTACGTTCGGGTCCCCAAGCCATTTCCTGAACCAAAAAACAAGCCAAAAACTTGACCAAAAATTCATATTTTAAAAACAAGATCCTGTTTCATAATAAAACAATTTTTTTATGGTTTTACGAAACAAGATCCCATTTTGAAAATTGCTAAAAATGGAAAGTTTCCATTTTCAGAAAGTTTTCAAAATGGGACCCCATTTTGAAAAAATTTGAAAATGAAATTTTTCAAAAATTGAAAGTTTCCAAAATGGCAAGTTTTCAAAATGGGATCTCGCTTTTGAAAAATTGCCATTTTTAGAAATTTTTGTTTTTGGAAAATTTTCAAAACAAGATCTCATTTTAAAAAAAAGTAAAATATGGAAAATTTTCAGAATGGGATCCCATTTTTTAAATTTAGGTTCAGGATCCTAAAGCTAAACATGATCCTGTTTTTTAGTTTTTTGCAAGCCAATTTTTTTTTTTCCTAAGGCAAAAACTTCCACTTTTCATGGACTCATCTTCTTGCATTGACCCTGTACCACTAATTTTTCTAAGACCATAAACACTATAATTATGTGTATGATAAGATACAAATAATAATAAAAATACTGCCTAAATATTATAGAAACTATGGGGGAAGTTTTTTACGGCATAAAAAGATGTGTAGCTGATTAGAAAGTTGTTTTCGAGCTACAAAGGACTCATTCACCTTTAGTGGCGAATGGGTCCTTCTTAGGGTTTCTAAAACTGATATTAGGGTCCTATTCATTGTTATCAACTTCTGGAAGTCTATAGTTAATTTTGTAGCTTTGATTCCTTGATTTTGCACTTTGAATGACAACTTTTACAACTTGACAACTTTGAAAATCTTGCTCCAAACTTGCTCCACTTGATATTCAACCTATAAATCAATAATCACACAATCATAGGAAAAAATACTTGTTGATTATTAGTGAATAGGGGTTTTCCTCAGTCAAACCCCTTATAGCTAATTAAACCAAATGATGAAATGAATGAACTGAATCATGAATATGAAATAATGTAATTGATATCACCTTGGATGATGTCTTGTGAAATAAATATACAATCTAACATGTACTGGCATGATGAATGTAGATATTTGAGCCTTGAATGTTATTTGAATAATGGTTGCAAATAGATCTTTAGTGCTACATATACTTCTTTAGCTCAACAACATGAATGAATGCTTCAATCCCTTGACCTAATTATATGACTCTAAATTACTTCAATAAACTCTCAAAATCTACCTTGAAATTCCTTGTGAATTCTCTTGAAATGCTCTGTAATGCTCTTGCTCTTGATCTCATGAATTCACATAAGTTTTCTACTAGAAACAATGTGAATCAATCCCTTATTTTTACTAAATTAAGAGATTAACCTTGAAATTCAACCAATTAAGGATGACGCCAGATCTAGAAAAAACATTATTAAATTCTTGTTAGAATTAAATTCAAAAAGGGGGGTCTCATCAAGGGAGGACCCATTCGCCACCTAGGGAAAATGGGTCTTGACTTAGTTTACCATGACCTAACCTTGAGGGATTAAAAAAAGGCTAAAAACACATTTCAAATCAATTTAAAAAGGGAGGTCATGTTAAGGGTGGACCCATTTGCCACCTAGGGTGAATGGGTTCTAGAAACATTTTCTAGAACCTAACCTTTCCCAATGAAATATTTTGTTAATTAAATTATTGGTGTTAGGATAGATCTTCGAGAGGTGTCAAAATTAAGGCTTAAATTTGAATTAAAAAGGGTTAATTAATCCAATTACCCACAATTAATTAATGACCACCTAGATAAATGTGAAAGTTTCTTATAACACTTTACAACACTTAAATAAGGTACACATTATGTACATCTTATGAAGAAAGGTTCTCATTGGCTTAATTAAGTAAATACATCATAGAAAAGTGTAAAAGTGTGCTACAACACTTTACAACACCTTTGCAAAGGATCAGTTAAGGAACATTTTAATCAAATAAAGGTCCTAGAATAGTGTGAATGTGTACCAAATATTACAACACCACTCCAAGAAATCAATAATTTAGTTTTAATGTCAATTATCAAACCAAGGGAAAAGGGTTACTTTTTTCGTTACTACATTTTTACCCCACTTTAGTGAGAGGATGACCCCATGTCAAACTCACACTAAAATAGACATCCAAGACACTTAAGTATGCAACAATAATAAAGATACATGGTCATACCCTGTCAAAGACCAAGAAAAATAAACAAAAACAAAGGATCAAGAATAACTGTTCCAATGGAATGTAGAAGGAGGTTGTTTGTCCTTAACATGTGCTACTAACTCTAGGGTTGTTGAACCTTAGTTTTTCCACTAGGTGAGTTGTCCCAATGAAGTGGTTTAGTGAGAAAGTCATGCTAGTGTATTGGCTTCTAACCATATAATGAGAAAGTCATGCCAGTGTATCAACTTTTCATCATACTAACCATACCAAAGTCATCCTCTTGATAACTTCAATAAGGCACCACAATGCAAATTATTTTGTAATTTTTTTTGAATGTCATGTAAAAAATTTGTTAAAGGGTATTTTGCTTTGTTCATGTAATGGTCTTCCTCTTAGGGAGCATTGTGCCTAATGTCTCCAAGAGAGGATAAGTGAAAAGTGTCAGATCATCACCTATGTGATTCCTTGTTCGTATCATGCCATGACAATAGATTGTACACTCTTGGAAGGCATCCAACCCAATGACACCACCAAGAAGAGGACATAAATCAGAAGAAAAAAGAAAACTCATGCCATAAAATTTTCCAAAACATATCATCTAAGTATGCCCCCACCTTAAAGTGGTTGCTACACCATTACTATCATAAATTTCTTTAAAGTAGCCAAAGTTTTGATCCTAAGACATGACAGTTTTCCTTAGAAAACCCTACAACAAGTAATATGTTTCTAAAGTAAGATACATCATGAAATAGGAAGGAAGGGTTGCCCCCACGAATACATAAGAGATCTATGGATTTGAGGTCTGTATCTGTGTGCTACAATGTTTTCATAGAGCATGGAACTACCATCATTTCCCAAATACCCATAGAACTTGAAGAATGACATAAAGAGAGCGAAAACAAAAAAAAATCTTTTGGGTCCGTAAGATAGAATTTTTTCTCCACTAGTGTTTAGGACCTAGGGAAAAAATATCCAATACTTCACATTCAAGGATGACCCTAGAGATCTCACCCAAAAAATAGAGGAAAGAGATTAGACAATAGGGTATCCTAGGGCATGCTTTCATATTAGAAGAAGGGTTCGACACCAAGCTAGGGTTTGGAAAAGATAATGATATGTAAGATGAAATGCAAAACCTAGTTTGATGCAAAATTGAACTAAATGAGTTGAAAATGCAAGAAGAACAAAATAGAAAGCTACAAAATAGAATGTGTGCACCTGGAAATGTGTTGAAGACTAGAAAAAGCTCTTGAAATTTTGAAATTGCTGAATTTTTGATCTAGTGGGACTCATTCACCATTATGGGTAAATTGGTCCTAGTTCTCGATTTTTGCACAGGAGCAAGTTCCAGGCAAATGGGTATCCAAATCTACAAAGATATTTGAGAAACACCTACAGTGAGAATCATTCACCACTTGCAGCAAATGAGTCTAGTTTGGCTTTTCTAGAAATACAAAGCTCTGATCTGCACCTCTCAGTCTACTCATTCTGCTTCTCCAGGTTCTCAGATATGAAACCTAATTTTAGGGTTGTAGATGACCTTTTAGTGAAAATTTTGACCTTGCAAATGGGGAGAAAAATGTAACAAGTTTCTAACCTAATATTCAATGATCTCCAAGTCTTCAAAGCACCTAGATTTATAATCACACAAAGAGAGGGAGAAAAAAATGTTGATTGTTAGGGAATGTGGGTTTTCCTTGGTCAAACCCCTTTTAGGTAACTAAAGAAAATGATGAAACAAGAGAATTAAGTATGAACATGAAATAATGTAATTAGAACCTTTCCATGATGATGGATCTTGAATTTCTACAATAATTGATGAAAAATTATTCCATTGAATTCTCTTGAAGACACTTGAATGCTCTTCTGAACTCAATTTTCTATTCTGAATGGTCTCACAAAAGTCTTGGGTGAAAATGAATGAAAGAACCTTTGATTTATACTTAATTATGCAATAATTCATGAAATTACATCATTACAAGCTGATATCAGATCTAGGAGAATAAAATCCCACAAAAATTTTGATTTAAATTTTAATTTTGGCCACATGGGACTCATTCGCCCAAGGTGGAAAATAAGTCCCATCTAGCATAATGTATGGGACCAAAAATTAAAAGTTATTAGAAAGGCATAGAAACAGGTTTGGGACCCAAAAATCTAGGTGGGACTCATTTGCCCAAGGTAGTGAATGAGTCCCAAACCACTAAATATGGGCCACACAATCTAAAAAGACCTAAATTATGATTGGTTACTGATTTGTGTTGGGATTATCTTTGAAAAGATGCCATAAATGAGCTTTGTGGATGCAAAATAGGGAAAATTAAAGCATAAGAAAGCCCAATTATTAATGAAAAGCCTAGGGGAATGTGAAAGTATGTTACAACACTTTACAACACTCCAAACAAGGAAAGATTAAGGTTCATTATGATTAAAATTATGTTTATTATGCTTAGTTAATTGATAAAACCCTAGTAAAATGTGAAAGTGTGTCACAACACTTCACAACACTTTAGCAAGGTAAAGTTTAAATCCATTAGTTCACAAGGGCCCAAGACCTAATGTGAATGTGTCAACCACATTACAACACTAAATCAAGGCAAAATTAAGCCAAAATCCATAAGCAGGGCCCAAAAGAGTGTGAAAATGTCAAGGGACCCATTTTTTGATACTACAGGGTCAACATGGAAGTGACCTAAATGTTTTGATGCCTTGTGTCATCCCCAAAAGGAAAACACAAGAAAAATGAAAAAGATAAAGGAAAATATTTTGGCTCAACATGGATGAGACCTAAATTTCTTGATGCCTTATGTCATTCCCAAGAGGAAAACATAAGAAAAATGCTTATGACATAAAGAAGAATGAAGGTACATATATAAGAATGCACAAAAGAGAGAGACACATCAAATGAAATTTCATGAGGGATCAAATTACACACATGCAATCATAAGGAAAAACAAAAAGAATAGTAAGGCACATGTGAGTCTTGACCTAAAGTAGGTTGTCCACCTCCCAATCTCGGTCTGTATAAGAAAAAGGCGAGAAACTAGTCAAAGAGATAATGACAAATGCATTACTAGGACAAGGCTATCAAATACTTTCCTTCACTTTTTGAAAAATGAGAATGAGCCAATATAAGTGAGGGAAATGAGCTCTTGCATTAGAGAAAATGATTTGCAATAAGTGTAGAACATGCAATAGTGAGAATGTTTTAAGATTCTACAACTATTAAATTACAAGAAGTAGAAGGGTATAGTATTCAATCACTGGATGACAATCATTTATTTTGAAGTGAAAATTACTCAATAGAAATTTAAATGCACAACACTCATCAGTACTATGTCCAAGAGTTATGTGGTATCAACAATGTGGAACAATTTCATCCTTAGGATATAGTCTTATCTTTTCTTTCATTGGTGGTAATGTTTTAATTTCTTTTTTTAGAAGTTGTAGTTTCCTTTCACTTTCAGGTGGCAGACAAGGGAACTTTAGTTTCTTTAGCTTGTAAGGCCTCTCGTGCTTGCCAGATTCACCATATTGTCTAGATGGGATTAGGGAAAGAGGTCCCAATATGATCTTGTATTTGTTATCATTATCCTTAGGAGGTATGGGTTTCTCTTTCGAAAAGAGGACACCTATATCAAGAGGAGGATCTAAGACAATCCTACCATCACTATGAAGCATTAGGTATTCTTTAGGAGCACTTATGTTGAGAGGGGGATTTTTATATCCTAAACCTTTGGTTTCTTTGGCTAATATTTTCTCTAGGAGTTGATGAATTTTATGTTCACTTGTTGTATCACATCCTTTTTGTGTAATATTGTGAATCCTTTGCCATATGTCTCTTCAAGGTTGATTGATGTGTTGGTTACTTTGTTGACATAGCATGGTTGAATTCTTTCTTGTTTAGAGGAGCTAGGTTCACCCATTGTAGGTAACTTATTCTCATATTGTGACTCAGTTTTAGGGTGTAAAAGACCAAACTTTTCAAGTTTTGTTGGTTGTTTCATTTAAGGATAAAAGGATGCATTGGACTCAAGGTTGTTAAGGCAATCATTGATGAATTCATTCATGTTGGAATCATCTTCTCCAATGCTATCAACATCATGAGGATGGCATGCATTAGGAGTTGTGTGAGCATGAGTATGTTCAATTTCATTAGGGGGTAAAAACACAGTTGTATCACATTGTATAAAGGAAACAACCAACACCGATTCAACTTTTAAACTTGAATCACTAAAAAGTGGCATATATGTTTTGAATTTTGAAATGATGTTACAAACTAGTAAAACATGTATTTTTAATATATTTTATGTTTGTATTTTTATTTTATAAATAAAAAAATTATTTTAAATTAGTTTTTAATAAATTAACACTATAATTTAGGTGCTGATAAAATGCTAAAAAAAAAAGTTGCATGAAGCGTCAAACATTTTATATTAAATTTTATTTTTTCTCTTTCAATTTTTGTGTGTATTTATAACTTGATACTTTAGTGCATGGATACATTTTTTTCTAATTTGGATAAACATATATTTCTAAATAAATATTAAAATGTGTGAGAATCAAAAAATAGTTGTTTTCATCAGACGTTAACTTTCATATTAAAAATTTATCTAAAATGAAAAAAAATTATACCATCTTGAAATAGATTCTTCTATCTAGTGCATCATATTTTTTAAAATATTTTTTAATAAGTTTTAGTATTTTTCCTTGGCATGGTAATCAACCTAATATTTTGTGTTGATAATCTACTTTTAGTATATATATATAATTAAACTATTAACATTAATATATTTTTTAAAACGACACTTATGAATCTACAAAATCTTGTGTTTATATATAGTTTTAAAATGTTATTTACATTAGTAGGAATTATTGAAACTTCAAGTTTTTCAAATAATTTTTATTTTTTGGTAAATTCGACTCAAAGTGGTGCTCCATATATTTTTAGCCAACAATTTTAGGTGAAAAAGTTGTGGAAGAATTAAACTTATCTGGAATGAATCTTACTAGATCATATGTTTGACCAAAATTGATTTTTAGTTAAAAATACTTAAATTCTGTTGGGTTGATAAGTTGGTTGAAAGAGTGACACAACTTTGTGCTTTTACCCTAGGGTCATTGCCAAAAACACAATTTGAAACATCAACCAAAGAGAACAAGGACTTCCACGCATTGCCTAAATAGATCTCCATTTTTGGAATTTTAGACCTAAACATGGTAATTTATGATGAGGGCGCAGCTCGAGACACAGAAAATAACCCACAAACAAGAGAATAATTTTATTATTCAGAAAATGGAGCATCTTACATGCAGAGGATCTCAATTCGCCAAGTTCTACAACACATGCAAGCTACAGAAAGCTATAGAATATCCCTTTCGTAATATGCGAGTTTGTCCCCAAAAAGTTACCCAAAAATTAGAAAACCACTCATAAATAGAGCTCCTCTTTAGTTTGGAGCCAAAAAAACATTAAAATTTGAGTTTAGGCAGTTTTGCGCTGAAAAATTACAACTTGAAGTTCAAATTTCAAAAGAACATTTGCAATTGTATCTTCTAGAAAGTGCGCCAACTTCCCGGGGCCATAACTTTTGATCCGGGGCTCTGATTCGCAAACCATTTGAACCGTTGGAAAGGTCTCGAAGTCAAGAATGCACTTGTAATCTGCTACGCCAATTTTGGAAAGTTTTGGGGCCATTCCAGGAGCTCTAAGTGCCTCAAATCCAACTTAGAATATTTTTAGGTGCAAATCTAGGAAACTAAAACTGCAATATCTTTCAACCTAGGAATAGAAAATAAAAACCATAAATTAGGAATTTCATTATGACGAAAAGGGTATCAAAAACTATAAAAACATCTAAAAATTGAGAAACTTAAAATTTAACTATTTTTGGGTGATGCAAGATTTCCCTTACACCACTGGATGCTCCTGCATCAGACACCTAGGGTAATTTGAAAAGTGACCCCATCACGTCTCAGATGGTTGAGGAAAACCCAACTAGTCAACCACTGCCTTAAATAGCTAGGATGAATCTTCGATAGGCCTTCCTCTCCATTTCACCAGATATTCTTCATACTACCTGTTTCTGGTACTCCTTCCCACACGACTATCCAAGATTTCCTCAATCTCCTCCTTTTCTGCAGTAGATGCTGGAATCTCACAATGTTTCATCGGTGGTACTTCCTCTGCCCCACCTTCATGATACTCTCCAAATCTAAAATGTTGAACATAGGGGAAATGTTGAATCCATCCGGAAACTCTACCTCATACGCATTCCCTGAATCATGCTTCTTCAAAATTTTACAGGGACCGAACTTCTTCATCTTACATTTTTTATATGTTCCCACTAGAAACCTTTCTTTCCTCAAGTGGACCATCACTTCATCACCAATCTGAAACTCCTTATACCTCCGCTTCTGATTTTCCTTAGCCTTATACTGCATATTAATCTTGATAATATGTTCTCTTACCTTCTCATGTATATCCTTGATGTGTTCTGCAAAATCTTCAGCTTCAGCACTTATTTTCTTCTCTTGGTCCATCTTCCTCAATTCTGGAGCTATTTTGGGGCTACCTCCATACACAATCTGGAATGGTGATCTACTAGTGCTTCTGTTGACAGAATTGTTGTAAGAAAATTCTACCTGGGGTAAGATCAAGTCCCATCCCTTGGGTTTATCTCCTACCAAACATCTCAATAGGTTACCCAGACTCTTGTTAACAACCTCTGTTTGCCCATTTGTTTGTGGATGGTGTGCGAACTAAACTTCATCTCTATCTTCAGCTTCTTGCACAAGGTCCTCCAAAAGTACCCCACAAATTTGGTGTCACGATCTAAAACAATACTCTTTGGTAGACCATGTAGCCTCACCACCTCTTTGAAGAACAAGTCAGCAATGTGGACTGCATCATGGGTCTTCTGACATGGAATGAAATGTGCCATCTTCAAAAACCTATCAACCACCACAAAGACTAAATCATTCCCTCATTTTGTCCTTGGCAAACCAAGAACAAAGTCCATACTTATATCCTCCCATGGCCTCTCCGGTATAGGTAAGGGCTGGTATAATCTGTATTCTGGCTCTCACTTTAGCCATCGACATACCCTATAGCTTTGTACAAACTTCTTCACATCCTATGACAACCGAGGCCAATAATAATGCTCACTGATAATGGCAATGGTCTTATCCCATCCAAAATTCCTACCATTCCTCCACTATGCTTCTCCTTTATTAGGTTCTCCCTCATGGAACTCCTTGGGATACACAATTGACTTCCCTTAAATAACATGCCATCTTGGATTATGAAATCCAACCATCTTGTCTGTCCTTTAACAGTTCCTTGCAAGCTTTCCAAGCCTTTGCAAAATCGGATCTCTGCATACAGTGTCTTGAGTTCATTGAACCCAACCACTTCAATCTGCATCTTTGTCATCAATGTATGCCTCCTACTTAAGGCATCTACAACCCTATTTGACTTCCCACTCTTATGTTTCAAAACAAAGGTATAACTCTACAAAAACTCTACCCATTTCATATGCCTCTAATTTAATTTTCCCTGACTATTTAGGTACTGCAAGGCCTGATGATCAGTATATAGAACAAATTATTTTGGCAACAAATAATGTCTCCATTTCTTTAATGCTTGAACTATTGCATAGAACTCCTGATCATATACATAATACTTTCTCTTGGCATAATTTAACTTTTCACTGAAACAAGCAATGGGCTTACATTCTTGGCTCAATATTGCTCCAATGGCACATCCACTAGCATCAGAATCAACCTGAAACACCTTGTTGAAATCTGGGAGGTCTAGAATAGGTTGCTCTATCACCTTCTGCTTAATAGTTCAAAATTTTTTGCCGCTCCAGTGCTCCACTTGAATTATTTTCTATCCCCTCTCATTGTTTCAGTCAGGGCTCCACAAATACTACTGAAGTTTCTAATGAACTTTCTATAAAAACTAGCCAAACCATGGAAAGATCTCACCTCGGTAGCAGTTCTTGGGGTAGGCCATTCCAGAATAGCCTTCACCTTCTCTAGGTCCATCTTGAGACCTTCTGCTGAGACAACAAACCCCAAGTACACTAACTCCCTCTTCACAAAATTGCACTTCTTCAGATTAATCAACAACTTCTATTCTCTTAACTTCTCAAAGGCTCTCTGAATATGCATCAGATGCCATCCAACATCTTACTAAAAATCAAAATATCATCTAAATACACAATAAAAAAACTTCCCAGAAATTCTTTTAGTACCTCATCCATGAGCCGCATGAATGTGCTCGGTGCATTGGTTAGCCCAAAAGGCATGACTAACTACTCATACAGGCCCTCTTTGGTTTTGAAGGAAGTCTTCCATTCATCTCCCTCTTGAATCCAGATCTGGTGATATCCACTCTTTAGATCAATCTTTGTGAAGTACTGAGCTCCACTCAAACAGTCCATTAGGTTATCCATCCTTGGCAGGGCAAATCTGTACTTGATTGTTATCTTGTTTATAGTTTAGGAATCTGTACACATCCTCCACTCCCCATCCTTCTTTGGTGCTAGTATTGCAGGTACTGCACATGGACTCAAACTCTCCCATATCAAACCCTTTCTCAACAACTCTTGAACTTCTCTGTTCAACTCCTCATTTTCTATTGGAGTCATTCTATGAGTTGCCTTATTTGGCAAACTAGCTCCAGGAATCAAGTCAATCTGATGATTGATCTTCCTTATTGGTGGTAAACCCTCAGGTACATTATCAGAAACAATATCCTGAAACTCATCCAACATCCCAAAAAATTCTTCTGGCACCTTCTCACTATCCTCATTACTCACTCTAGGAATCAATGCATAACACACACGCTCATGCTTCATACCTTCTAAAAAATTTCTTCCATCTACATAACAAATTCTAGCACTACTGCATACCTTTTCTTCGGTCTCCTTCAGGGGTTTCAACTTGTGACGAACCCCATCCTTTGTCAAGGAATAAGTGTTTGCATGGCCATCATGTATAGCTCGCCTATCGAACTGCCACGGCCTCCCCAACAACATGTGACATGCATCCATGGGATGATATCACAGAGTACCTCATCATGGTAGCTCGATCTTGAACTTTACTAGGCACTGCTCATTGACCAAAACTTTGTGGTCTTTCTACAACCAAGCAATCCGATATGGATCGGGTGCCTTTCCCTCTTTAGCTTCAACTTTGTGACCATCTCCTCGACACCAGATTATCGGTGCTCCCACCATCAATAATGACATCACAACATTTTCCTTCACACTTGTACCTTGTGCGAAATAGATTCTTCCTCTATTCTGGTTCCTTTTCCTAGTCACTAGGGTTCTCCTAATCACTAGGGCTTCTCCCCTTTTAGTATCATCTAAATGTTCAGATTGGGCCTCCTCATCTGCATGCGCAACCCTTCCATGACCTTTTGGCCTTTTTCTGCCCTTCCTTGGTGTTGTATTCATAGGCTCGATGTTCCTTCTTCACCACACTGGAAACACATTCCTCTGAAACCACCTCTTCCAGATCCTTGTCCATATCTCCCTCGTCCTCTACCTCTTTGATCACCACCGCTTTGATCACGAGTTGTCATTCCTTTGGCTTTTTGGTACCCACATCTTCACTTTTCTTTTCATCATCATTTTGGCTTCCTGAAGGTCTTCCATTGCCCCTTCCGCTTTGACCTCCTTGTCCTTTTTGCTTGCCATCAAATCTTTTGTTCAGCTTCTCTTCCACCTTTAGAGAAAACTGATACACATCCTCAATGGTGGTCATTCTGTCTAAGCTTAACTCCTCCTGAATGCTCGGTCGTAACCCATTAAGATATCAGGCTACCTTCTCCTTATTGGCCTCTGTGTGACCCGTTTTGATGATTATCTTGTGAAAATATTCAATATATTCTTTATAGATCTACTTCCTTGCTTCAACCCTTGCAATTTCTTCAACAAATCTAACTTGTAGTCCACTGGTATGAACTGCTTCTTCAGTTTCTCTACCATGCGATCCCATCTGGTGATCTTGACTTTTCCTCTTCGATTTCTTTCCAACTAGACCTCTTACCACCAAATACTGGCATGGCCCTTCATCTTCATTTTTGTAAACTTAACCCGATCTGGGTCCTCTATTTCCTCATACTCAAAATATTCTTCTAGCTCATTGATCCAGTCGATCAACTCTTCCAGGTTCAGACTTCCAGAATAACTAGGGACTTCTACTCTGGGTCTTTTACCAATCTTCGAAATGGCCTTTATTAGCCACATTTGGTCTTGATCAAATGCTTCTTCTTCCACTTCTACATCTGAACCCTCTTCCTCTCCTTCATCCTCACTTTCCTCCCTTGGGTTTAACCCTCTTCTCAACTGCTCTTGTAACACATCAATCTATCTTTGGAGGGCTGCCAGTGCATCTCTTCCACCAGCATCTCTGCTGCCTCGACCACCTCTAGCACCACCACACCTATCAGGCATCACTCTTGGAGGAATCTTTCTTGACCTTGACCCACAACCACGGTCTTGGTGTGAACTGTCTCACAATCAGTGGTCTGTCCACAGGCTCAAGAAAACCCACTCTGATACCACTTGATGAGGGTGCAGCCTGAGACACAAAAAATAACCCACAAACAAGAGAATAATTTTATTATTCAGAAAATGGAGCTTCTTACATGCAGAGGATCTCAATTCCCCAAGTTCTACAACACATGCAAGCTACAGAAAGCTACAGAATAACCCTTTCACAATGTGCGAGTTTGCCCCCAAAAAGTTACCCAAAAATTAGAAACCCGCCCATAAATAGAGCTCCTCTTTAGTTTGGAGCCAAAACAATATTAAAATTTGAGTTTAGGCGGTTTGGCACTGAAAAATTACAATTTGAAGTTCAAATCTCAAAAGAACATTTGCAATTGTATCTTCTAGAAAGTGGGCCAACTTCCTGGGGCCATAACTTTTGATCCGGGGCTCCAATTCGTGAACCGTTTGAACCGTTGGAAAGGTATCGAAGTCAAGAATGCACTTGAAATTTGCTATGCTGATTTTAGAAAGTTTTGGGGTCATTTTAGGAGCTCTAAGTGCCTCAAATCTAACTCAGAAGATTTTTAGGTGTAAATCTGTGAAAGTAAAACTGCAATATCTTTCAACCCAGGAATAGAAAATAAAAACCATAAATTGGGAAATTCATTATGATGGAAAGGGTATCCAAAAATGTAAAAACATCTAAAAACTGAGAAACTTGAAATTTAACTACTTTTGGGTGATGCAAGATTGCCCTTACACCACTAGATGCTCCTGCATCAATTTACTAATTACACAATGTACTAAGGTGAAAATGAAAATTTTTGATGAAATTTTAAACTTATAACAATGCATTGAAATGAAGCAATTTAAGCTAAATGGAGTGAAATTGATTGAAACAAAAAATTAGGAAATTGAAACACAAAGGTAACATCACCAAATAAAAGTAAAAAAATAAAATATTAATGTCTTGAAAATGAAAAGTAGTAGATAACAGTGACTCATTTCCTAGTAAGGACGAATGGGTCCTAGTTAGATGTTTATGAGATGTTTTTTGTGGATTTTAGAGTGAATTTTGATGCTTTTTCAATTTCTAGAAGGTTTAGATCAAAGACGATCAAGGACTTATTCACTAGTAAATACGAATGGGTCCTAGTGTATTTTTAAACTATTTTTAATGATTTTCAAGTTTTCAGTTATATCTTTCACTTCCAGGTCTGAGATGGTGAGCTTTAGTTTCAATTGTTTCAGAAACTCAACGTAAAAATGCAATGAAAAAATGAAATGCAAGACCTAGGTTGAAATGATTTTTTATAAATTTTCAAATGCAATTGTATGTGATCTAAATGAGATGCAAAATGACTATTTTTTTGTAATTTTCAGACTTAGAGAGATGCAAAACCATGCAAATCTAAACCCTAGGTATGTGTAGGATCATGATGGGCCAAAAATTGGGAATATGATGGGTATGTGGCTGATGACTGTTATTTTACCCAAATTTGATGAAACGAAAAGGGTTTTTAAAGGAGATTCTCAGCTTTCCATTGATATAAATTATGCTTCACTTTGAATTTAATAAGTAATTATTATTCATTTTCTCTTCAAATTACAACTAAAGTTCTGATTGATAGGCTGATTGAAAAACATCTATAGCTTTCAAACAGTATCACATTTTTTGAATCCAAAACATGCGTCACATTCTATGCTCTGCATACTATAGTATTAAAACAAAAAAATTGAATTTCATGAAGTTTTAACCAAGTTAAGGTGGTCATACATATGAGTTTTTATATTTTAAAAAAATTAATAAAAAAATCATAATTAATTATTTACTTGGAAAAAAATTACAAAAAAATATGCATCACATTGGGGCATGAGTCCTCTACTTATATCTAAAATCTTATAAAAAAATATTATCAGTTTATTGTGGTTAGGGTGGTCAGACAGACACCTACTTCTTATTTTTTCCCTAAAATTTAAGTACTACTACATTGAAATTTCAAATTTTCACCTTGAATATATTTTCTTTAAAAAAAAAAAAACCGAGTAGTTTAAAAACTACATTCAATTTTCCATAGATTCTATTCTTACATATCTTTTAAATAATATAGATAACTTATTCAAGTTTTTATGTCAAGTTGCCTAACTTCAATTTTTCTAATTTTTTTGCCACTTAAGGGCCTATTTTTTCCATGATGATCCTACACATACCCCTCTATATGATATGTAAGATTTCAATGCATAAAAAGTATCCCTAAATGAGATTTTAAGTCAATGAAAATATAAATGAAATTGAATTTAAGATCTAACTTAAGATGCAATGATATATTCCAAAAGTTAGAAAATTGCAATGTTCAATATTGTCGGGTTCACCATTAAATGTTGAGGTGAACAATAGAGGTAGACCCAAATGCATGAGCAATATGGTGGACCAATAATTTTTCTAAGACCCTAAACACTACAATTATGTACATGATATGATGCAAATATCAATCCAAAATAATACCTAACTATTATAGAAAATATGGGGGAAGTTTTTAGAGCATAAAAGCTATGTACCTGATTAAAAAGTTGTTTTTGAGCTACAAAGGACTCATTCACACTTAGTGGAGAATGGGTCACTATTAGGGTTTTTGAAACTGATATCAGGGTCATATTCATTGTTTTCTACACTCTAAAATTCCCTATTATCAACTTTTTAAAGTTTGCATTTAATTTTGTAGCTTTGATTCCTTGATTTTTCATGTTGAATGACAACTTTTGCAACTTGACAACTTTCACAATCTTGCTTCAAACTTGCTTCACTTGATCTTCAACTTGTAAATCTGCAATAACACACTCAAGGGAAAAAAAACTTATTGATTGTTAGTGAATAGGGGTTTTCCTCAGTCAAACCCCTTATAGGTAACTAAACTAAATGATGAAATGAATGAAATGAAGCATGAGTATGGAATAATGTAATTTATATCACCTTGGATGATGTCTTGTGAAAAAAAATTGCAATCTAACATGTAGTAGCCATGAAGAATGTAGATCTTCGATCCTTGAATGTCATTTTAACAATGCTTGCAAGTAGATCTTCAATGCTACATCTACTTTTTTAGCTCAACAACATGAATGAATGCTCCAAGCCTTTGACATGATGATATGAATTTGAATTGCTACAATAAAATCTTGAAATATAGCTTGAAATTCCTTGTGAATGCTCTTGAAATGCTTGATAATTCTCTTTCTCTTGATCTCATGAAGTCACATAAGTTTTCTAGGAGAAAAAATGTGAATTAACCCCTTATTTATACTAAATAAGGAGATTAACCCCTAGATTCAAATAATTAAGGCAAGCACTAGATCTGGAAAGAAGCATTATTAAATTCCCATAAGAATGAAATTAGAAAAGGGGGGTCTCATCAAGGGAGGATCCATTCACCACCTAGGGTGAATGGGTCCTAGCTTAGTTTACCAGGACCTAACCTTGGGGGATTGAAAGAAGGCTAAAACCCCACTTCAAATCAACTAAAAAAGAGGGATCTGGTTAAGGGAGGACCCATTCACCAGCTAGGGAAAATGGGTCCTTGCACCATTTTCCAAGGCCTAATCTTTCCCGATTAAATCATTTTTAAATTAAATTATGGGTGTCGAGATATATCTTTGGGAGGTGTCAAAATTAATGCTTAAATTTGAATTAAAAGGGGTTAATTACTCAAATTACCCACAATTAATTAATGACCACCTAGATAAATGTGAAAGTGCCTTATAACACTTAAATAAGGTACACATTATGTACATTTTATTCAGAAAGGGGCCCATAAGGCTTAATTAAGAAAATACATCCCAAAAAAGTGTGAAAGTGTGTTACAACACTTTACAACACCTTTGCAAAGGATCAATTAAGGCACATTTTATTCAAATAAAGGTCCTATAATAGTGTGAATGTGTACAAAATATTACAACACCATTCTAAGACATCAGTAATTTAGTTTTAATGTTAATTATTGTGGAAAATGGAAATGGATGTTTCACTTCTTTGTTCACACAAAAAAGGGAATGAAGGAAGAGGGATCCAATTTTGCAATGCTCACATTAAAGAGAAAACCATTGAGATTTCAATGCAAAGAAGATTGAAATATGTCAAATGGGATTATCCTAGAGGCTGAAAACTAATAAAAGGGTTTACCACTAATGCAAAATTTGGAAAATGCAAGATATTTGAAAACACAGTGTGATATGCAAAATGTCCTAGAAAATGACTTATAAATGCAAATAAAGATAAATAGACAGCTATGAAATAGAAAGTGTGCACCTAGAAATGTGTTGAAGACTACAAACAGTTCTAAAATTTTAGAAATGTTGATTTTGAAACCTAGTGGGACTCATTTTCCATTTTGGGCCAATTAGTCCTAGGTCTTGAAAACTACATCGGAGCTTGTTTTAGCCAAATGGGTATCCAAATTCCTTGGATTCTCTTAAAAAAGGTACAATGGAACTCATTTACCACTAATGGTGATTGAGTCCACATTGAATTTTTTGAAAACTCAAAACTGGTATTTGTAGCTCTTGGTCTACTATTTCTGTTCCTCCATGTGTTTGGATCCGAAACTGCCAAATTTGGGCCTGTAAGTGACTTTTTGTGAATATTTTGACCTTGCAAATAGGGAGATGAATGCAACAAGCTTGAAACCTATTCTTCAATCATCTCCAAGCCTTTCAAAGAACCTAGATCTACAATCACACAAGAGAGAAAATGCTGATTGTTAGGGAATAGGAGCTTGCCTTGGTCAAACCCCATTTAGGTAAGTAAACCAAAATGATGAAACAAGATAATGAAGCATGAATACAAAGTAATGAAATTAGAAACTTTTTATGATGATGAATCTTGAATTTCTACAATAATGGATGAATTTTTTTTCCTTTGAATGCCTTAAAAGTGATCTTGAAAGCTATCTTGCTGACCTTGTGAAGACTTGAAGTGCTTAAATCTTGACTTGATAGCATGAATGGATGATGGATGGATGGAATGAGAGTTTGGAAGATTTTTTATAGGAAAGGCACTCAAATGTACATTAATTTTATCCCCAAGGTCAACATTGAAGAAAATTAAACTTAAAACCCAATTTTTCCCACTCAAACCTCAAAAATGGCCCAAATGGGACTCATTCACCATCCTAGGAAAGTGAGTCGCACCTGGATGGGACTCATTAATCCAAAGTGGAAAATGGGTCCCATAGGGGCTATTTTTCTAGTTGGGATGTTGGGGAATGAAGAAATTAAGCTTTTATGTTGACCTAGTCAGGTTTTTTTATCTAAATTTTCCTTGGGATTTACAATATGGGGTCATAAGGTCCTAATAAAGATGATATAAAGATCATAAATTCAATTAATCCAAAATCCAATGTGAAAGTGTAAATAAATACACTTTACAACACTAAATTAAGGCCAAATTGAGTCTATTTAGCTTAGAAGGGCCCTAAACCGAATGTGAATGTGAAAAACACATTACAACACTAGATTAGGTCCACTTGATTTATAAGCCTCATGAATTTTATGTGAAAGTGTAAATAAATACATTTTAAAACATCAAATTAGGGAAGGGTGAGGTTTATTTAGCTTTAAAAGGGCCCAAGACCTAATGTGGATGTGTAAAACATATCACAACACTAGATCAAGGAAATATTAAGTCCAATTTATTAATAAATCAAGGAAAAATGAGTACTTTTTTGGTGTCCACATTTAGCCCCCACTTTAGTGAGAGGATGGACTTTCTTCAAACTCACACTAAAGTAGACATTCAAGAGGGGTCCAATCATACCAATGCAAATGACAAAGGATGACAAAGATCAAGGCAATGGTTAGGCCCCCAGGATCCTAAGTCAAACCAACATAAGAACGAAAGGACACACACAAGGTGTATAATATGTAGCAAAACATGATACACAATCATGCAATGTCAAGAACTAAAAGAATGAAAAATAAGACATGCATCAAATATGCACTCACTTTGGGTCCATGGATTATTAGGTCATCCATGGGGTGAGTTGTGCCAAAGAAGTGGTTTACTAAGAAAGACATGCTAGTGTGTCAGCTTCCCATTAGAATAACCATACTAAATTTATCCTCTTGATAACTTTGATAAGGAACCACAATGTAATGCTTTTTGTAAATGCTTTTGAATGTCATGTAAAAATTTTGTTAAAGGGGATTTTTCTTTATTCTTGTAAGGTCTTCTTCTTAGGGAGCATTGTGCCTAATGTCTCCAAGAGAGGACAAGTCAAGGTGTCATATCATTGCCCATGGGATGCCTTGTTTGCATCATGCCATGTTAGTAGATCATACACTCTTGGATGGTATCAAACCCAATGATACCACCAAGAAGAGGACGCATCACAAGAAAAATAAAAATCATGTCATGGAATTTTTTCCAAAATATGTCATCTATGTATGCCCCCACTTTAAAGTGGTTGCTACACCAACACTATCAATAATTGATTTAAATTAGCCAATGTAAGAAGACATTAGACCCAATCTTGGAAAGTCTGATGCCAAGTCATATGTTTCAAAATTGAGCTACATCATGAATAAGTATGTCACATGAGAGTCAACTTAAGGCATGTCATCCACATCCAAAGATTGTTCTTATATGTTCATGAAAGGTTTACAACTAGCCAAAAGAGACAACAAGTGACATATGGGGATAGGGCTTCCTAACCCATTGCCCCCACTTAGTGAAGGACAAGGGGGAGCCTAAAATGAATGATGATACATTGCTTCGTGCGATGAATGCAAAACATGTGAATATGGCAAGGAACAACAAATAATATTATTTACGTCGATAAGTAAAAAAAATTCTGCTTGATACATATTTAATGAGATATCTATTAGTTTAGGATGTACCAAGGTTAAAGTTTTCTTGGAAGAATTGTTTGTGATAGTTTTGACATTAAATGAAGGTTTTTATTTTTAGGTACGATAACCAAGATCATTAGTCATTTATTGTGTTTTAGGCATTATAGGAACATGTATACATTGTTCTATAGCATCACATTCTTTCTCAAGTTTCTTCATGAGATCAAAATGTCTTCCAAAAAGTTGTCACTTGTTTTGGATTTGGTTGTTCAATTTTCTCAAAGTTTGTCTTAGATGTTGTCTTTTCTTTTAACGTAGTTGAAGGGAATGTTTTTGAATTTTTTATTTCTATTACTAGTTTTTGTTTTCTCATTTTAGACTCTTTGTTATGATCATGTATTCTCCCATGGATGTAGAAATTAAATCAAAGGTTTCAAAGCCTCTTACAATAAATTTGTGGCTTCTTCAATTTTCTTTTGTATTTCTATATATTTTTGCTTGGTATTGATCATAGCACATGTAACCTTTTTCTTTTGAGAAGTAGAAGGTGACTTGTCATAAAATCCCAACATTTGCTTCAAGGCTTCATCACTTTCAAAGCATGATGGTGGTAAATCCATATCAAGCATTTCACGGTGCTTCAAGGTGAGGTTGATTTTTGGTTTGTGCATGATAGTGTTGATGTTTGCTTGTACCATGATACCTTCCCTATTAGGAGATTTTTTAGTAGAACTAAAAACTAGATTTTCATGACATTTGATGCTTGCTTCTTCAACATTGACTTCATCACAAGTAAGGGAATGATACATGGTTGTATTTTATTGCTTTGTTGTGATGGTATTTCATTGTTCAATGATGTTTTCCTTGTGATTCTCATTGATGGTATCTTGTAAGACCATAATGTCTTGTTTACAAATAGGAGAGATATTAGGAGAGGAGTAAATTTGATTATTGTCCATAATGTCATCCTTTTTCTCTAAGGTATCAATCTCCTGTTCCATAATATTTACCCTAGTAGCAGAGATTTTAGGAAAGTGACAAACAATAGGTTCATCACAATTCATGGTTAGATTTGATAAAGTAGATTCATCGCTCATAGGAGAGGCATCAAGAGAAGGATAAATAGGAGTTTCACTGTTACCAATGATTGGAATTTTTTTTTTCAAATAATTCTTCCCAAATGGTAGGGGCATTAGGAAAGGGAGGAATAAGATTCTCATGAGTCTCAATAAGGATATCTTCTAACACTAAAATATCTTCTTCGTGTCTAGAGAAGATATTAGGAGAAGAAAGTATTTGATTTTCATGATTATCTACATTTACATCACCATTTCTTATAATTTCTTCTTGAGTAGGAGAAGTGGGATTGTCATAACTCTCAAATATCAACATATCCCCCAGACAATTTTTTTTCATGATCATTTACGATTGTATCCTTATTCACTAAAGCATGTTCACAAGTAAAGGAGGTGTTGGGAGTAGTGGCCATGATCTCAATGTTGTGTTTCATAGTGTATGTCCAAGGGGGAGGAGGAGGCAAACAAGCAATAATTTCATGATCTTCAATGATTGTGTCTTCTTTCATCGAGAGACCCTCATCACCTATGGCAAAGATATTAGGAGAAAGATAATTATTATTATCATGAGTATCGATGCTTGCATCCTTTTATGTCAAACCTATAGTGTATGATCTTGGTGAGAGGAAGTCCTTAAGGGCTTCATCTAACATGTATAAGTAATCACTACTAAATGGATTTGATTATATACTTCTTCTAAATGTAAGCATTTTTTTAATTGTTTATTATGATGTTATTGGTTTTTTGTTTTCGTTTAGAACTAATGCTGAAAATGAAAATTTCAAAGATCTAATGCTATCCATAATTTCCATGAATGTACATAATACTATTTATAATTACTTTAATGTAATAGAAGCTATGCAAACTTAAAATGTAATGTAAAGACCTAGGATGAAATGTAATTTTTTAGATTTCTGGCAAGGTAATTTATTGATTACACTATGCAATAATCTCAAAATGAAATATTGTGAATGCAAATTTGAAATTAAGAAATGCATGAAATGAACCAATTTAAGCTATATTTTTCAAAATGCATGAAATAGAAAGTCAACCCAGTGAAACAACTAACTAATGGCAGCAAATAGAAGCTTAAAAACAAGGTTTTTAGTGATATAAAAGGTTGTTTTAGATTTGTACAAGGACAGATTCACCTAAAGTGCAAAATGAGTCTTAGTATGGGTTTTTTTTGCAAAATTTTTAGGAATTTTCAATGTTTTTTATGATTTTTATGTTGTATTATGTGTAACCTAAGTGCAAATGTAGTTTTTAGATGTTATTCAATGATTTGATATGAAAAAATGTAACCTATATGCACTTTCACTAATGCAAATTAACTAATAAAAATTCTAATGTAAATTAAATGCAAGCTAGACCTAGTATGATGATGGAGTCCAAATTAGAAAAGAAGGTATTCAAAAACCAAGTTCAGCAAAATATGGACAATGGAAATGGATGCTTCACTTCCTTATTCACACAAAAATGGGAATGAAATAAGAGGGATCCAATTTCACAATTCTCACATTCAAGAACAAACCCTTGAGATTTCAATGCAAAGGAGATTGAAAATGCAAGATGTTTCAAAACACAGTGTGATATGCAAACTGTTGTAGAAAATGACTTAGAAATGCAAATAAAGAAAAATAGAAAGCTATGAAATAGAAAGTGTGCACCTAGAAATGTGTTGAACACTAGAAAAAACTCTAAAATTCTAGAAATGTTATTTTTTAAGCTTGGTGAGACTCATTCACCATTCTGGGTGAATTAGTCCCAATTTTGGAAAACTACACCGAAGCTTGTTTTAGCCAAATGGGTATCCAAATCCATAGGAATCTATGAAACTAAAGTATAGTGGGACTCATTCAACATTAATGGATAATTATTCCACTTTGAATTTTTTGAAAAATCAAAAGTGGAATCCATAGCTCCGTGTCTGCTCTTTCTATTCCTCCAGGTATGACAATCTGAAACTACCAAATTCAGCCCTATAAGTGACATTTTGTCAAGATTTTGACCTTTCCAATAGAGAGATGACCCAAAAAGTTTTAAACCTATTAATCAATCATCTCCAATCCTTTGGAAGAACCTAGATCTACAATCACACAAGGAAAGAGAGAGAAAATGTTGATTGTTAGGGAATAGGGGTTTACCTTGGTGAAACCTCGTTTAGGTAATTAAACCATAATGATGAAACAAGATAATGAAGCAGGAATATAAAGTAATGCCTAAATTTTTACTTGATGGCATTAATGGATGATGGATGGATGGAATGAGGGTTTGGAAGCCTATTTTTATAGGAAAGGCACTCAAATGGCTATTAATCTGATCCCCAAGGTTGACATTGAAGAAAAATAAACTTAAAACCCATTTTTTCCTGCTCAAACCTTGAAAATGGTACAAATGGGTCTCATTCACCCAAAGTGGAAAATGGACCCCATAGGGTCTATTTTTCTAGAAGGGATGTCAGGCAATGAATAAATTAAGCTTTTATGTTGATCTAGTTAGGTTTTTGATCAAAATTTTCCTTAGGATGCACAATATGGGGTTATAGGAGCCTAATAAGGATGATATAAAGATAATAAATGCAATAGGGCCCAAAATCCAATGTGAAAGTGTAAATAAATACACTTTACAACTCTAAATTAAGGCCAAATTGAGTCCATTTAGCGTAGAAGGGTCCTAAACCCAATGTGAATGTGAAAATAAAATTAAAACACTAGATTAGGTTCACCTCATTTACAAGAATCATGAATTTAATGTGAAAGTGTAAATAAATGCATTTTACAACATTAAATTAGGGTAGGGTTAGGTTTGTTTAGCTTTAAAAGGACCCAAGACCTAATGTGGATGTGTAAAACACATCACAAAACTAGATCAAGGAAATATTAAGTCCAATTTATCATTAAATCAATTAAGGAAAAGGCATAATTTTTTTATGTCCATAATTATCAAACCAAGTAAGGGAAAGGCTTAATTTTTCCGTTACTACAATATCATCAACATATAATGCAATAAATAAGAAACTATGACCATTAGTTTTACAATAAACATAATGATATGATTTAGAACACCGAATTCCCAAAATCAACGCATATGTATCAAATTTTTAGTACCACATCCTAGGACTCTAATTTAAGCTATACAAATATTTCTTCAATTTGCAAACCAACTTACCTTTACCTTTCACCACATAGTGATTTGGCTGTGTCATATAAATATCCTTCTCCAAATCACCATGAAGGAAAGAAGTTTTCAAATCCATTTTCTCAACCTCTAAATCATAAGCAATAGTAATGGAAAGCAAAAATATAATGGATGTAATTTTTACAACAAGAGAAAATCTCACCATAAGGAACACCCTAAACTTGATAGTAACCTTTTGTAACCAACTATTATTTGTACTTCTCAATACCTCCATCTGAACCAATCATTTTCTTGAACATGCATTTTGAACCAATAAGTTTTTTTCCTTCAGGAAATGGTACAAGATCCCATGTATCATTCACTTTCAAAGCTTCCATTTCTTCATCCATAGCAATCTTCTAGGATTCTAGATCATTCATATCGAGTGCCTCTTCTATAGATATGGGTTCATCGATGTTAGTATTCAATAAAAAAATAAATCTCCAATCATTAGGTGAATACTTTTCAAGTGGTTGTCTATGCCTTGTAGACCTACGAACAAGCTAAGTTGGAGGCTCTTCCTCCTCTTATGAAGATTCAAGCTAGATGAGATCTCCTCAAATTATTGTCTATCCATGTGCCTCAATTATACTTTCTTAGGTGTACAAGGAAATTGAATCACATCTTCTTGTTTACCTTGTTCTTACTACAATGTAACAAAAGAAGGCTTAGTTTCTCTAAAAATAACACTTCTACTATGTATTACCTTCTATGCTATAGGATCCCAAATCTTATATCCTTTGACACCATAACTATATACGATGAAGATACATTTCATATTCTTGTTCTCCAAATTTATTTGCTTCTCCTTTGGCACATATGCATATGCATTGCGACCAAACACTCTAAGATGTATTAATGAAGTCTTGTGACTCAACCTTGCCTCTATAGGCATCTTATCAACAAGAGTTGATGTAGGAGACCTATTAATCAGGTAACAAGAAATCGAAATATCTTCATCCCAAACCTTTGTTCTATACCAAAACCACTCAAGATTCTCCTAGCCTTCTCCATCAATGTCCTAATCATTATTTCTACAACTCAATTCTACAGTGGAGAATACAGAGTTGTCTTTTATCTACAAATACCACAATCTTTATAGAATCTATCAAAATTGTTAGAGAAAAATTCACCACATTATCAATCCCAAAAAAATTAATTTTATTTCCACTCTACAACTTAACCATTGCTTTAAATTCATTAAATCAAGTGAAAACTTCATATTTACTCTTTAGAAAATATACCCATGTCCTTTTACTATAATCATTAATAAATGAAACATAATATGTGGATTTACCAATCAAAGGAACATATAGAGGACCAAACACATCAACATGAATAAGATCCAATATACCATAAGGTTTATGAGATCTCAAGTAAAATTGAATACAATTTTGTTTTCCATAAATGCAATGCTCATAGAAATCAAACTCAAGATTACAATCAGACAAACCTTCAACAAGGGTTTTATTTTTTAAGGTCCTTAGACCCTTTTCATCAATGTGGCCAAGTCTCTAGTACCATAACATAGTTTTCTCTACAGGTAACTTTGATTTAGAAGAAAGAGTACCCTTGGGTACTGTAGTGTAGGAAAATGCACACCCTTTCATTTTCACACTTTTTTTTCCCTTCCTTGCTTTGTTTATTCTTATTTATGTCTTAATTGGTCCTATTTTGCATCCACAAGCCTAATAAATTGTATCTTTTTATGGATAATCTAGACAAACATCAAAGGATGAATGATAATTTAATGATTCTGGTTGTGTGTCCTTGATTTTTAGACTGGGGCTAAAATGACACCCAGGGTGTCTTTTTCCTCCAAAGGTCTTGGGACCCTCTTTTCAAATGCACCCTAAATGGGCCACTTTTTGGATTTTATGCCCAGATTTTCATTCCTCGGGACTAAGATGCCACCTAAGGTGTCTTAGTAGGTCCCTTAAGTTATTTTTAGGATTTAATTTCAAATCTTGGTAGGATTTATCCTCCTTGAATTAATGAATTAATATGTCAACTTGGTGTGATGTAATTTCAGGATATTTAGCATAGATAAGTATAAATACAAGATTCTTGCACTCATATTTTTCACCTAGCAATCTAACAAGAAATCTAAGCATTCAAGTATTCAAGAAAGTATTCAAGAGCAATTCATCAAGAATTTGTAGGAACCATGAAGATTCAACCATCATATCAAAGATTTTATTGCATCATGTGTGATTTTTGGCTAACAATTGTGATGTAGGATTTAGATTTAAGCAAGAAATTTAAGTCAAGATCTATCAAGCATTCATTTAATTCAAGGTCTACATTCAAGCTAGCCACTTTACACAATTTTTAAGATTTCATAACAAGGGTTTGGTGAGTTGCAACATAGGATTTATTTTCATTAATCATTTTCCTTCATTATTCTATTTCATTCCAAGGTTCAATTACCAACAAGGGGTTTGAGCAAGGAAAACCCCCATTTACTAATAATCAATAAGTTTTTCCTCTCTTGCATGTTTGTGTTTGTAGATTTAGGTTGAAGAATTGAAGATGATTTGAAGTGGAAAGTTGAAAAGTTGCAAAGTTGTTATCTTCACGAAAATTCACCTACAGGTTAGATCTGGAAGTTTTGAGACCTGAGATAAAAGAAGAAGGAAGTGCAGAAATTGAGCCTCAGGATCACATTCAAAGATTTCAAAATTTAGATTGGGACTAAGTCAGAAGTAAGGGTTTCTTAGTCCTCTTGGAGGTATTTTGTAGATATTCTTTAAGATTTTGTTCAGATGACATCCATAGATTTTGTATTTCCCCTAAAAAATAGTAGTGGGACTAAGAAACGAGTAAGGGAATTTTTGTCCTCCTTGGCATATTTTGATAACATTTTTGTATTTCCAAAATACTCATTACATTTCTAGACTTCCCAGGTACATACATCCTAACTTTTTGTTACTTAATTTTGTCATTTGTGCTCATTATTTGGCTTGCATTATTAGGTTTTATGAGTTGAATGTTAAGTTTTATTTTCCAAGCTTTTTCTTGTAGGTGAACCTTTTGAATCCTAAAGACCCCCTAGATCTTGTTGAGAATTGAATCACCTTTGAGTTGATAGTCAATCCAATTTGGGCTTCTAGGGAATATTTGAATGATAATAGGAGAATAGTGGTGTTATATGACCTAGGCCATAAAGGACCCATTTTCATATTATTCATTTTGTTGCACCTGATGCTTTGGAAATTTATTTTTTCTAATTTTGGAGCTCATTAAAGTCTTAGATCTAGGTTGCATTCATTCTTGCATTGTATCTTGCATTATTGAAAGAGCATCTAGGGTTTCTCATTTTTTCATTAGTGAAAGTGCATATAGGTTGCATTTTTTTTTTCTCTTGCATCATCTTATCTCATTGAAAAATAGAAAAGTGCATTGTCAATCATCCCAAATAAATTTACAAATATTATTATTGCATTCCAAACTAAAAAATGTTGCATTCAACTTTGCATCTATTTGCTTGTTATTAATCACTTTTTCTTGCATTCATTTGCACACTTTTCTATTTCTAAACATCATGTCCTTGAGTAGGCAACTTGGGGACACTGTCATTAATCCATATTTTGATGTTTATTTAAGAAAAACCTTTACTGGGACTAAAACAACCTTACTAGCATCTTAGTCCTTCTATGGGTTTTTAGCTTAGAACCTTGTCTAGGGATTTTGCTTTCTACTCTAGTCTCTAGAATCTCAAATTTTCATCCATAAGAAAAAGACACCCTTGCTGGCATATTAGTCCCCTAGGATTTTGAAGTTGCAGTTTTCAGGGATTAAATCTACTTTTCTGTGTTTTTTTTTGCTACCATTGGTTATCTGTTTTAGTGGGTTGACTTTATTTTTCATGCATTTTACTAAATATAGCTTAAATTGGTTCATTTCATTCATTGATACATTTCAAATTTTCATTTACAACATTTCATTGCATAATGTAATCAGTAAATTACCTTATTTGAAATCTAAAAATTGCATCTACACAAATTTCATTTTAGGCCTTTACATTGCATTTTGAGTTTGGATAAATTAATTTTCACAAATGTTGGTATTGGTCTTTTCGAAGTTTGCAAAGAAAAATTTAGTTAATAAGCATGTTAGTCATTCACCTAATGCATTCCCTAGTTATGAGAGTCTCTTAGCACAAGAGAGTGAAAATATTGGCATTTTCCTTAAACATACACCCCCTCTTATCTATTGTATCTGTGGGAATGATGTGATAGAAGACGATACAAGCATGGACATTCATGACAATCATAGGTTTTCATCTCTTGATACCTCTCCTATTTGTGAAGAAGGTATCTTGGTGAAAGAAGATGCAATTGTTGAGAATCATGAAAGTCTTGGTTGTCCTTCTCTTTGTCCCCTTTGGGAAGATATTATACCACAAGAGAATGAGATCATAGAAATATTTCTAAACATTACAGTACCTAATTTCTATTCCCTATTACTTGTGAGAATGATTTAGTGGAAGATGAGATTGTAAGTGATTGGGATATGTTGGTCTATAATAACCCTCTTTATGATCCTTCCCCTACCTATCCTATTTTGGAAGACATAAGGGAAAAAGGAAATGAAATCATAAATGATCATGAAAATCATACTTGTTCTTCTCCTAGTATCTCTCCTAGTTGTAAATAATATACTTTGATGTTAGAAAACACAACCAATGAAAGTCATGAGAATCTTATGTCAAAAAACACTATGGAACAAGACAATAACATTATTGATGAACAAGAGAATTCAACCATTGATCATTCCCCTACCTACGATGAATTCATTTTAGAAGAACCAACCTTTCAATGTCATCAACATTTAGTTTAGAGTTCTCCTAATAACTCTCCTCCTAGGGAGGATATCATGGTGAAAGAAAGCATGAACATTGACACGCGTAAAGGGGCTTCCTTAAATGAAGATGATGAAGTGACATTAGACTCCTCTTCTCTAAGAGATCATGAAAATAGGCATAAGTTTGTTGAGGTTATGATGAAAAAAATTAGATCTCCTTTAATTAGTGAGCTTCCTTAGTCACCTCCAATTAGTGAATCACATAAGAAACTAAGAGATTTCTTGGAATCTACAATGCAATCTAACAATATTTTTTAGCAACTAGGATATAACACAGTTGCTCAAACATATAGGGGACCACAGATCACTCCCAAAACATCACCATTACCTCAACTTATTGTGCATAGTGTTCAAGATCTTACAAATACTCCCGCTAATATATCCATATGGCAACTCTTTCAAATATTGGCTACATGCAAGTGTCTATTTCAAGAAATATTGGAAATAAAGCAAGAGGAAATACAATCTTATATGAAATAAAATAATGTAACATCCTCATTTGATTATATGCAAGTCACGTAGTTAGAAATCACATTCCCTAAACATGAATTGCCCTCACTTGAGAATGAAGCATTGATGATAAAGATGATCATTAATGAAATTTTAGTTAGGTTCACTCTCATAGACAATGGAGAAAAAATTAATGTTTGTTGCATTGACCTCCTAGACAAAATTGGCATGGAAAAGAGGCTCATTGAACTTAATGATAATCATATTCGTGGCTTTGAGAATGTTAATAGGAAACCACTAGTAATGATCACATTACCTATTAAGGTCAAACCTATAGTGTTTCCTACCCCTATCCATTTCATGCCAGGATATTTTTCATACAATATTCTCTAAAGAAGACCATTGATTCATGCTATGAAAGGGGTCCCATCTACTCTCCATCATATAATGAAATTTGAGTACAACAACAAGATATACATGATTGAAGTAGATGAACAAAGCTATGAATCATACAATCACAAAACTTCCAAATCTCCTAATACGTTCACTCCAAAATAAAAATTTGAACCTATACAGGTTGATGCCAGTCCTTCACCTACAACAAAACTCTTTAGTGATAATTGGGGGTTGTTATATTTTATGCCTCATTTCAATAGAGAATCCAAAATATCACTATCAAAATCCAAAGAGTCATATACCAATGATTCATTTTCAGATACAAGTTCTAATGATGATAGGGATTTTACACCTCCCCTTATACAAGAGTGTGAGATCTCACAATCTAAACCAAAAAAACCTTGTGTTTGATTTGCTCAACTTAGTTGTACAACATTACCCCATAGTGGTGATGGGGGCTATATAACTCCCATCCCTCTAATAGTTCCCTCAAAATGCTTGACATTTTGAGAATTTTGTGCTTGTTATTCACATTTCAAATGTTCCCCATCAATTGGGTTCAAGGGTTTTTCTTAGTTAGTCTTGCCTTCAATTGGTTTATTTTTTATCCTTGAACATTCTAATTTTATGTTGACTAGTTTTCCTAGTTTCCGATCTTATTAGTTGTCTTTTAAGCCATTGACACACATTTGTTACCGGCCCCTAAGCCCTAAGATTGTCAGTCATTTTAATTTGTCCTCAAGGTGGGTTTTAAATTTTGATATATGGATGACTTAAGTCTAAGTCATTAACTCATTAGGGTGTTTTCTCGTAAGCATAGTCAAGGCCCATTTTTATGAATAACTTCGATTCATGTGTAGGTTGAGTAGTTAGTAGATCATGGGGTTTCATCTGGACCATTCCCCACTCACATGTCCATCTGAAATGAATGCAAGTTAAATGCAATGAGGCTAGTAGGATGTTGCCATGTGTGAGTGGGCCCAGTTGCTATGTCCCATCCTGATGCCCAGAACTTTGAGATCAATGGTGCTAATCAAGTAATGAAAATTAATCACCACTATTCCCCGCTAGCTCGTGGAAATAAGATACAAGTTCTTTAATAACAAGGAGACCCATGAGAAGCTGCCACACACACTCTACAGCTATAGGCAGGTGGAGCCCACAAGTATACGAGGAATGTCATGTTAGCAAATTCCTATTGGCCATTCATCTAAGTTGGAGGGGCAAGGAAGATTCAAACAATCTTGACTCAATCGAAGTCATTCAAGAGGCCCAACTCAGCTATAAATCAATGGCTCATATTCAAAGCAGTGAAGTACAACCGTTGCAATTCTTTTTCTTCATGCAGGTGAGCATTAATAGTGGAGGTGACTTGTAAGCCTATTCAGCTCACATCAAAAATTGTGTGTAGCCGATTCTTGTTTATTTGAGATTCAAAGATGTGTCCAAGGCAATACAAAGAGATGATAAGTGAATTATAGAGATTGTCCCAGCTAGCATTAGGGTTTTCCACGGTTGAGAGCAATAAGTACTATAAATGCAATTTTGTGCCTTTTCTAATTTTCTAGGTTAGGGCTTGCTTTTAAGTCTATTTTAAAATGAATGTGTTTATTTTTTATACTTTCATTGCTTTAAAATTAGGGTTAATCTTTGTCTTTAAAGCCTAGCCCTCTAAATTGTCCATAATTAGTGATTTTCTTGAGTTATAAATTGTAATTAGGAGTTTGAGCCATCAAAATTCCTCTATTAGAACTTTTGTGTGCACAAACCCATGGATCCCAAAATACAAGGTGCTTCTTCTTCTTCCACCTAGCCTAGAACCCTATCTTAGGATTTTATCAACCTACTACCCTAGTCTACAAATAAGAAACATGAGGGAATGGTTTTGTTTCATGGCCCTACTATGATGGAGGGGTTGATGGACAAGGCTAGCTACATCAAGGATGTTGAGCTTCCATACACAGGATGGTAGATGTTTCAACACTAGTTTGGGAATAGGAACCTTGGGTCTCCTTTCAGTAACCCAAGGAGGTTGGATGTGGGGAAACTAGTTGTTCCTAATGTATACATAGATGTGGATCTCTTGAAAGATATTGCATCAAAATATGACCCATTTTCCAGAGTAGTCAGAGCATTTGATGTGGTGGTTATGGTAAAAATAACCAGGGAATAAATAGAACAAGTCTTTGACTTGCATCCATGGTGTGAAGACATGATCCCTTTGAACATGGATACTTTTAGAACATAGTACAACAATGTTAAAGTGTTCATCAGAACAAGGATATTGCCTCTACATACTGCAGTGACTGGTGAAGGAAAACACAAGAGAAAAGTTAGGATAGATGATAGAGAGCTTGAACCTTTCCCAATGAACTATTTTGATAGTTATTTCAAAAAAACTATGTACTCTCTATATCAAATTATAGGTGTCAATCCACCTAACACATTGCAGAAGGAATATAGTTATATGGCTACACAATTGCAACATCCACCATTTAGTATTGTTTATGATTATGGAACTCATCTTACTGAACATATCCATAAAGGCTTAGTTGAGTTAAAGGAAGGAAAACAACAGGTGAAGTTTTGGTGGTAGTCATTGTTAATGCATATGTTCTTGTACAAAGGACAATGAGCCTTTGAGAATGAAATCACCCTAGAAAGAAAGAGGGATGAAGCTAATTTTCCCGTCCAATGTTGGACCATAATCTTGGATAAAGATGACAAAAGGTATAACTTTGTGATGTTTAGAAATTCTTTTGAAGCCAGGATAAGGAAGGCCTTGGTATGTGAACCACCTAGAATCCCCAAAGAAATTCATGAATTTTTGAGACCTAGCGAGATAAGGCTAGACTTGAATATCAATAATTATTGGGGAGATTTGATCTTGTATCCTAATAAGACAATTTTAAGAATATATGGTAGTTGTTTGGGTCCATATGTCTTTCCTGTAGATTTTCCTTTGAGAATAGGATTCCTTAAGATTATGAGGCAACTAGCAGCTTCACAGGAAGCACATTTACCTGAATCAGCCAAGAAGGGGTCATTCTTCCCAAAATGGACAATATTTTCAGATTCCATTATGACAAAAGGGACATGGAAGGAACTAGAGAATCTGCTAGCTCCTTATATGTTGATGACCATGAGTCCAAGGAATCATGATCCTGAAGGATTCATTAGTAATCTCAAGGAAGATAAGAAAATGGGCACCTTTATACATGCTTTTGATTATCCTAAGGATGTTATCAGGAATGCCTTTAACATTGGGGAACAAGATGAAAGGAAATCCAAATACTTGGCTTATAGAAAAATGGTGGAAGCTAAGAAGAAGAATGATCCTCGGTATGAGCCCCTGCCAAATATACATGGTGACTTTAATAAAGTTATGTATTTTATGGATAATTTTGAGGATATTGTTGGTGTTTCAAGAGAATGATGGAAAGTTTTAGATAAAGGAAAGGAAATGGTGGTTGAAGAAAGTGTTGAGATGACATTAGAAGAAAGACCCTCATATCAACTACCCAAACAATTGAGAATTTATTCTAGGAGGAAAAAAATAGCAAGCGAAGAAAAATGCTCAATAGCCCCTATCACATCTGAAGGGCCAAAGGTAGACTCTCCCAAGAGTTCATTGCCAATTCCTCTTGTACAAGCCTCTTTGCCTATAATTGATCTTGATTCACCTCTTGAAAGTTCTACTCCTCTCGAACAACCACCTCAAAAGAAGAAAAGGACAAAAGAAAAAGGAGTGGTTGATTATTTTGATAGAGATGACAATGATATCTATGCCACCCTTGATGAAATGTAGATAGGGATTCCTCCTCATGAAGGAGAACTTGCTTCAAGTTCAAGATAGAGCATCCTCAGAATAGTGAAGCTTGATATTTTTGGATTGCATATTGTAGATGATTTAAGGGTAGAGTCTAGCAAAGAGTTTATGGAGGATGACTCATTCATTAAAACTTCTGCATTTCAGGATTTCTAGTGGAAATCCAAGGTTGCAGATTATGCAGAGAAGGTGGAAACTAAAAGGAGCTTGCACCTTGAATCACCTAAAAGTGTCATTGAGGAAAATGTAAGAAATATTATGAAAGATGAGTTAAAAAAGATTAATGCCCAGGAGGGAAGAGAGCTTGTGAAGAAGTGTGGTGTGCTATTGTTGCCAGAATGGAGTATTTCCAATGCCATTGTTTTAGATTCTATAAGAAGGGTTGAAATGCCTCTCATGGAAAAAGAGGAAGAGTTGAAATGGCCCTTCGAGGTTCAACATTCAATGAAAATTATGATGCATTGGAAATATGGTCATTATCTTTAGGATCTAGGAAACCAACTTTGGGCAAGCCATCAAACCTTAGTGGACAACTGCTTGTAAAGAGAGTTGTTGATACACCAGCTCTAGAAGATAGAGACATGGTTGTCAATGTTGCTAGCTTTGCTTGAGCAACTATAGAAGGTCTCAATCTGGAGAGAGATAACCTTAGAACTAAATATAGAGAACTCCTCAATGACTATGATAATAGCCAACAAAAAGTGGTTGTGTTAGAAACTAAATTGGAAATTTATTAAAAAAGAGGAGAAATGCAGAGAGAATAGGGTCAACCTAGTTCAAGCCACCCACCTCCAACCTCTCAAATTATTTCTTCCCAACATCCACCTCATGATTAGGCCTTAGCAATAGTACCATATAGTGGTGGATAGGGATTAGTTGCAGTGGAAGAGCCAAGTGGATTAGGTTCTAGCTCCTCTAACAGTGAGCAATTTCTTTTGCAAGTTGGTGTATTCAAGAAGTTACTGGAAAAGGCCCAAGATGCAATATATGATAATATATCAAAGCTTTTATACATAGCACTAAAGAATCTCAATTAGAAGACTCAATCTAGACTCAATGGTGTGCATGACAACTATGCTTTGATGTTACGTGCAATGAGATTATCCAAAAAGAATAAGTTGTTGGCCATACCAACCTTAACTAAATGGGTTGCAAGATCTGAGAGATTGAAGTTTATATTATTGGGAGTTGGTTAGCATGAAGATAAGTACCATCTGGTGCAACTAGTTTATGATTTTTTATGTAGATTGAGCGTGCAAAAGTTTCAAGGGTATGTAGCTCCACTTGAGCACAAGATAATAGAATTGGTATCTTAATATAACCATATTGATCTATCACCAGTATCAAAAATTCAAGTCAATAATTATGAATTGAAGCCATTACATGAATGGAAAAGGGGACTAGATGAGGTTATTGATTCTTGGGTAAATGAAATATGCAAAGAGATTGATATTAATCTCTTTAATGATACCTTGGAGAGGTTGACAATTCTTATCAATTTTTTAAGGATTTCAATAGAGAATCCAATGTAGTGATAACTAAGCACTCCCCTTATAGGAAGGGCATGGTTGAAGTTATGGAGTTTGATTGGCCATTTGAAGAAGAATATGAAGAATGGGGGAGGGTTTATGTTGCAAAGTTTTGTTTGTTAGTAAGGATGTGAAACATATACTTGGTCAAGTATTGTTTAGGTCTTGCCATATAGGTTACAAATGTATAAAACATATGTTTGATAGTAAGATATTAAATTGTTGGTGATGTGGAATGCTGACCAAATGGTAGCTCACTTTCTAATCCATGTCTATTTGTCATTTTTTTTGATGAAATCAAGGTGCTGCTATGAAGATGTTTATCCTTTTTGGCATGTCATTTTGGAAGAAAAAGTTGATCCTCATAATGAATGTAAATGATCTTTGTCTCATTTGAATTCCCTTCGCTTTGATGAATGAAAATATAACTAAATTATGGAATTTGTCTTCTTGTGGTCCAATCTGATAGTGACATGTGTATACTTGGCCTGAAGCTTGTTTTTGCTCCCTTATTCTACTAAAGGGAATTCAAGGCCATTTGTACGGGTTTTTTGTTGAATACTAGAGCTAAATTGTGAAATTAGAAGAACGCAAAGAGAATATGTTTAGTCTTTATGAAATGCTTTGAGTCTAGGTAGTGTTTTGTTAAATGTATGGTTTCTAGATATATCTGAATGATAATGGATATTTTCCAAGTATATAGTCTCTCCATTTTGATTATGTATATGAACTATTAATGAAAATATTGATCAGAGATCATTTAATTAATTGTCATCATTTCATACTTTGATATATGTTTTGATTTTAGCTCTTGTTCATAGAAGAAGTTGAATTTCTTGAATCAAATCATGAATTTTTATGTAGGGTCATAGGATGTGATAAGTAGTCTATAGAATTTGGTTACTAATTTGCACATTATTAAGTGATATTGCATAGATATTGAATGTCTATAATTAAATGTCCCTTATATTTCAATTCGCTCATACTCCTAGCCCATAGATAATGGCAATGGTCATAAACCTATTAAATACTTTCATGATCAAAACTATCCAACCTAAGAACAATATTTTAAAATAATCATTGATCTATCTTGAGTTTATGGTGTTTGTGTTGTCTATGTATTCTCGGCTTAAGTTGTGTAGTTTGTTCAAGGAATTGTTGACTTCTTAAGGAATTTCAGCTTGCTAGCCATGGGTGAGAGTACATCTACTTTAATATATAATGTACATTTGAATTTCTTGAAATAATAGTATAATATACATTGTGGGATTACCCTCACGTGTTTTACAGAGCTCGAAGTGCAAGAGATAAAGGCATTGGTGCAATATCTCATTAGTTGGCCACTTGTCTAGTAGATATTCAAAAATTGAGCTCGGGAAGATCATAGGTACCTGTTGACACCTGATTGGTTCATTATTTTTTTTTTAAATAACCAATAGAATGGCGACTCTACTGGGGAGTAAGCTTTATAATTATTAGTTCTCCAGAATTCATTATCATAGATCACCACATTATTTGGTGATATTTACTCATAGAGCCAGTCAATTGAAAGAGTCTGCTAAGTTTAGCTCCAATTTTTTCCAGTCTTTCATCTAATCTTTTGATAATTTCCCCACCTAGTTGTTTTCAAGCTTGTATCCAAAGTTTGCTCAAATGCACATTGTATGTGTCAAAGTTTGTCTCATTTTCTAAAATCTATTGAAATTTGCATATAGTAAAATTGCTACCAATTTGTCCCAAGAAATTTGGGTGGTGACTCTAACATCTCTACACTAGTGTGAGCCAGTGTGTAAAATCATCAAATAAATAAAGAAGAAAATCACAAAGAGATCAAAGAGGCGGACAAGTGTGAAGAGGACACAGTTGCAAATGAAAGGAACGTGAGGTCATATGAAGAAACATCCAAAGAAGGAGCTGGAGGGTGAATTATCTAAGAATAAAGGAAGATGGATAAAGGAAAAGGACATAGGAAAAGGTAAATTTTCCCTCATTCCACTCCTGAACATGAAATGAGTTCTCATTCTAATGAAAGGCTAGAAATTTTTATGAAAACTGTTGCACATGAATACTCCTCAGATCAGAGTAGGCAAGCTATGAAGTAAAGAGAAAGTGATAGGATAGAAATAGATAATGCTAGTGCTAGATGTGATAGAGTTGAGGGATATATAACCCCAAATTCCCATGCATGTACCCCTATTCCTAATGACTTACTGACTAGAGATGATTATTCCCATGATCCTACTCCCCTTCAATATGAAACTATGGTAGTATCTGATAGAGAGTATACTTTACTAGCTGAAGAAGAGGTGTTGAATGATGTGCATTTACTTAATCAAAGTATTTCTAGATGTAATTAAAATAGAAAAAAGAGGGAAGAAACTACAAAGAAAATAATTAGGGATGCTATGATGCATAAGGATGAGTTATGAAGGAAGGCCGAGGAGATGGAGACAATGGAAAAATTGGTAGCTCAATTTAACCAAGAAGATGGCCCTATAGTGCAAGAAATTGTAGCAGAAATTCTTGCAAAACCCTCAGCTGATAAGATTATTGGGAGCCCACAAACCAATGCTACTGATAAAAATTGTTATCCCACCTCCTCCTCCCCCCAAGAATACCAATAAAGAATCCCATGATGTTGATAAAGGGAAGCTCCCTATGAATGAGAGAAAAGCTAATGAAGGGGTGAAGATCAATCAGGGAGTTGCTCTAAAGAAAGATACATCTCAAGATGAGTCTATTTTAATCTTTGATAAATTGATGAAGGAGAATGAAGAATTGGATAAGAAGAAAAAAGAAATGGAGTTAATGGCAGTAAACAAGGAAATGAAGAAGAAGCTTAGTTTCCTAGAATCTACATTGAAATATCCTATCCTTGAAACCTAAAGCCCTCAAGGCCACTCATCTTCCTCAAACCCTCATACTAGTGACAAAAGTTCACCTATCGATAACGCCTCTAGCTCTTCTCAACAACCTGAAGACAAGGTCAAAATTGTCTATTTTAATGATCAACATGATTCTCAACATAGGAAGCATGGACATAATGGTGAGAGAAGAAGAAGTGATGATGACCAGGATGAGGAGGAAGGGCCTATGGGTAGGAGATTATTGCATACTAATAGGTATAGGCAACTATGTTTTGAAAATATTCCTTGATACCCGAATCCCATGCCTGACAATGCTAGGAAACATGTGCCCAAATTTTTTGGCAATAACACCCTCAGTGGGGAAGACCATTTGAAGGAATTTTAGAGCTTTATAGAAAACTTTGAACTATGGGATGAAGATGTGGCTCTGAAGTATTTCATGCAGTCCCTCACAAAAGATGCAAGGGGCTGGTACATGAGTCTTCCCAATGTGAGCACTGATTCCAAGGATTCATTCTTTCGAGCTTTCAAAGAGCAATATGGTGACCAAATAGATCCTAGGTTTAGACTAAATGACTTCAGCAATATCACAAATAGGCACAATGAGATGGGAACTAAATTTAATGCGAGATTTCATAAGGCAATCTACAAAGTCCCTAGATCCCTGAGACCTAATGAAAGGGCATGTTTGGTTGTCTATTATAATGCATATGATTCTAAGATGTGCTACCTACTCAGAGACAAAAATCCACAATCCTTAAGGGAGGCTTACAAGATGGTAGTAAATATTGAAAATAATAGAAGGGAATCTAGTAAAGTTGGTAGAAGAGATGACACTAATCCTTATATAAGAAATCAAAAACTTAGAATGAGAAGGTTACCAAACCTGTAGCCCTAGATGAGAAGATGGATCAAGTGTTGAATTTGTTATAAAAGAAAGCTAAGAATGACAAACCTTAGTTCCAAAGAAATGAGAGGTCTCTGATACTTCAAGATTATTTGTACCACACTAGTTGGCATAATGGAAAGCTTGTTCAAAGCAATCAAAAGAATCTTCAAGAAACATCAGATTCTTTACATAAAAATACAACAAATGTTGTTGAGGACTTACCATGATGTGTGGTGTGTGAAATGCCTCACTCCTCACATCAATGTGAAATTTCCAGATCTGTGGAAGAAGCCCAAGATGATCATAGGGATCCTAATTCTCCTCAAAATCTAGATGAAACTACCAATGCATTCATGACCAAGTCCAACTCAGAATGTAGTGACTATTCTTCTAGTGATGATGCTGACAATGCTAATGTGGAAGCACAAAGACATGAAGCAGGCTTACATTATCAACAAGTCCTTTCTAATGAGGAGAGAGACTATGAGTACAGTGCTTATAATCTTGAAGCATGTTCCTTGAGGAGGCTATCCAATGAGGAAATAGAGAAATATACAATTGCATTAGTTGCCTGAGCTCAAGCAAAAAATGATATCCACTTAAGGAATAGGTTGGTGAGTGGTAGCCCAGGTCATTTAGGAGGCATGTTCATTAAGGATAACAATATGGACAGTAAGGCAGCTAAGATAGATAATAAAAAAGGAGAGGTCAAGCCCAAGGAAACTAAAGAAATGAGAGTTTGGGCCAAGAAAGGTAGTAAGGAAAAGGTTTTTCCTAAATTTCTATAGCTAGATCTGAAGGCTAAAGAGTTGAAGCCTACGAAGAAAAAAGTTAATAAGCAAGATGATATAGTGGTTCCCCAGGAAATAGTGCTTCTAACAGTACCTAGTTACTCTCCTATTGATATGTTTCAAGTCCTATCTCAAATCCAGGTAACAGTTTTGCTCCTTGAGATGATGAGGATCGATGACCACAAAAACAAAAAAATGGTTGTCATTAATAGTATTGTTGGGGGAAACAAACATATAGCAGAGGTTGATGTACCTGAAACAAGCAAAATTCAAGCAAAGGATGCTGAGGTAGGGGTGACTGCCAATGAGAATCCTGAGATCTACTTAGGAACCACCATCACTGGTAACCCAAGTTTGGTCAATCCTTTCTTTTTGAGTCTGATCATTGATGGAAAAGTGCTCAGGAACTATATGATAGATTTGAGTGCTTTAACTAATGTTATTCCTATCAAGATAATGGAGTAAATGGGTTTGAAAGTTGATAGTACATATGAAAAATGTTGTGTGATGGATTCTAGAGAAGTCGCCGTCATTGGTGTAATCTATGAGGTTCCATATAGATTGGCTACATTCCTTGAAAATGAGCTAGTCATGAGTGTTACAGTTGTGGATATTCCACCAACATATGGAATACTTCTTTCTAGATAGTGGTGTGCTTCCATGGGAGGAAGTATGCAATGTGATCTATCATTTTCCACCTCAATTGATCAGAAGGATGTTAAAATAGCTAGAGAATCTAGATTCTGGCATATGATTGAGCATGTCAAGTAACCAAAAGAAACTCCAATGATTAACTTTTTGGATACTGGTATTGACACTTTATGGATAGAAGAAGTGAAACAAGAACAAGTTAGGTCTTCCCTGATTAATAGAGAAGTCTTGCAAGCACCATGGGATGATACTCTATGGATGCTTTATTTTGATGGAGCCTGTTCAAAAGAGGGCTCAGGTGCTAGAGTGATACTAATCTCCCCTCAAGGTAAGACTTTCAAATAATCCTTCATGTTACAATTCACATGCACAAATAATTTTGCAGAGTATGAAGCCTTATTACTTGGTTTAAAACTTGCTTCTAAACACGGGATAAAATTGTTAAAAGTATTTGGTGATTCTGAGTTAGTAGTCTCTCAAGTCAAATCCAGATTTTTCACCACGGACAAAAGACTTAGATAGTATAGGAATGAGGTGTGGGATACTATTGAGACATTCGATGCCTTTGGAATAGACTAGATAGAAAGAGGAAAAAATGTCAAAGCAGACTTGTTGGCTAATATTGTAGATAATCTTGATGATGTAACCTTTGATGGTGTGTCACGAATTGAGGTACACACAAGACCTGTTGTACCTAAAAACATCTGCAATTAGCAAGTGTTTAATGATGACAATGACATTTTGAAATTTATGCATTGTGTGGATCACTATGAAAATTAGGAGATTGATTTCGGGTCATATGTGGTGGAAGGTGATGGAAAGGATACACTATTTGGTAATGAAGTCATCCAGTTGAAGACCAATAAAATTCCTAAGGGACTTGTTGCACTCAAAAGGGTTTTTCATGGCCTAGATATAGCAAATGAAAAACAAACCATTGCACACAAAGAAAACTTAGAAGAAATAAACTTAGGAACATAAAACACTCCTAAAAAGGTATACATAGGAAAAAGGGTGAAGCCACATGTTAAGGCAATGTTAATTACATTGATGCAAAAGTATAGACATGTGTTTGCATGGTCTTATGAGGAGTTGAAGGACTATAGGGAGGACTTGTTTCAACATGAGATTCCTTTAAAGCTTGACACAAAACCAATTAAGCAAAAACAAAGACCTATCAACCCTACCTTAAGACCTAAGATGCAAAAGGAACTTGCTAAGTTAAGTGATGCAAGAATCATTAAACCCATAAGGCATTCCTCATGGGTATCCAATTTGGTTCCTGTCAAAAAAAAGAATGGTGATATGAGGTTATGTGTGGATTTCAGGAACCTAAATGTTGCATCCTTGAAAGACAACTATCCCTTACCCAACATGGAAGCAATGCTACAAAAGGTGACTTGTTGTGAACTACTCTCTATGATGGATGGATTTTCTGGGTACAATCAAGTCATGGTGAGAGAATCACAACAGTTCAAAACAATATTTACTACACCTTGGGGAACTTATGTATATGTAAGGATGCCCTTTGGTTTGATAAATGCTAGTGCCACTTTTCAGAGAGCCATGGATGTAGCTTTTTCTGATTTCTAGTACTTATTCTTAGCTATTTACCAGGATGATTTAACTACCCATAGTAAGAAAGAAGAGGACCATTTCTCTCACCTTGAAAAGATTTTTATTAGAGCTATGGATTATGGTATCTCCTTGAACGTGAAGAAATGTGCTTTCAGGGTCAAAGAAGGTAAATTACTGGGGCATATTGTTTCAAGGGATGGTATCAGAATTGATCCTGAGAGAATAACAACCATTGGCAAGATTACCCCACTGAGGAATGTCGAAGGGATCCAATCTTTCTTCGAATTTTTTTTTTTTTTTGAGAAGGTTTGTGACCAATTTTGAAGAGATAAGCAGACCTATTTCTAAAATGCTCAAGAAAGGAGAAAAGGTAACATGGTCATGAGAACCTCTTAAGGCTTTTCAATCCATTAAAAATGCTATTAAGGCTACACCTATGTTAAAGACTCTAGATTACTCAAAACCTTTTCAATTGTTCATGTTTGCCTCATTTCATACTGTAGCAGGTGTATTGTAGCAGAAAAATGATGATGGTTTTGAGCAACCAATTCCATTTTTTAGCAAATCCCTACAGTTAGTTGAGCTTAAGGGTATGTGCAGGATCATCATGGAAAAAATAGGCCCTTAAGTGGCAAAAAATTCAAAAAAATTAGAGTTAGGAAACTTGACGTAAAAATTTGAATAAGTTATCTATATTATTTCAAAAATATGTAAGAATAGAATCTATAGAAAATTGAATGTAGTTTCTAAACTACTAGGTTTGTTTTATTTTTAAAATCTATTTGGTGAAAATTTGAAATTTCAATGTAGTAGTACTTAAATTTGGGAAAAAAGAAGTATCTGTCTAACCAACCTAACCACAATAAAATGATAATATTTTTTATAATATTTTAGATATAAGTAGATGACTCATGTCCCAATGTGATGCATATTTTTTTGTAATTTTTTCCAAGTAAATAATTAATTATGATTTTTTTATTACAACTTTTAAAAAATATAAAAAACTCATATGTCTGACCACCTTAACTTGGTCAAAAATTCATGAAATTCAAGTTTTCTTTTTTTAATCCTATAGTATGCGAATCATAGAATGTGGCACATGTTTTGGATTCAAAAAATGTGATACCATTTGAAAGCTATAGATGTTTTTCAATCAGCCTATCAATTAGGACTTTAGTTGTAATTTGAATAGAAAATTAATAATAATTACTTATTAAATTCAAAGTAAAGCATAATTTATATTGGTGGAAAGCTGAGAATCTCCTTTAAAAATCCTTTTCATTTCATCAATTTTGGGTTAAAAAAAGGTCGTCAGCCACATACCCATCATAATGCCACTTTTTGGCCTATCATGATCTTGCACATACCCTTAAGTATGATACTACTAAAAAATAGGCTTATTCCTTATTTAAGGCTATTAAAAATTTTAGAACTTATTTGATTGGTGCATTAGTAGTTGCTTATGTTCCAAGTGCAGTGGTCAAGGAAATTTTTACTCAACAAGAGACCATAGGTCGTAGATGTAGATGGATTAATAGAATCCAGGAGTTTAACATATATATTCAAATCACTAATCTTATAAGAGGTCAAGGTTTGGACAAGCTCATGGCTGAAAGCAATTTGGATGCTAACCAAATCAATGAAATTGAATAGGAGAATATTTCTCCTGTTTGTGATATGCAAACATGTTGTTGGTACCAAAGGATAGTTGAGTACTTATAGAATATGAAATGTCCTAATGGCGTGCCAAAAAACAAGAGAAATCTGAAGCTACATGAAATCAAATATGTTATTATTGATGGTGAACTCTAGTGGAGAAACCTTAGGGTATGCTTCTCAGATGTGTAGATGGTGACTAGGAAGAAGATTTTCTAATTGAAATGCACAAAGGAGTATGTGGAAGTCACTATATGGCTAAATCTATGACAAACAAGATATTAAGGGTTGGTTACGGGTGGCCTAAAGTTTTCAAAGATTCCTATAGATATGTGAAAAAGTGTGACGTTTGTCAGAGATTCACTAGTAAGCTGAAATTTTTAGGCAATTTACCACTTAGACCAGTCTCAACACCAGCCCCCTTCTAGTAGTGGGGAATTGACTTGATAGGAGAGATGGCAGTGAAGTCTAGTCGAGGACATGCTTGGAATCTAGTGGCAATTGATTACTTCACAAAATGGGTTGAGGCTATTCCTACCCGAAAGGCAACTAGAAAAGTTGTCGTTGATTTCATAATGAATAACATCTTGAGTAGGTTCAGTGTGCCTGAGAGGATTGTATTTGATAATGCCATGTGCTTTCATTCTAAAGAATTCATGGGTTATTGAAATTAGTATGGCATAAATGTATCCTATTCATCCCCATACCATCCCTAGGGGAATGGACAGGCCGAGTCCAGCAACAAAAGCCTTATGAATATTATCAAAAGAGTCCTTAAGAAGAATAAGAAAGCCTAGAACTCAAAGTTACAATTAGCTTTGTGGGAAGATAGAACCACAGTCAAGAAAGCTATTGGGCTCTCTCCTTTTAATTTGGTATATGGAGTGGAAGCTAGAATTCCTCATAATAATTTGATAAAAATGTATAAGTTTGTATAGGAATATGATGCTGACATTTGTGATGAGATGCAAAAAAGGATGAATGAATTGGCTGAGCTTGATGAGATGAGATGAGAAGCACACAAGAAGAATGAGAAAATGTAGCTTCAAGTTAAATATCTACAAGATAAAAAGGCTACATAGAGAAAGTTTGAGGTAGGATGTATGGTGTTGATGTGGAATTCTAGATTGGAGGACAAAGGAAAGAACAAGAAGTTTGACCCCTTATGGCTTGGACCTTATTTGATCATAGACATTCATGGAGAAGATTTTTACTTCCTACAATCACTCTCACGTAAATTTCTTGAACTGCCAGTACATGGACAGTTCTTGAAACCCTATTTCTCTTGAAGTAGGTTACATATCCATGTATATTGTATAGTCCTATAAATTTTGTATATAGGGTTTGGTGTGTTTTTTTTCTGCTGCATCTGCCTACCTTGTCCAGGTTGGCTCCTAGTTTCTTTTGGGTTCCTTTGTGTTTGGTTTGCTTCACCAAGAGATCTATTTCTTGCCATACCCACTAGGGGTATGCATCCCCGAGCATGACCCATTGATAGCACCCTCAGAATGCCTAAAATTTTGAAACTTTTGTGCAAGTGTTATCCACATGTCAAATGTTCCCCATCTATTGGGTTCAAGGGTTTTTCTTAGTTAGTCTTGCCTTCAATTTTTTTTTTTTTTAATCCTTGAACTTTCTAATTTTATGTTGACTAGTTTTCCTGGTTGTCGGTCTTATTAGTTATCTTTTAAGCCATCGACATACATCTATTACCAACCCCTAAGCCCTGAGATTGTTGGTCATTTTAATTCATCCTTAGGTCGGGTTTTAATTTTTAAAATATGGATGAATTAATTCTATGTCATTAACTCATGAGGGTGTTTTCTTGTTGGCCTATTCAAGGCCCCTTTTTTATGAATATCTTTGATTCATGTGCAAGTTGAGTAGTTACTAGATCATGGGGTTTCATCTGGACCATTCCCCACTTGCCCATCCATCTGAAATGAATGCAAGTAAAATGCAGTGAGGCAAGCAAGATGTCACCACATGTGAGTGGGCCCATCCGCTATGTCCCATCTTGATGCCCAAAACTTTGAGATCAATGGTGCTAATCGATCAATGAAAAGTTATCACCACCATTCCCTGCCAACTCACGAAAATAAGATATAGGTTCTTTAAGAACGATGAGACCTGTGAGAAGCTACAACGTACACTCTATAGCTAAAGGTAGCTAGAGCCCACAAGTATATGGGGAATGTCCTATCAGCGAATTCCTATTGGCCATTCATCTGAGTTGGAGAGGCAAGGAAGATTCAAAAAATCTTGACTCGATCAAAGTCATTCAAGAGGCCCAACTCAACTATAAATCAATGGCTCGGATTCAAAGCTATGAAGTACGCCTGTTGCAATTCTTTTGCTTTGTGCAAGTGAGCATTGTTGGTGGAGGTGACCTGTAAGCCTATTCAGTTCACATCAAAAATTGTGTGTAGGCAGTTCTTGCTTATTCAGATTCAAAGATGTGTCCAAGGCAATACGAAGAGTTGATAAGTGAATTGCAGAGATTGTCCCTGCTAGCATTAGGGTTTGACATGGTTGAAATTAGTAAGCACTATAAATGGAATTTTGTGCCTTTTCTAGTTTTCTAAGTTAGGGCTTGCTTTTAAGTCTATTTTAAAATGAATGCATTTATTCATTCTACTTTCATTGCATTAAAATTAGGGTTAATCTTTGTCTTTAAAGCCATAGCCCTATAAATTTCCTATAATTAGTGATTGTCTTGAGTTATAAATTGCAATTAGGGGATCTAGTCATAAAAATTTCTCTGTTAGAACTTTTATCTGCACAAACCCATGGCTCCAAAAATACAAGGCACTTCTTCTTCCCAGCCTAGAACCTTGTCTCAGGATGTTATCAACCTACTACCCTAGACTACAAATAAGAAACCAGAGTGAAGGGTTTTGATTTGTGGCCCTACTATGATGGAGGGGTTGATAGAAAAGGCTAGTTGCATCAAGGATGTTGGGGTACCTTACACAATATGGCATATGTTTCAAAACTAGTTCGGGAGTATGAACCTTGGGTCTCTTTCCAATAACCCATGGAGGTTGGATATGGCAAAACTGGTTGTTCCTAATGTATACATATATGTGGATCTCTTGAAAGCTATTGCATCAAAATATGACCCAGTTTCTAGAGCTGTCAGAGCATTTGATGGGGTGGTTATGGTAAAAATAACCATGGAAGAAATTGAACAAGTCTTTGACTTGCATCCATGGAGTGAAGACATGATCCCTTTCAACATGGATACTTTTAGAACAAAGTATAACAATGTTAAAGTGTTCATTAAAAATATGGATGTTTCCTCTACATACTATAGTGACCGCATGGAAACATGGGAGAAAAGTTAGGATAGATGATAGAGAGCTCAAACCTTTCCCAATGAACTATCTTTCCAATTATTTCAACAAGACTGTGTACTCTCTATATCAGATTATAGGTGTCGATCCACCTGACACATTATAGAAGGAATATAGTTATATGGCTACACAATTGCAACATCCACCATTTAATACTTTTTATGATTATGGAACTCATCTAGCTGAACATATCTATAAAGGCTTAGTTGAGTTAAAGGAAGGAAAACAATGGGTGAAGTTCTGGTGGTACTCATTATTAATGCATATGTTCTTGTACAAAGGATAATGAGCTATTAAGAAGGAAATTTCCTTGGAAAGAAAGAGGGATGAAGTTAATTTTCCTATTCAATGTTGGACCAGAATCCTAGATAAAAATGACAAAAGGTATAACTTTGTGATGTCTAGAAATGATTTTGCATCCTATATAAGGCCTTCGTATATGAACCACCTAGAATCCCCAAAGAAATTCATGAATTCTTGAGACCTAAGGAGATGAGGCCAAACCTGAATATTAGTCATAATTGTGGAGATTTGATCTTATATCCTAATAAGATAATTTTTAGAATATATGGTAGTTGTTTGGATCAATATGTCTTGCCTACAAATGTTCCTTTGAGAATAGGATTCCTTGAGATTATGAGGCAACTAGGAGCTTCACCAGAAGCACATTTACCTGAATCAATAAGGAAGGGGTCATTCTTCCCAGAATGGATAGTATTTGTAGATTACATTATCACAAAAGGGACATGGAAGGAACTAGAAAATCTACTAGCTCCTTATAAGCTGATGACCATGAGTTCAAGGAATCATGACCCTTAAGGCTTCATTAGTAAGCTCAAGGTAGATAATAAAATGGGAACCTTTATACATTCTTTTGATTATCGTAAGGATTTTATTAGGAATGTCTTTAACATTGGGGAACAAGATGAAAGGAAATCCAAATACTTGGCTTATAGAAAAATGGTGGAAGCTAAGAAGAAGAATGATCCCTAGTATGATCCCCTACCAAATATACATGGTGACTTTAATAAAGTTATGTATGTTATGGATAATTTTGAGAATACTGTTTGTGTTTTGAGAGAACGATAGGAAGATCCAGATAAAGGAAAGGTAATGGTGGTTGAAGAAAGTGTTGAGATGACATTAGAAGAAAGACCCTCATATCAACCACCCAAACAATTGAGAATTTATTCTAGGAGGAAGAAATTAGCAAGTGAACAAAAAAATCTATAGCCCGTGTCACATCTGAAGGACAAAAGGCAAACTCTCCCAAGAGTGCAGTGCCAATTCCTCCTGTTCATCCATCTTTGTTTGCAATTGATCTCAATTCACCTCCTAAAAGTTTGGCTCCTCTTGAGCAACTACCTCAAAAGAAGCAAAGGACAAAAGAAAAAGGAGTGGTTGATTATTCTGATACAGATGAGGATGATATCTACGTCACCCCTGAACTTGAAGCAATTACTTGGTCAAGTATTGTACAGGTCTGGACATAGAGATTACAAATGTATAAAACATACATTTCACGGGAAGATATTATATTGTTGGTGATGTGGAATGTTGTCTGAATGCTAGCTCACTTTTTGATCCACATTAGTTTGTCATTTTGTTTAATGAAATTGAGGTTCTACTATGAAAATGTTTATCCTTTTTGACATGTGCTTTATGGAAGAAAAAGCTGATCCTCATAACAAATGTAAATGATCTTTGTCTCATGTGAATTCCCTCCGCTTTGATGAATGAAAATATAACTAAATTAGGGAATATGTTTTCTTGCAGTCCAATCTAATAGTGACATGTGTACACTTGGCCTGAAGCTTCTCTTTGCTCCCTTATTCTATTAAAGGGAATTCATGGCCATTTGTATGGGTCTTTTGTTTAATACTAGAGCTAAATTGTGAAATTGGAAGAACACAGAGAGAATATGTTTAGTATTTATCGAATGCTTTGAGTCTAGGTAGTGTTTTTTTAAATGCATGGTTTTTGGATATATCTAAATGATAATGGACATTTACAAAGTATATAGTCTCTCCATTTTGATTATGTATATGAATTATTAATGAAAATATTGATTAGAGATCATTTCATTTATTGTCATCATTTCATACATTGATATATGTTTTGATTTTAGCTCTTGTTAACAGAAGAAGTTAAATTGCTTGAATCAAATCATGAATTCTTATGTAGGGTTGAGGGATGTGATAATTAGTCTATAGAGTTTGGTTACTGATTTGTGCATTATTAAGTCAGATTGCATAGATCTTGAATATCCAGCATTAAATGTCCCTTATATTTCAATTCGCTCAGACTCCTAGCCCATAGATAATGGAACTGGTCATAAAACCATTAAATACTTTCATGATCCTAGTTATCCAACCTAAGAACAATCTTTTAAAATATTCATTGATCTGTCTTGAGTTTATGGTGATTGTATGTTTTGTGTATTCTTGTCTTAAGGTGTGTAGTTTGTTCAAGGAATTGTCAAGTTCTTGAGGAATTTTAGCTTGTTAGCCATGGGTGAGAGTACATCTACTTTAATACACAATGTACACATGAATTGCCTAAAATGATAGTATAATATACATTGTAGGATTACCCTCATAGGTTTTGCAGATCCTGAAGTGCAGGAGAGAAAGCCATTGGTGCAATATCTCATCAGTTGGCCACTTGTCTAGCAGATATTCAAAAATTGAGTCCAACAATCCCATAGGTACCTATTGAGACTTCATTGATTCATTGTTTCTAAGAAAAAAACAACCAACACCCTCATAGGGGGATGATGCATAACCTTAAAAAGGATTTATATTCTCGTGAAGAAACTAATCCTTCTCAGAAACATAAACCACCTTTATATGACTTGGAAGATTGTTATGGTATCGAATACAATCTCCCTCCTACACATAGATATAATAAACACACAAAGAAAACTGACATAACATGGTCTTTCAAGAAAGATCTAGATTTACCTCCCTTGTTTCCATTTTTATTTATAGCCTTATCACTTAGTGTGTATATGACATCTTGTCCAAATAAAGGAACATCTACTATTGATTAAGAGAGTATCTTGTCAAGACTTTTCCAAAATCATTTGATATATTTCCCTCCATGAACATGAAATAAATTTTACTACAAGAATTCATTGTGTGCATATCATAGAGCTCATGGTCATTCTATGAGTGAATGCTAGGCTTTGAGTAGTAAAATCCAACATCTTAAGGAGTTTAGTATTCTTCCTTATGTGGGAGCACCTAATTCCTCTAATTGATACTAATTTTCACTATAGCTTGGCTCACCCTTGTCCTGGTGATCTAGAAGGATCTAGAAGACATAAAAACATTCATAGTCTTAGAATCTAGTGGAACCATTTCCATATCAAAATGCATAGAAAACTAGACCCAACACAACTTAAATGGGAAAAAAAGGAGCTTGTATGCCAAAGTTATGGTCATTTAAATTTGGGGTCAAATCAGGTATAGAGGCCAATTAGAAAGGAAAAAAATGATCGTTCCAAAAAGGTCAAAGGTGTAATCACATTGAACAACTCATCACCACAGTTCAAACACCATTCATTTCATCTAAAATGGAGCTTATACATCGAAGATATGGCTAGTCAAAGTTGAAGGTTGATTGGATACTGACGTGGTATTTAACTGGATGTTGATGTGGCAAGTGCAAGTGATGTAGCAAAAATATGGATCTGCCTCACTAAATTCATATACCACCACTACACCGTGGTTTATTTTTGAGAAATAAAGTGGTGGAGGTTTATTTTATTTCACAAAACCCATTTTATGGGATTCCTAGTGGATTTTGTGGGATCCCAAGCGGATTTTATGAGATTTAAAGGTAATGGATTAAAACCAAATCTCCTAAAATCTAAAAAATTAAACCCTTTAAAACAACAATGAATAATCCCAAATCTCTTAAGTTTAGAGTATTTAATCCCCAAATAAAATTAGAAAATCCAAAATTAAAATGCTAACCCCAATAAAAAAGGGCCTAATCCTTTAGAATATTAAAGCCCACTTACATAATATAATTAAAGGTCTAAAAATTATCTTGAAGATTATTTAAAAGGGATTTGAAATATTATTTTTGTAAAGCTCATAAAATTAAGAGCTATTATTTAGGAATGAGAAATTAGTAAAATTTTTTTTTGCAAAAGGATATTGTAAGCCCAAAATTATAAGGGCCATGAATTCAAGGGAGAAGTTTATTTCTAAGAGATTTATTCTTGTAATTGGAGGTATTTTCAAAGACTTACTGTTGTGAATGGGAGATATAGTTGGTTTTGGAAATCACATGGTTTTAAACCATATTAAGCAAAATTAAATGTATAAAAAAGGGGATTTTTTCCAGTGAAGGGGAAATCAATTCTTTGGGAGGAAATTAGGCAAAATAATTTTTGGAGATTGATGTAACACATAGACTTTGTATTTTGTATTCCTTCAAGTAAAGAAGACTACGAAAGATTTTTAGGTGTTGAGAGAGATTGTGAAGAAACTGTAATGCAGGTCTAAAACTTGGATGGTGTACATAATTTTTTAAAGCTTGTCATCATTAATAAAGTGGCTCCTTGTTGAGAAGCAGACCTAGAGACATATCTCATGTTGAGTGAACTTTGTTATCAAGCTTGTGATCTCTTTTATTCTCTTTTTTCTTATAATTTTTTCTTATTCTTTCCTTTTCTTCATTAATTCTTTCTTTGAGATATTAATTATGACATTTATAGGATTTGTTAAAATCATTAAATTGTGTAAAGGAATAAGTGAACTCAATTTTATAACTTCAATGGTTAAAATAAATAACCATGCAATTATGTTTGCAATCAAGATAAATCTATAATTAGGAGTAAAGTGAAAATTATTTATACCCCTTTAATTATAGATCAAGTTTGGTATCAGAGCAGTTTAACATGAAAAATTGCAAATGGTGGATGTTAACTAGGTTGAAATTAAAGCGAGGAGAAGGTGCACTTGAAGAGTCTAATCCAAAGATTAGATCAAGGCGAGTTACTTGAAGACAAGCCATGGAGCAGCTGAAAGAAGGAAAACATTCTAGTCCTAAAATCTTTGAGAATGAAGAAATGTTTTGTAAAGTGTTCCTACATATGAAGATGATGGTTGAAGAATTGTACAAAGACTGATAGAAGAAAAAGGAGAGGAAAAACATAAAGGAGGAAGGTGAATCCTCTTTGAAAGAAGACAAAGGAAAAGGAGTAGGAGGTTGTCGTGACCCTCTTGAACCTCCATGCCCATATTCTTCTTCTTCCTCTTCCTCTTCTTTTTCTACTTCTTCCCCCATGAAGAAACAATATGTATAGTCTGAATCAAATTCACCTTTGTTAAAACTTCATTTTAAATTTGATTTTCCAACCTATAATGGAGAATTAGATGTAGAGAAACTTGACAATTGGATAAAACAAGTTGAATTTTATTCCAGGGTACAAAAGTTTAGTAATGATGCTTCAAAGATCCAATTAGCCACTCTTCACCTAGGAGGCACAACTATAATTTGGTGGGAGAGAAAATCTCAAGAAGATCTTAGCCAATACAGTAAAATCATTTATTCTTGGTTTGAGTTTGCAACTGCACTTAAGAAACAATTTTATCCATTAAGACATATGCAAAAAGTGGTAATAAATTGGCAATCATTAAGGAAAGAGAAAGGACAAAGTGTATAGGAATATACACAAGAGTTTAGAAAAAAACCTTTAATTTTGGGCATTCCTTTATACACAAAAGAGACTTTGTTGAAGTATATAGGTGTATTACAAGAAAAATTGAGGCACACAATACTTACATTCAATCCAACTAACCTTGACGAAGTTAGTGTGCAAGCCGTTCATCTTGAAATAGGCAAGAAGAGTATCCATGATAGTTTCTTAATGGAATCCAGTAAGCTGAAAGGAAACAAGAAAGGGACAAAGGAAATGCAATGGATAGCTTCCATGAAGAAAGAGGAGGAAAATCCTTATTACTCACAGTACAAAAAGAAAGGGCACAAAGATACAAAATGTTGGAACTTTCATCCTGGTCAAAAACCAAAGGGGTTTAAAGATCATAAAGGGTTACAAGCAAAAGGCTATAGCCATTATGTGAGACCTCATATCAGATTCCGATGATGAAACCAAGATAATAGTTGTGGGTATAAAAGGTATCATTCTTGTTGCTGGTAATAGTTCCCATGCTTCTTTTGTAAAGAATAATGAGATCCCTGTTGAAAACAAAAGGGATTAATTGTTTCATATAAGGACTATTGTAAAATAGAGTAAAATTGTTACAATGATAGATAGTGGATCACAAGTAAACTTAATCTTTGAACAAGTTGTTAAGCAATTGGGATTAAAAATAATACCTCATCTTAAACCATATACATTGGGTTGTGTGCATGATAATGCTTGGTTACATGTGTCAAGATAATGTAAACTCTAATTTGCAATCACATCCAAGTTTGTAGATGAGGTATGTTAGTGTAATTAATTAATTATTACACTAGCATAAGTTAACTTAGGTCATATAACATTTAGTCCTAGGTTGCATTTTAATAAATCATAAATAATGGGGTAATTCCCCTTTCCTTGTTTGTAAGGATAAGATTCCTTCTATAAGATGAGTTGTCCTTCTAGAACTTATCTCAAAATTTAATAATCATCTAGATAGGGTTCACATGTTGTCACATGTTGTTAGATCATGACACATGGCAATATCTCTTGCATCTTAGGCTTTCCTTCTTGTCTATATAATTAGGCATTTTGTTCATTTGTAACATATCAATCATATCATCAATATAGAATCTTTATTCAACATTCCATAGTTGCAACACTTTTTGTGTGGTTGATTATCTTTCCTGAAAAGGGTCCTCCATTGAAGATTCTAGAGCTTCAGGGACTGTGCATCCATAATCTCAATATGGTATCAGAGCTTGTCTAGTGAAACATCAACCCTCGATCAAGAAAGCTAGTGTGCAAGATTCTTGTAGGATTGAAGGTTTCTGTTGAAGGCTACTTGATTCCACCCAAGGACCAAGCTGATTTCTGAAGTAGATAGAGTCAAATTCAAGCTCACCATTGTCTTCAGAAGGCCTCGAAACCATAGGATGGCCTGCCCATTCATCAAAATCGGATACATCAACCTGAGAGCATCAGAGGTATTTGGGTTTGTAAAATAAATTGGAATGATCCATACAAATTTGCAGTAAAAAGAATCCTCCCTCTCAGTTGTCCTCTGAGGAAAATTTTTTTTAGTTGCAGGCCATTTTGCTATCTCAAAAAATTGGGGCTTTTGTTATTTGTTTAGATAAAAAATTATTGTTTGGGGCTTTTATATGGTTTGCAAAAAACAATTGAGCGACCTTAATTTAATTTATTGGTTGCCATCATCTTTTTAATTATGTAGACCATATTCTAATTTCCATTGGCATTATTTATTTGGGGTCAACATACAAATATTTGTTTCCATTGGCATTTTATTAAAATATGAGGGGTTGAATTTTTTTATCCATCGACAATCAAAAGGTTTTGATTTATTAATTTTGCAGATATATTTTATTGTCTACTTTTTTCATAAAAGTTTTTTATTTTTTGAATTGTATTTGTGCAATATTCAAAAAATCTTCAAAAAAAATCTATTTGTTGGCTTATTTCAAAATTTGCAGAATATACCTTTTTTCTTTTCAGTTATATCCATTGTTTGCAAGGATGTACATTTGACAACATTCCCCACTAGTTTATTGACTTCACCACCGACCGCCATAAAGTATCCCCTCATAGCCAGGACCATACTCTATTCACTGGCCCACTCATCACAAATCATCCAAATTCATTGGCATTCTCCACTTCATAACCACCGGTCTCATCCATGGGTACTGGGATTTGTTGTTGGCCACTAGGCATTTACTCACTAGCGAAGCCCATCCATAGCGGCGCCTCCAACCACTTTTCCCAGATATTAGCCTCACTATCATTGGTGGAAACACCCTTTTTTTTCCAGACTTATGTCGGTGGTCATATCAACGACTGAGAGCTAGCCTAAAGGGGGCTATTTTTTGACCCTCGTTAGCCTGTAGAGTGCCTAATCTAGGCCTTTTTTTTGTTTTATCATAACTTTCACCCATGGTGTCGAAATTCAGCAAATGACATACCGTCAGAAAGAAAATTTCTTGTACTTTCCAGTGGTGTAATCTTTTCTATGAAAATTTTCTTGAAAAAAAATCTACAGCCAACTAAAGACAAAACCATAATCTAGACTCAAAGGCTCGTATCTTCACAATCGTTCATCATATTTCAGTGATTCCAACAACATCAAGAAGATTTTTAAAAAAAAAATTCATCCATCTAGACTCCTGGTTTAGTTTCAGCTCTAGGTACTCTTGCATTGAATTTTTTTAGTTTGGTGCATTTGTTCAATTACTTGGACATCCTGAAGCTTGGGAAAATAATTTTTGATCTGGGTAGCATCACTTTAGTTGTACATCATCCTTGGAAGTTTTTCTTTGTTATTGAAGGTCATTTCTCTTTGTGTTTTTGGAGAAAGTTTATTATGGGGCTTGCATATACTCCTTCTCTGGTTATGTTGCACAAGGGTAACTATAAACAATGGAAAGATGGGATCAGCCACCATCTCCGATCACTTGATCTATTGCCTCATCCATATGGTATAGTTCCCCATCCGAGTTAAGGTATTCATGAACTTGCTTGGAGTTGCTGTAGATACATTATTTTGGAGATCATTGAGATGCAAGCTGATTGTGATGTTTTTAATTATATTAATCATTTTGATTGTCCTCACATCCTTGGGACTAATATTTGGGAGCCATAAGGAGATTCATGTACTCCACTATTCCTCGATGGTCATGATTCAGAATGTCATTCTTCAAATCAAGTACCCTATGATGATATTGTTGTGTAGGAAGTTGATTGCCTCAAAACTTCTGAAGAGGTTGACAAGGTTCCTTCAAGTGCTTCTTCTCCATCAGAGATAGTTGGTATCCCTTCACAATTAGATTTTCCTTAACTATATTCATTGATTGAGGCTTCCACTATCATCATTCATTAATACACATTCAATTTTCTAGAATTGGCATCACGGGATGGCTTCGTTTCAGGTATCAGTGACTTGGTTACTTTTATAGGTTTGGAGGTCATTCTTGAGGGGATATCACTGCTCTATTCAGATCACACCTTGGAGAGTTTTCTTGAGTCTCTTCATCCCTTTGTCTCAACCTTGATTGGGGATCCTTAGACTATCTTGGAGGCACTTGGTTTCTCTTTAGAGATTTCATATCCAAGACTTCTTCCCTTTCATTCCATTCAGAACTTGAGGTTTCTTCAACATCTACCATTAGATTTGCTTCAGACTTCTTTCAGTGGTTTTGAGGACACTTCATTCAGGGGGGGCTATCAAGTCTCCATCACATTCATTGTATCACTATCTTTGGATATTGTTCAACATTAGTTTCTGCATCATCCTGGTTTGTCACCCTCTTCATTGATTGTGGCATCTTCCTCTTCAAGATAGGAGACATTTGAGAAAATTTTAGAGACATCATTGGCATCCACATTCATCCTTTCTTCCTTCAATTCCTATCTTGAATGGGAATCATCTTTGCACTTGCACTTGGCTTTGCTTCTTCCAAAAGGGAGAAAAGTTGTTTGTTGACATTCATTCTTGTTTTTTCTTCAAACACTTACCATCTTTGCAAGTGATCACATCTTCTTGGGGGGGATATATTGTCTCTCTTTCCTCCTTATAGGGGGCTATTGTATTGTATCCATGTGATGGATGGTGTACTTGGTGGGTATTTGGGAGTCCTCCATCCTTCCCATCCTATCTCACATTTTTTCTTTTTCATCTCTTTTTTGGAGAGGGGTTTTGTTCCCACTGGGTTTTCCCCTTTTCTCTAGTTGTGGGAGATTTTCTACATCTTCATGTAAATGGGTACCTAACATGGCCTCATACTCGGGACCCATCATTGATCATCTCTGCATAATCATTGGATTTTCCTCCCTAAGTTGAACTTATGGGGGGATGTTAGTGTAATTAATTAATTATTACACTAGCATAAGTTAACTTAGGTCATATATCATTTAGTCCTAGGTTGCATTTTAATAAATCATAAATAATGGGGCAATTCCCCCTTCCTTGTTTGTAGGGATAAGATTCTTTCTAGAAGATTATTTTTCCTTCTAGAACTTATCTCAACATTTAATAATCATCTAGATAGGATTCACATGTTGTCACATGTTAGATCATGACACATGGCAACATCTCTTGCATCTTAGGTTTTCCTTCTTTCCTATATGATTAGGCATTTTATTCATTTGTAACATATCAATCATATCATCAATATAGAATCTTTATTCAACATTCCATAGTTGCAACACTTTTTGTGTGGTTGATTATCTTTCTTGACAAGGGTCCTCCATTGAAGATTCTAGAGCTTCAAGGACCGTGCATCCATAATCTCAACAAGGTAGAGTTAGATGTAATTTTTCTTGACATCTGTGGGATGGTTTTGGGAAGTCATTACTTGTATGATAGCAAGGCAATTTTATATAGGGAACATAACATGTATCATTTGTTTAAAGGTGGAATTTAATTCATTGTGAAAAATGATCGCATGAAGAGTGATAAATCTGTTGTAAACATAGGGCATTTGAAAATGGTTGTAAATGCAAGCAAGACATCAACCCTCTTGTTTGAAAGGATTTCTAATCATGATAAGGTGTCACAAATAACATAGTGTGAGGATTAGTTGCAAGCACATTTAAGCCTTTAGCCTCAGGTGGTAAAAGGGGGTTTGAATGACTCATTTTCTAATCATGTTCCTATTTAGGAGATTCAACAAGTTGATACTTCCCCCTTCATATCAGTATATTCATTATTGTTGCTTGTCACTCTACTAATTAGTTCTATGTGGATAGTGGATGTGAAAATGAGTATTCATGGGTATTTAGTTGATTGTATTCTCTATGCTATCTCATTCTTGGGTATGTGCAGGATCATGATGGGCCAAAAAGTTGCAATATGATGGGTATGTGGCTGACAACTTTTTTTTACCCAAAATTGATGAAACAAAAAGGGTTTTTAAAGGAGATTGTCAAATTTCCACCAATATAAATTATGCTTTAATTTTAATTTAATAAGTAATCATTATTCATTTTCTATTCGAATTATGACTAAAGTCCTGATTGATAGGCTGGTTGACAAACATCTATAGCTTTCAAACGGTATCACATTTTTTGAATCTAAAACATGCATCACATTCCATGCTTCGTTTACTATAGGATTAAAACAACAAAAAATGAATTTCATGAAGTTTTGACCAAGTTAAGGTGGTCAGACATACGATATTTTATATTTTTTAAAAGTTGTAATAAAAAATCATAATTAATTATTTACTTGGAAAAAAAATACAAAAAAATATGCATCACATTGGGACATGAGTCCTCTACTTAGATCTAAAATTGTATAAAAAAATATTATCATTTTATTGTGGTTAGGGTGGTCAGACAAACACCTACTTCATATTTTTTTCCTGAAATTTAAGTACTACTGCATTGAAAGTTCAAATTTCACCAAATAGATTTTTTTTTCTTCAAAAAAACCTAGTAGTTTAGAAATTGCATTCAATTTGCTACAGATTCTATTCTTACTTATTTTTGAAATAATATAGATAACTTATTCAGATTTTTATGTCAACTTTCCTAACTCTAATTTTTCTAAATTTTTTGCCACTTAAGGGCCTATTTTTTCCATCATGATCTTGCACATACCCTCTTCATCTTGCTTGTGATGAGTCAGATGATCAAAATTCTAGCAGGGTGCATAGATGATACTTGACAAGTGAGGTGATAATGCCCTCACTTAATCTCTATGTAAAAATAGACTTATGGTGGTCCAAAAGCTTATGAATTGGGAGGAATGATCCAAGAGGATCTAGAAGAACTCAAACAAAATCACAATCTTAGAATTCAACGAAATCATTGTCATATCAAAGTTCTTAGAAAAATGGACCCAACACAACTTGAACGAAAAAAATGGGAGCTCATACACCAAAGGTATGGTCAATAAAAGCTGGGGTCAAATCAAGTACAAAGGCCAATTAGAAAGGAAAAAAAATTGATCGTTCCAAAAATGGTCAAAGGTGGCATCACATTGAAGATCTCATCGCCATGGTTGCAACGCCACTCATTTCGTCGAAAATGGAGCTCGTATAGCAAAGATATGGCTAGTCAAGGTTGAAGCTTGACTGGATGCTGACATGGAAAGTGCAAGTGATGTGGAAAAAATGTGGATCTCCCTCACTAAATTCATGTACCACCACTACACCATGCTTTATTTTTGAGAAATAAAGTGGTAGAGGTTTATTTTATTTCACAAAACCCCTTTTATGGGATTCCAAGCGGATTTTGTGGGATTTAAAGGCAATGGATTAAAGCCAAATCTCCTAAAAACTAAAAAATTAAACCCTTTAAAATAATAATGATAAGCCCGAATCTCATAAGTTTAAAGTATTTAACTCCCAAATAAAAGTAGAAAATCCAAAATTAAAATACTAACCCTATAAATAAAGGCCTAATCCTTTCAAATATTAAGGCTCATTTACATAATATAATTAAAGGGCTTAAAATAGTCTTGAAGATTAATTAAAAGGGATTTGAAAGATTATTTTTGTAAAGCTCATAAAAATAAGAGCTATTACTTAGGAACAAGAAAATTGTAAGGTTTTTTTGCATAAGGATATTGTAAGCCTAGAATTATAAGGGCCATGAATTAAAGGGAGAAGGTTATTTTTGAGAGATTTATTCCTATAATTAGAGGTATTTTCAAAGATTTACTATTGTAAATGGGATATATATTGTAAATGGGATATATAGTTGATTTTGGAAATCATATGGTTTTAAACCATATTAAGCAAAACTAAATGTATAAAAAGGGGTATTTTTTCCCATGAAGGGGCAATGAATTCTTTTGTGAGGAAATTAGGCAAAATAATTTTTGGATATTGATGTAACCCAGAGACTTTGTATTTTGTATTCCTTCAAGTAAAGGAAAATATGAAAAAGTCTTAGATGTTGAGAGAGATTGTGAAGAAATTGTAATGCAGGTCTAAAGCATGGGTGGTGTAAAAAATCCGCTAAAGCTTGTCATCATTAATAAAGTAGTTCCTCATTGAGAAGCGAACTTGGAGATGTAGCTCATGTTGAGTAAACTCCATTATCAAGCTCATGATCTCTCTTCTTCTCGACTTTCTTATAATTTTCTTTTATTCTTTCCAATACTTCTTTAATTCCTTCATTGAGATATTAATTATGGCATTTATGCAATTAGTGAAAGTCATTAAATTGTGTAAAGGAATAAGTGAACTCAATTTTATAATTTTAATGGTTAAAATACATAACCACACAATTTTGTTTGTGATTGGGATAAATCTATAATTAGAAGTAAAGTGAAAATTATTTGTAACCCTTTAATTATAGATCACCTAGACTTAGTGGGGACAAGGGGTTAAGTAGCCTTGTTCTTTTATGTCATTTGTTGATTGTCTCATCTAGCTAGTTGATTTCCTTCCATGTATATGTATAAGAAAGCTTTAGATGTGGATGACATACCTTAAGTTGACTCACATGTGATGTTCTGAGTTATACATTTTGGGGACAACCCCTTCCCTTCTCATGATGTAGCTTATTGGAAACATATGACTTGGCATAGGGATTTCCAAGAAAGTTATCATGTCCTCTTCTACTTTAAAGAAATTTCTCACAAAAATGGCGTTAGAAACTACTTTAAAGTGGGGGAATACATTGACACTCATGTTTTATTGTGCAATTTTCTTTCTTCTTGCAATGCTTCCTTTTCTTGGTGGTGTCATTGGGCTTGATTTCCTCTGAGAGTGTGATATTTCTTTGAATTGTCCTCTCTTGGAGACATTAAGCACAATGTTACCTAAGATTAGACCTTGAATGAACTAAGAAAAATCCCTTCGAACATACCTCTTTCTTTTTGCATTTTATTTTTGTACCTTATTAAATTCATGAAGGTATGGCTTTCATATGGTTCCTTGGGGCTCACCTACTGAAAAACTAGCTTCACTAACCCTTATCAGCGTGCATTTTTGTATGTTATTAAAGTCATGGAGGTATGAATTTGATATGGTTCATTAGGGATCACCTTGTGAACAACTAGCTTTAGTACCCCTTATGAACATGTGTTTTTTTTGCACAGTGGACAGCGTGTTCCACTTGTAAACTATTTTTGGACAAACAACCTAGACCTAGTCTACAATGTGTTGGATGGCCAGTTGAAGCTTGATCCATTGCATTTTTATTTTTCCTCTTTTCTTTTTTTATATCTTTGATGGTGTATGTTGGTGATCTATTTATGGCTTCATCTATCATCTGCAAGTGTGTTATTTTGTGCCTATGTTAGTATGTCATAGGATCTTGATCTTGGGGGCTTGGCCACCCTCATCATTTTCATCCTATCTTACTAACATGAGGTTGGCTACTTGAGTGTGAGTTTGAAGCAAGTTCATCCTCTCACTAAAGTGGGGGCTAAATGTAGTGTAAGAAAATGCATACCCTTGCATTTTCACATTTTTTTGGCTAATCCCAACAAACATCAAAGGATAAATGATAATTTAATGATTATGGATGTGTGTCCCTGATTTTTGGACTAGGAATAAAATTCCACCAAGGGTGTCTTTTTCCTCCAAAGTTTTGGGGACCCTCTTTTCAAATGCACCTTAAATGGGCCCCTTTTTGGAGTGTATGCCCTAGGTTTCATGCCTTGGGACTGAGATGCCACCTAGGGTGTCTTAATCACCCTTAAGTTATTTTTAGGATTCATACAACACCTAGGGAATCTTAGTCACCTATAAATCTAACAAGAAATATAGCAATTCAAGTATTCAAGAAAGTATTCATGAGCAATTCATCAAGCATTTCAAGTCATCATCAAGATTCAAGCATCATATTAAAGATATTCTTGCATCATGTGCTTTTTTGAGCTAACATTTGTCATGTAGGATTTTGATTCAAGCAAGAAATTCAAGTCAATATCTATCAAGCATTCATTCAATTCAATATCTACATTCAAGCTAGCCACTTCAGAGAAGTTTGCAAATTTCATAACGAGGGTGTGATGAGTTGCAACATAACATTTTTTTCATTCATCATTTCCCTTCATTATTCTATTTCTTTCCAAGGTTTAATTACCTAGAAGGGTTTTGACCAAGGAAAACCCCCATTTATTAACAATCAAGAAGTTTTTCCTCTCTTGCATGTTTATGTTTATAGATTTAGGTTGAAGACTTGAAGATCATTTGAAGTGAAAAGTTGCAAAGTTGCATTGCAGAGTTATCATCTTCATGAAAACTCACCTATAGGTCAGATCTGGAAGTTCCAACATCTGAGATCAAAGAAGAAGGAAGTGCAAACATTGAGCCTCATGATCACATTCAAATATTTTAGAAATTCAAATCGAGACTAAGTTGGTAGTAAGGGTGTCTTAGTCCTCTTGGAGGTGATTTGCAGATATTCTTTCAGATTCTATTCCAACATTCAAAGATTTCACATTTCCCCCAAAAAACAACAATGCGACTAGGACAATAGTAAGGGCGTCTTTGTCCTCGGCATATTTTGATAGCATTTTTTCATTTCTAGAATCCTCATTACATTTCCAAACTTCCTAGGTACATACATCTTAACTTTCTATTACTTAATTTTGTCATTTGAACTCAGTATTTGGCTTGCATTATTAGGTTTTATGAGTTGAATGTTAAGTTTTCTTTTCCAATATTTTTCTTGGTGGTGAACTCTTTGAAGCCTAAATATCCCACCCTAGGTCTTCGTTGTTGATAATTGAGTCACCTTTGGGTTGATAGTCAATCCAATTTGGGATCCTAGGGAATATTGGAATGATAATAGGAGAATAGTGGTGTTATAGAACCTAAGCCATAAAGCATCCCATTTTCCTATTGTTCAAGTACCCAAAAACCATGACCATCTACTGAAAATGAAACCCTCATTGTTTCCATAGACTTAATTTTCACAAAAGTATGATTGCACTCAAAAGTGCATGCATTAAGTGTATACAATGTACCATATTTGACACCTCTAGAAATCACCATAGAACCTTTTACCATCTTCCATCCTACATCAAAAAATTCTAATTGCACACTTGCATCTATTAGTTTGCTCATATATAATAAATTTCATGCTAAAAAAGGGATATGGAACAAACTATTAATCCCTTTTATTCTACCATTAGGAAGTCTAATTTTAACTTTACCATGCCAAAAAATGTCTAAATGAGAATCATCACCCCAGTACACCTTACCTCCAACAAATTCTTTATATTTAGAAAACCAATCTCTATTAAAGGTCATATGGAAAGATGAACCTAATTCAATTAACCATGCATCATTACTTGCACGAGTTTCCAAAGATGCAATGAATGTGTTACCATCTATTCTCCAATGTATAAATGGGAATCATCACCCAAGTACACCTTACCTCCATCAAATTATTCATATTTAGAAAACCAATCTCTATTAAAGGTCATATGGAAAGATGCACCTGAGTCAATTAACCATGCATCATTACCTGTATGAGTTGTCAAAGTTACAATGAATGTGTCACCATCTATTCTTCAAAATTATTTTTAGAAAATTTCTCCACCTCTATTCTCCCTAATGAAATTTCCCTCTAAAAATTCCTGCAACAAGAGCACAAAGTGTCCTCTACACAAGGTCCCACTCAAATTTGGATAAGTTCAAAAAACCCAACAACCCACAATTGAAACCAAAGGTGATCAGGCTTTAATACCACATGTCAGGAAGCTAAGGTAGTAGAACAACTTCCTACACTAATCTTGAGAGGAGAATAATACAAAATTTATAGATATTTAACAATTATTGAAAATTAAATAGAAATAAACACAAAAATCATGTGTACTACAACACAATGATTTATGTGGGAAAAAAAATGTTGGGAGAAAAACCCCACACTCCAAAATCTACCCAATATATTATTCAGAAATCACAAAGATTACAACATACTTGCAAAGAAAGTTTCTCATAGGATTATCACCACCAAAGATCAAGAGACAACACGATCACTATCAGAATTTTAGAAAACATCATCATCTACCAAAGTTGTAATACAACACCCTCATAAAATAGGGTTACAAACTAGGGAAAGACATGCTAAAAAAATATCCACCATTAGATCTAAAACCTAGTAATGAATGATCCATATTTATAATTATCATTATTTAACATATGTCAGTCATTTTAGGAGTTTCCAAAAAAAATTCAAATTCTCACATTTTTCTCCTTCATGTCACCCCGTGCTCCCATTTTATATTACAGGTCTATCAATGTAACTAAGAAATACATATTCATATATATCCTATCAATAATAACCTTTACATAATTACAAGGTAGAGATTCATTTTTCTAACAATGACCATATCAATGTTGCGTAGAGGGAAGTCATCCTTATGCAAGCCTTGTTTAAATCCTGGAAGTCCATGCATATTTTTAAGCCCCTAGTGGGCTTTCATACTAGTACTAGATTAGAAATCCATTCAGGATATTTAATGAGTTTGATGAAGCCCACATCGAATAGCTTTTGAAGTTCTACTTTTAACAAAAGTGTTATATGTGGATGCATCTTACGTAGCTTCTACTTGATGGGTTTAGCTCTAGGACATACAACTAGGTGATGTACATCCAATGTTGGATCTATCCCTAGCATGTCTGCATATGTCCAAACAAATTTTATTTTTCTTTCATTGATAAATGCAGAGAAGTTCACCTTTTAATCAGGATCCACTGAAGTTGCATGATATGTGATTTTGGTTGTTTATGTTGTGCCAACATTGATAGGTCTAGCCTCCTCAATTAGGAGTGTTGATTTCTATTGATATTTTATGCCAAGAATATTGAATCCTCCATCTCTTGGTGCCTCATAGAGGTTTTCACATTAACATGTGTCCTTTTTTTCTCTTTTCCTAATCTAATAAAAGCAGCATTGTGGTTTTCTTTAGGGGACCTCTTTTTTATTTTTAAATTTTATAGTATACTTTTGTGATTGGATGATACAATCTCCCCTCCAAAGTATGCTCTTTTATCTACTTCCATTATAAACCCTTCTTTATGATCTCATTGTGGTATATTATTTTGAAGTCCCATGAAATCCATAGTAGCCTCATTATTTTGGAATGTCTCCAAAATTGGTATATGATGTTGTTGGTCCCAATCTATCAACTATGGATAATGCAAGGATATTTTGTCATGGGTATCTAGAAAGCTTATGGAAGTTGTGGCTAGGTTAGGCACATTGGTTTTTTCAAAGCTCCATAAGTTATCTAGGTTATATTCACATGAGTCACAAGAATCCCATTTGAATTCATTGGAATCCATCTTGATATGGTCATCATCATATGTAGATTCAAATATAGGTTCAAAGATAATATATTTTTGTTGAGGTTTTCAAGCATGTTTTGGATATATTTATAGTCTTCTAGACGTTCACAATTATCTAATGCCTCATCAGTGGTAGAAGCAATTCCTTCCTCATAAGAGGTGTTTTTAGTAATTGGGGCAATCATGTTAGATGCACCATAACTTGGTCCAAGATTCTTTTGGAATCATTCTATAATGATTAGTTCTCTTCACCCTTGTCCATGTAGAATAGGGCCACCTTGTACAATGATCACATTATTTTCACTAGTTGATACTCTTTGTTATTTTAATTAATAGGAAGGGGAGGTATAGTATTCTCTTCTTCTTTTCATACTTTTTCATATTACATGTCTCCCCACTTGGTGAAGATGGTGGGTTTGACTATCATTGTGGAAGTTTGTATGTGTGATCTCTTCCAGTCCTTCATATGTTTTTGGTGTTGAGGAAATCATTCCAATACAAAAGGATTGGTCAAAGTGGTATTCCACATAAACCTTTTCAATTGCATGGATCTTCGTATCATATTTAGGTATCTCAACTGATGATGGTGTAGTGTAGGATTAAGGCAGTGAAGCCAAGTCCACGTATGAGGAGTGAAAATAAATATCATTGCTTAGGGGAATTTTTTTGAATCATTTTATACTTTTCCTCCAATTTAGCACAATAAAGGAAAGGTTTGAGGTTGACATATATGGTAATTTCCTTATTGTCATAAGGAAACTTTAAGCATTGATGGAATGTAGATGGTACTTCTTTCAAAGCATGGATCCATGGTCAACCTAAGAGAAAGTTGTATGGAAGCTCAAGATCTAGTACTTGACATGTAGTTTCTATTATTGTCGGTCGTATCTGAATGGGTAGCCTAATTTTTCCTTTTGAATTTCACTCCATACAATCATAAGCATTGATTGGGATGCTTTTATTTTTATCTATGGCATCACTAGAGTATCCTAGTTGTTTCACAAATTTAAGTGTAGAAATTTTTATACCTGCACTGTTATCTATGAGTACTCTCTTGACTTTGTGTTTGTGGACATCGAGTACTAAATAAAGAGCCTGATTATGGAAAGATTTATGTGGAAGATCTTTCTTAGAAAATATTAAATGGTGGGTGGATGTGATATTGCCAACCCTAGATTGAAAATGATTAGTGTCAAGGTGGTTTGGGATTGATGTTTCGATAAGATCTTTCTCTAATATTTCCTTGTGTTGGCGACAGTTTTAAGAGCTCAAGGATGGAGATTAAGGAAAGAGTTTTCTTAAGTAGGTCCACAATATTATAGTCACTTGATGGCTTACTTGTGGTTTTTACTTAGGTTGGTGCTCCTTGGATTGTTACTCTTCCCCTTCGGGTAGTCACATTACATTCAGGATCTCTACCTAAAATCATTAATGTATTGACAGTGTGATCATCACAAGAGCTATGTACTAGAATGGTATCCTCACCATAAGAGAAGGTGGCTTTATGGTAAACTTGTTATTTTCCTTTGTTGTTTCCTATAGAATGGTTGGGGAAAGGATCCTTGTAGATCTTTAGATCTTTATTTTTTGGATGAGGTTCGATGTCCACTTCTCCCTTTTTGATTAAGTCTTGCAGTTGATGTTTTTATGTATCATGCAATTATTGGTGGTGTGCCCCTTGATTTTGTGAAATTCACATTTGTCATTCTTGTTATACCAAGGTGGTTTGAATTTGGGTTCCTCATAATCTTCTCTATCATTTACAGTGATGAGGTTCTTTTGGACTAGTTTGTTCATAATGACCTCAAGGGATTCTCCCAATGGAGTAAATTTCCTTCACAATTTTTCATATTGTATTGGTGGTCTCCTTTCATTAACTTGTCCTTGATTTTTTGTTCGTTGTTCAGTTGATTCTTCCAAGGATAATTGATTTGATTGTTCTATTGAAAATTGGCTTGGTTGTTCGACTAATGGAAGCTAGAAAAATAGGACTTATCACCAAAGTGAATGAATCAAAACGATAAACCACTAATTTTTATTATGAAAGATTCAATTATGAGGGAAAAAACATGCAAATAGCAATTAGAAACTAATCCTAACTATTATAGCTGTGGACATGGAAAAAGTAACCCTTCTACTTTTTCTCATGTTTAGGCCTTCCTAGTGGATTTTGGCTTGATTTTTCCTAGATTTAATTTTGTAATGTGGCCAACACATTCACATTAGGTATTGGACACTTGAGAATCATTAAGAACTCTAGGATGTATTGTAAAATTGTTGTGAAGTGTTGTAACCCAGTTTCAAACTTTTCTAGGACCCTTTTATTATAAATCACTTAAATAACCTCTTTTTGTCACTTACCAAGTCTTATTTGAAATTGTTGTAACAAACTCTCATGCTTTTCTAGACATGTCATCACTAATTAAACCCTTTCTTATGTTTAAATGACCCCTTAATGCACTTTCTAGCCATACTTAAGTGTATTTTTGAGAATATTCTCATTAAACAACATTAAATGCACTTTAATTCCTGACACCCAGTAAAATTTCCCTAGTGGGACTAAGTCACCACCTAGGGCGACTTAGTCCCACTAGGCACAAAAGTCAAAACAGTTTCAATTTTTTGATGGGATTTTATTCTCTTACTTTTGAGGTTGGCCTGTGATGTGTTATTTTTAGGAAATATTAGAAAATCAAGTATAAATAAAGGGTTTTCCCCTCATTCTACAATCTACTAATTCCCCTTTCATTCACTCAATCATCCAAGTAATTTTCAAGCATTCTAAGCATTTCTAGGCACTATCAAGTCATCCATTGGAGCACTTCATTACATATCTTTAGATTTCAACATCAAGGGTTTGGTGAGTTTGTGACATTACATGTTGTTCATTCATCATTCCCTTTCTATTTCATTTCATTATCTAGGGTTTGATTACCAAATTGGGGTTTGACCAAGGCAAACCCCTATACTCTAACCCTTAAAAAATTTTCCCCTCCTTTCATGTGTGTTTGTAGGTCTTGTATGTAGATTTATCAAAGATCAATTTGTTAAAAAGGTGTTTTCAATCCATCAAAGTCATCAAAGTCAACAAAGCCCTAATTGAAGCTTTAATATCTATTTTAGCTCATTTTCTATAGAATCTGAATAGGACACTTGTCAAAAAAGGAAGTAAAAATAGAAAGATACATAATCCTACACTAAATTTACCAAAATTATTAAGTGGACTAAGTTACCATCTGTGGTGAATTAGTCCCACTGCCAGGCCTGAAAAGTGGTTTCTACATTTTTGGATACCCATTCGGTAGATTCTAGTTTTGACATATTTTCTTTGAAACTAGACTAAGTTGCCCAAATTGGCACAAGTTTCCTAGTTAACATTTCTAGTCAAATCTATAGGATTCCAGAACCTCTCTACATCAGACGTCAAATTCTAGGTGCACCTCTCTAGTCTTATTTAATTCTTTTATCATTTACTTGCATTCTTAGATGTTTTTACATACATCATTGTGTTTTCAATCACTTTTCATATCTTAGGTTTACCATTAATAAATCATTTCTTTTATCATTTTATTGCATTTAGACATTACATCTAACCATATTACATCCATCCTTGCATTGATTTTCAGTGCTTACATTGCATGTTGTCCCATCTTTCTCCTTTTAGGTGAAAAACCCTAGAAGTTCAAGAAAGACCTTGGAATCTAAAGTCTTTGTTTACAATAACAATGAAAAGGGAAGTTTTGATAGATTGAATGAAGTGTACCTTGTAGAAAACTTACCTTTTTTTAGGTAAAAAATGACTCATTCACCTTTAGTGGTGAATGGGTCCCCATTAGGGTTCTAGAAACTAACTTTTGGGTTTTATTCCTCTCAGTCTACACTCACAGATCCTAGGTTTTCACTACTTCAAGCCCTACTGACGACTCATTCACCTTTAGTGGCGAATGGGTCATTTTAGGGTTTTGAAAATCTTATTTCTAGGTCCTTTACTTTAGTGTTTGCACTCTCAATTTTCAAGTTTTTCAGCTCTAGAAAGTTTGTAATAAATTATATAGCCTTATTTTGTGTTGTTGCACTATGAAGGTCAATCTTGCAAGTTGACAAATTTGACAAGTTTTCTTCAAACTTCTTCTCCACTTGATCTTCAACCTATAAATTTTCAAACACACAATCAAGGGAAGAAAAAAAAGTTGATTGTTAGTGAATAGGGGTTTGTGTAAGTCAATCCCCTTGTAGGTAATTAAACCAAATGATAAAATAATGTAATTGAAGCATGAAACATGAAATGATGTAATTGATGATACCTTGGATATTGTCTTGGAGTATAAATCTGTAATCTAACATGAAGTGGCCATTAAGAATGTAGATCTTGATCTTTGAATGAGATGTTGAACAATGCTTGCAAGTAGATATTCAATGCTACATCAACTATCTTATTTCAACAACATGCATGAATATACTAAACCCTTGCCATGATGAAATGATCTTTAATTGATAAAATAAACTTCACTAATCTACCCTTGAATGCCTTTGAAATTATCTTGTGAACTCTATAATTCTCTTTTGAATGTACTCTTGAGTGCTCATGAAGATCTAGGATGAAACTATGTGAATTAACCCCATATTTATACTAAATTTAGAGATTAACCCTAAAATTCAAAATAATTCAAGCCGACCTTAGATCAAGTTAAAATCATAAGGTTCCTGCCACATTTAAATTCAAAAAAGGGGGGTCCTATAAAGTAAGGACACATTCACCACTAAAGATGAACGAGTATTAGCATAAATTTCTAGGACCATGCTTCAGGGGGATGAAATAACATAAAAAACTCACCTCAAATATGTCAATAAGTGGGTGTCCTATGTTCAAAGGACTCATTTTCCACTAAAGGAGAATGGGTCTTAGCACAATTTCTAGGACCAAGCTTCAAGGAGGTGAAAGTACTTTAAAAACCCACCTCAAAAATGCATAGAAAGGGGTGTTCTATGTAGAGAGGACTCTTTTTCCAATAAAAGCGAATGGGTCCTAGTAGCATTTTTTAGGACTCTATATTTTCCAAATTAAATGTCATACAATATCATTATTGGGTGTTAGGGTATATCCTTGAAAAAGGGGCTTGAATTTGAATCAAAGGGGCCAATTAAACTCAATTAACTACCATTAATTAATGAAACCCTAGATAAGTGTGAAAGTGTGTTACGACACTTTACAACACCTAAATAAGGTACAAATTAAGTACACTTTACTAAAGGGTCCCAAGATCAATGTGAAATTAGGTTAATTCAATGACAATTATTCCAAAATCAAGGAAAAGGGATACATTTTTGGTTACTATAGTTCATAACCTTATTGTGCTATTTGAACCTTATTTTGTGGTATATTGTGTGTTTGTACATTACGTACAACCTTAGTGTCAACTACTATGTCATTGGTTATGCTCTTTTTTTTCACCCATATCATGGGTTTTCCATTTGAAGTAGAAGGTTGATCTTTACGATTGAAAAGTTTGATCACTCCCCTTCAAGTAATGGCTCTTTCGATAAGTATGCCCTTTTCAATATTTTACTGAAAATTGCTTGGGCATAACACTATGAGTTTGTAATTGATATCTACATGTACATTGGAGATAAAGACATCGACAAGTTGTTTCTCTAGAATGGGCCACATAATTTTGATCGCTTTGTGTCTCCATATTTGTAGGTACAAGAAAAATGATTCACCTTGACTTTATTTGATTTTATATAGATCGATGATCATAATGTCCTACTCCATGTTATATGAGAAGTGGTTGACAAACTTATTTGATAATTCATCAAATGTTTTGATTCCTGACCAGTGGTAAATGAGAGAACAAGTCTATAGTGGGCCCATTAAGACTCCATGGAAAAAGACTCATTAAGTAGGTGACATTTGGTTGCAGTTCCATGCAATATATTGAAAATTCATGTACATGCTCAATTGGATTTCCTTTCCCCCTATACTTGTTGAATTTTTGTATTTTGAAGCATTTGGATAAGTTACCATGGATAAATTTTGATCAAACAGATATGGAAAAATTTCTTGTGGAGCATAGCTCTTCTTAGGATTTCAAATTTGTATATTTGATATCCTTTGATTAAGTATTTGAAATTGTAGATTTATTTCATTGTTTGTTGTGCTTGCTTTCAAATTTTGGGTATTGTATATCTATTGTCCCATGACATTTGTTTGATCATAAATATGATATTGTATAGTCAAGAGAACTTGAGGACCATGTTTTGTATAAGGTATGTTGGGTCCTTGATGTGCATAAGGTAGGTCGGGTCCTTGTTGTGTACCTTGGTATTGACTTTGAGGTGTTCCTTAGTATTGATTTTGAGGAATATTTTTTTGTGGAGTTTAGAGTGTACTTTGATAGTTATTTTTGGGTATACCATGTAGATGTGAGTTTCATTGAAGGCTACCTTGATGTTGTGTTGATGGTATAGCTTGTTGTGGATTGTGTTGAAGGTTACCTAGGTAGTTTTTTTGGTGGTACACCTTATTATTTTGAGTGATGTTGAAGGGTACTTGGGTATTGCATTGATGGTACACCTTGTTGTGGTGAGTGTTTTTGAAGGGTAATTGTGTATTGCGTTGATCGTACACCTTGTTGTGGTTGATTTTTTTGAAGGTTACCTTGGTATTGTGTTTATGGTACACCTTGTGGTTTATTGTGTTAAAGCTTATCCAAGTAATTTGTTGGTGGTACACCATGTTGTGGTTGATTATGTTGAAGTTTAACTTGGTATTGCATTGATGGTACACCTTGTTGTGGTTGTGTTGGTGTTTTTTCTAGAAAAACCTTGAAATCCTCTAAAGGGTAGCCAACCATTATGCTTAATAATTTTTAAGGTCAATGGCCAATGAATGGGAGATTGAATTGAAAGCCCCTTCTTCCCTATAGTTTGGGCTTTTTGAAACCTAGGAGGGTGATCCCAATAGTGTGTTTGTAGATACTCGCATGTCTATGAATCAAACACAAAGTAAACAAATGATTCTCCTCAAATTGTTTAAAAGACACAATACCCTAAAGGTTTTTCTAACCTTCATAGAACTGTCTAATTCAAACATGAGAGATGCATTTCATTCAAGCTCACAAACACAACCATACAAATATTGATAAGTAAAATAATTTAAATTTGTGACTCATTGTTGAATTAACCAACAAAATACAATATGAATAGCACACTTAGATCAATGCCTCATCCTTGGAACAAAGTGAATTCCAATACCTACATAACCTCATAAAATTTCATGCATGACATCAATTAAGCTTTGAAGATACCGAATTACAATACTTCAACATTATATCTTGACTACCACTTCTTATTAGAATCCTAACACTCAGTTTAACATAAACCAGTAGCTCCACTCAAGCATTTATATCAATTCTTTGAATAAAAAAGAAAGAATAAAACTAAACATCCACTAGAAATCAATGGAGACAAATAAGAAAATCCTTGATTATATTATTCAAAGTTTAGAAAACAAGTACATAGGAGAGAAAATGGCCTTGGATTTGCACCATTTAGTATTTTTTTTTCAGTATTGCTATCAAAACTACATACATATTGACAAACTCAAACCCTAAGACTTAACTCTGAAATGCTATGTATTTTCATTATAATATTCTCTGTGACTAATTATAGAATAACCAACCCCAGAAAATGGAGCAAAAAACAACACGTAAGTGGAAAAAAAAAAACCTAAGTCAAGATCTCTTACAAACACCTATAAAACTTAGCTCCCATAGATCAATAACTTCCTCTATCTCATGAATCTCCAATTTTCCTTTTGATTCCCACTTCAAGCATTTTCCCTCTAATAGAAAATTTTCCCCTCTTGAAGAACCATCATTTGTCTTCATTCACTTTTACCTACAGTTGAAAAATATTTGTTTGTGAAAGCCCTCATTCTTCATTCTGGTATAGAAAATTCTTCTTTACCTATTCATTTACCCTTCTTCTCACGCAACAATACAAATCCTTTTATATTTTGAATAATCCCTGTGAAATATTTTATTTCATTGCCCAACAAATAATTTTTTTTTTTTTTATCAATATGTGAAGAATTTAATTTTTTATTTGTTGTAGAAAATCTCCTCACCCGTGCTTCTCAAATTTTAATTTTTCACTTTGCAAACACTTTATCAAATAATAATATTTGATATCAATTGTGGACCCCACCACTGCTTTACTCTAGTATTGGAAAAATACTTTCCACCGCACATCTCTAATGCACTTAGAGAAAGATAGAATATAATAGCATTGGGAAATATTCATTCTATTGGGAAATAAAATAATTTACCCAGGCCTTCTTTACATTTATTCTCAATGCCCAGCAATAAAAATCTTTTATCTTGTTGTGGAAGATTAAAATTCACTTTATTGGGAAAATAAAAACTTTTACCCATGCATTTTTAAATCTGTTTTCCTCGCTACTTCAAGTTTTAATTTTTCAATAGTGGGGCTTATAATTTTGTTACTGGGTTAAATAAAAAACAAAGTACTCACCCATGCCCATTTTACTTTCCACTATCAAGACTTTATAAAAACTTACAATGCACTCCAACCAAGGGTCCCACTGTTGCTCAACACAAAATTTTACTAAGCATTGCCATCGCTAATCCAAGGTGAAAAGATGAAATATATTAGTGATGGAAACAAGGAAACTTCACCTTTTACTCTCCATTAATTTAATTATACCTGAAAAAATAAAATTTTACTTTATTTGTGAAAAATTTACTCTCAATAGTTACATCAGGCATCTCTAATGCATTGTGAAGAATTAAAACTTAATAGAGATAGGCAATAGATATGATATGGCATTGCATAGCACCGATGTAGCCAAAGTAAGATAAGATAAAATGGTGATGGGTGATATGAAACACTGACATCATGTTCTATTGCTTCTTCAGGAACTTTGGTGACATTTATTGTAGCCACAACAAGAGAAAATGTACAGGTCATTTTTTGGTAGTGTCGGGCATTTTCCACCATTCAGGCAACCAAAATAAATTATAAAAATGCTTAAACTTTCTACCCAAGTATTAATAATGGTCATGGGATGAAATTAAAACCCAGAACAACATTATTGAGCTCCAAAACATCCCCAAAATGTGTTGGAAACAAAAAGAACATGATTAGCATTCATGTTTGCATAATACATGCCTAAATCTGCTCAAAATTCCTTAGAGGAATTTCCATGAAGATCAAGAGGTGTCAAATCCATCAAAATCTACATGGGAATGGTGATTTCACTCCATCATTGATTTGATGGGGAAAAGAGACTTCAAATCCATGATGGGTGAGAAGAAGATGAGAGTATTGTTTCATCACTGATTTGATTTGGAAAAGAGACCTCCAATCCATGATGGGTGATGAGAAGCAACCAACATCGTTGATTGCCATTTCAAATGTGAGAGACAAACCAAAAGCACAATGGGCGATGGAGTTTTGTCATCAAAGTGCTAGCATGAACTCAACCAATAGAAAGCAAGAATTAAATTTTATTTTCCTTACAAAATTTTGAAATAAACCTTATACTTTCCCTAAATGCATCTTTGTATTTTCTAGATATTTAAAATATTAACATTTGAAAACATTAGAAAATGGGTAAATTTGAATTATGCCTATGTTCTTCAAGTGAAAACTCATCATAAATAGGTTCATTAGTTGTACTATCATTTATCTCTAAATTTCCACTGTCAAGTACAACTACACCAATACTACCCTCATGCGAACATTCAATGGTAACTTCAAAATCAGAAAAAGGAGTGAAATTAGGTGAAGAGTCAAACAAGAAAAGGTTTCCATGTTCGCCACTTATATAACCAACACACACATGCTCTAAAAAATCAACCACTTGAGCTAATTCATTCAATAAAACTCTTGCATGCATAGCCTTTTCCTTGTCCACACTATTGCAGTAATTAGCAAGTTCACATTCCTCATTGTAGAAGAGGCAAAACCAAGGGAACCATAGCACTACTGATTACACATTTATTATTCAAATAAAATATCCATTTCATATCCATCATATTTTTCTTGTGAGTCTTTAAAAGTATTGTCATCATCTTCATTGGTAAAACATAGATTTTTGGGACCCGAATGCTTCTCTTGCAAATCTAGGGTTTTTCACCTAAAAGGAGAGAGATTGGGCCAAAAATTCTTATGATTCACTCAAATCAGGATGTGTGTGATGTTTTTTAATGTAATTGAAGAGGACTAAATGTGATTGACTAATCTAGATGAATGAAAACGAATGCAAAAGTAAAATTAAAGTTATATTTGAAAACACAGTGTGATATGCAAACAATGATAAAATCAAGAAAATATGCAGAACAAAAAGAGATGGGTCAAATCAGAGTGCACCTAGGAAAAATGTAATGATTCTGGAATGTCTTGTATGTTGGTTGAAATCATTTTTTTTTTTCACAGTGGGACTCATTTGCCCAAGGTGGCAAATCATTCCTCCTCCTGGTGAAAAAGTGTTAAGAGCTGGTTTCTATCTATCGAGATCTGGAATCTGAAAAAAATCAGATTTTTAGTCCTAAGTTGGGACTCATTCATCATAGGTGGTGAATTATTCCTCTCCCAAATTTTTGAAAAATCAAAACACAACTCTACAACACCAAATCTGGAAATGTATGCTTGTCGGGTTGCCGAAGTCAGTTCTGCAGAAAATGGATAAATAACTCTCTCCAAGCTTAAAATTGACTTAAGTTGACTTGAAGTACCTAGTTGACTTGAAAATCAATCTTCAATACCTAAAAGCTTGTCAAATCTGCACACAAAGAGCTGCAAACAAATATGAAATAAGGGGAAATGATTTAGGGTTAGTGAATAGGGGTTTTCCTTGGTCAAACCCCACTTTCTGTAATCAAACCCTTAAAAAGACAATGAAATGAAAGAGAATGATAAACTAATAACATGAAATTTCTATTAACTTACCTAATCGTTGATGATGCAAGTTAGAAGTAATATCATTGGTTGCATCAAAGTGCTTGAATAGTGATTGAAAAGATGTTGCAAGATGCTTGAATGCTTAAGTGAATTCGATGAATAGGGGTTAAAATAAGGTGAAAATCACTTATTTATACAATTCTTGTGCCTTAGTATCCATTCATAGCTCATCACAAGCCGACATCAAGTGATTTTGAATAAAATCCCAAAAGGAAATTTAAAATATTTTGAATTTGGGGCTAAGGGGGACACATTCAACACCCATGGTGAATGGGTCCCACCTAGGACCTGAAAACATGTGTAAGGAAAAATATTGTATTTAATGTTATTTGTTGGGATAACATTCAAAAATACACTTAATTAAGTCAAAGGAGGGCATAAAGGGACCAAATAAAGCATGAGAAAGGTGCAATTAGTGAAAATATGCCTAGAAAAGCATGAAAGCTTATTACAAGACTGTACAACACTTCAAAATAGGACTTGATGATGAGTTAAAAGGTTATTTTTTAGGTGAATTGTAATGAATAGAGTCTAGAAGAATGTAGAAATGTCTTACAACACTTCACAACACCTTCACAAGGCGTCGTTCTTTGAATTATAGTACCTAAATAAGCATGTTCAAGCCATGCTACAACATAAAATCAAAGCAAAATAGTTCGAACACCATGAAACAAGACCTAAAAGGGCATGAAAATGACAAGGGGCCATTTTTCTATGACACATTTAGCCCCCACTTTAGTGAGAGGATGAACTTTATTCAAACTCACACTAAAGTAGCCATGAACATCGAGGGGAGGGTGTGCCATAGAAAAATGGCCCCTTGTAATTTTCATGGCCTTTTAGGTCCTTTTTCACGGTATTGAAACTATGTTGCTTTGATTTTATGTTGTAAAATGGCTTGAACATGCATATTTAGGTACTAAAACTCAAAGAATGACATCTTGTGAAGGTGTTGTGAAGTGTTGTAAGACATTTCTACATTCTTCTAGACTCTATTAATACAATTCACCTCAAAACCACCTTTTTACTCATCAACAAGTCAAATTTTGAAGTGTTGTAAAGTCTTGTAACAAGATTTCATGCTTTTCTAGGCACATCTTCACTATTTACACCTTTCTCATGATTTATTTTGTCCCTTTATGCCCTCGTATGACTTAATTAAGTGTATTTTTGAATGTTATCCCAATAAATAACATTAAATACAACATTTTTCCTGAAACATGTTTTTAGGTCCTAGGTGGGACCCATGAGTCCCCCTTGGCCCCAAATTCAAAATATTTCAAATTTCCTTTTAGGATTTTATTCAAAATCACTTGATGTCGGCTTGTGATGAGGTATGAATGAATACCAAGGAACAAGAATTGTATAAATATGTGATTTTCACCTCATTTTGCACCTCCTAAATCATTCAAGCAATCTACAACATCAATTCAAGCACTCTGAAGTAGCCATTGACATTACTTCAGATGTGCAACATCAAGGGTTAGGTATGTTGATAGCATTTGCATGTTATTACTTTATCTTTCTCTTTCATTTCATTATCTTTTCAAGGGTTTAATTACCAAAAGTGGGGTTTGACGAAGGCAAACCCCTATTCACTAACCCCTAATTATTTTTCCCCTATTACATGTTTGTTTGTAGCTCTTTGTTTGTAGATTTGATAGGTTATTAGGTGTTGAAGATTGATTTTCAAGTTAACTAGGTGATTCAAGTCAACATAAGTCAATTTCAAGATTGGAGAGAGTTATTTGTCTATTTTCTATAGATTTGACTTCAGCAACCTAACAAGTAGACATTCCCAGATCTGGTGTTGTAGAGTTGTCTCCTAGTTCTTCAAAAATTTGGGAGAGGGCTGACTCGCCAAATGTAGAAAATGAGTCCCACCTTATTTCTTGAAACTTGAGTTTTCTTAGATTTCAGATCCCGACAGATATAAACCAACTCTCAACAGTTTTTCACTAGTAGGTGGATTGATTTTCCCCTGGGAAAATGAGTCGCACTGTGAAAAGTCAATAAATTTCATCAGCATTTAGAACACTCCAGAATACTCACAATCCATTCAAGTGCACTCAGATTCATCCCTATCCTTTTTGTTTTGCATAATTTCTCCATTTACATAGTTGTTTGCATATCACAATGTGTTTTCAAACATAGTTGTAAGTATACTTTTGCATTCATTTTTAGTCACTTGGATTAGTCTATTTCATTTAGTTGACTTCATATAGCCTAAAAACATTGCATACATCCTAATTTGAGTGATACATAAGCATTTTTGGACCCAATCTCTCTCCTTTTAGGTGAAAAACCCTAGAAGTGCAAGAGAAAGTCTTAGGGCCCCAAAAATCTATGTTTCATTTTGGTGAACTTGACTTTTGAACACTTTGCATTTACATATTGCATCCTAGTTTCCATTTGCATTATCATTCAATTCAAACATTGATTTGTTATTGCATTCTAGGACTTTTCATTTTGTATTAGTGAAAACTTCATTTAGGTTTCATTTTTTCATTCAATCTCATTGAAAAAAGTAACAATTTGCATTCTACGTTTGTAATTGCATCTTGTAGAGCATTTAAATCATCTTTAAAATTCTAAAAAACACTAAAAAATATCATGTTGGGACTCATTCACCACCCAGGGTGAATCAGTCCCTTTGCACTTTTTAGACAACATTTCTAGCATTTTTCTAGAATTTTTTTGCATTTCTATTTTTTGTAGTTGTCTCTTGGTTAGAGTTAGCAGATTTTTTTTATTTTCATTTTAGATCTCTTAGATTAGCTTGCATTTCCATTCACCCATCCTTTGTGGTACTTGTATGAGTGTTTGGTGCCCCGTTGATAATACTTTAGTGAGAAGAATTTCTAGACTCATGGCATTCCACAATAGCTCTTTTGTTGTGGACTTTGGGATATCATGAGCTCCTATTCCTTGTATGGACAATGGTGCATTAGGCCCCAACAATACCACTTCCATGCCTTCACCTTTCCATCCAATTACTATTGACAACCAAAATAATTCCCTCCCACAAGAAAATGTCGTTAATATTCATGAGGACTTTGCACATTTACAACAAGATCTGTCACTTGAAAAAATTTCCACCACTGCCATACCCACCATTGAGAACCTTCATCGCCTAATTGAGAGTGATGATGGGTTCCAAGTGATGAAGAAAATTTCTGAAATTTACAATAAACATGCCTCCTCAAATACCCAATCTGCAAGGATTCCTATAAGCTAAGGAACACCTCAAGTTCCCCGCCTTCAACCATAGCATCCATACCAACTTATACCAATCCTCAAGTTCAAACAATTATACACCAACCTAACTATGTGGCTACTTCTCTTCCGATTTCACGTAGCATTCCTACTTCTCTTATGGCATCACAAGTTCCTTCCACCACCTTCACACCCCCTAGCATTCCTTTCACCTCCCCTAACATCACTTACACTCCATCACTATTTTCCCTTCCACCTCAACCCAATTATCCTGATCCTCTTCTTACACAACTCCTTAACACTATTTCACCCATGCAACACTAACTTTCCACAATTAGCCAAGGTCAAACTGCTCCACCCACATATCATGTCCACAATAGTTGCTTATCCTTAGAAATATTACATACCCTGTGCCACAAGGAATACAAATGCCTTAGATTGAGAACTATGGAGGAAAAGGAGACCCTATCAACCATGTTAACACTTATAAAACTTTATGTAGTGACTTTTTCCTTGATGATAAACTTTTAGAAAAAAAATTCCAAGAACCTTGAAAGATACTGCGTTAGAATGGTTTTCTAGCTTGCCCAATCATTCCATCTATTCATTCAATGAATTGGTGGAAGCTTTCATTAGTAACTTTCAAGTTCACATGAGACCTAAAAATTAAATGGATGACCTTATGAGATGTAGACAAAACACAAATGAAAAAGTGGCATATTTCATCTCATGCTACCAATCCTTATATGCTCAAATTGATGTCAAAATTCTATATGCACATCTGAAGAAGATGTTAATCAAAATTTTCAGACCAACCTTTAGAATAAACTCACCATGATGAAATTCCCTTCATTCATGCATTTATGTACAACCTTATGTGATTACCAAAATTGGGTTTCAAGTCATGATTCAAAATCCACTTCTAGCTAAGTTGACAAACCAAAACACAACAATTAAAACCAAAATAACATGCAAAACTTTCGCAAACCTAATAGAGGATTTTTATAGTTTAATTCACCTCCTCAACCACAACCACAACCAACTCAACAAGTTCAAAATTCCATGTCCACTGTTAAGGAAGTCATGCCTTATCATTATGGGGATCTGAACAAAAGAGTCACTCCTTTACCTAATAGCCTCCATCACACAATGAACCAATTAATTCAAAAATGTATGCTCACTTTTCCACCCATTCAACCACTTGATCCAAATCAGCCATTACCACCTACCTTCAAACCTAATGCTTATTAAAATTTTCATTTCCAAAATAGCCATGACATCGAACATTGTAAGAATCTTAAATATTTAGTTCAAGAACTCATTGATTTGGGTGCATTGACCATTGCGAGTGTTAGTGAGCCTTCAAAGACTGATGTAATGACTATTGATACAAACAATGAACAACATGATACAACTCATACTATTACCCAAGCTAGTCCTATGGATAACCTTGTGGCTATGGTAGACATTATCCATCGTAAGGGCCAAACTACTAAACCTATTGATATTATTTTTTCTACTAAAGACATACTACTAAAGATTCTTGATGGTCCTCTCTACCTAGTTGGATGAATCTATGATAAGCCCACTAACGGGATATTAATAGATTGCACTTGTGGTGAAAACATGATAACAAAAGAGTTTCTAGTATTACATGAATTATATCAAGATGATTATAGTAAACCCATTGCATGGATTAAAATACATAATGGTTTTGCATACCCTATGATTGGATCGATCGTGCTACCTCTACAAATAGGACCTGTAACTAAGGATTTCTTTTAGGTTTGATTAGGAGTGTTAGCAGTAAATCAATAAAGACAACGAAACCCAAAGATCTATTGAGTACAAAGGAAATTAAACAATAGAATAGTTATACTTGTAAATCTACTTTTCCATGATTACCTCCATAGTACCTTCTTACTCGCTGGATGATGTGTTGCCCTCAGATTTATTGTGCAAGCAATCTACAAATGTCTAAGTCCTACACCAAGCTTTGAAGGATTTATGCAATGTATAAATGCCTATGCCTATGCCTATGATTGCCAATGTCTAAACATACTAAGACTTGATCAAATAAAGATAATAAGTATTACAATTGCTATGGAAATCTAAGTGTGCCAACGAGTAAGTATGCAATGGGCCTATAATATGTCTACTTGTGTGTGTGTAATCGAAAAGTCAGAGGAAAATGGCATTTTATAGAAAATGCCATTTCAAATGGACGGGTGAGATCGAATTCTAAGAAATACCTAAAATGAGAGGTCCAGATTAAATCTGAGAATCTCTAATTAGGGTTAGGGAAAATTCATTAATCAAACAGTCAAGATAATATCTCAGATAATTGGATCGACGGTGGAGAATAAATGAGGAAATTAATTGGAAAATAAAGATTTTCAAATATCAAGAAGATAAAGATTGCCTGATTTGTGAGATTTCAAAAAATCAAGAAGATAAGATTTGAACTGAAGATCAGATTTGAAAAATCAATAATCTACCTGATTACTTGATTTTTAGAAGATTATTTTCCATTTTGAATTGAGTTAATTCAAATTATGGATTTTGTGAAATAATAAATAATTGATTTTCCAATTATTTACCAAAATAAACTGTCAGTTAAGATTGAGATGACATTTTAAATAATTTAATTTATTTAAAATGAGAAGAATATCAAATTTTGACAATTAAATAATTAAAGATAATTATTTAATTTAGCCGATAAGATTAATTAATTAAATTAATTAATATATTCATTTAATTATGATAGTTAGTGACATATTAAATAAATAAATAAAATTTATTTATTTAATAATCAAGAAGAAATATATGATGAACGGTAATTAAATAAATTAAGAAATTTATTTAATTAAGGGAAGACTTAGACAATTAATGACGTATTTAATAAATAAATAAAATTTATTTATTTAATAATCATGAAGAATACAAAGACATGAATTAATTAAACAATTATAAATTATTTAATTAATAGTCGAATGTGGACCAAGGACATAATTAAATGTCATAATTATGCTAGGATGAAAGTCATAAAAATGAAGCTTGTAGGCCTAAGTCATTTTTAGGTGTCTACATTTTGCCTCTCTTTGTCATAATGTTGTTTGTCGCGTTGTAACAAAGAAAACAAGTCAGAAATATGCCCCAGTAAAGGTATGGAGTATCATTGCCCCCTTGGGAAATTTTTCAAATTTTGGGTCGACAACAGAAAAATTTGTAAAGGGTCCCGATAAATGAATTTAATGACCAAAAAGACAATGGCGCAGTTAGTTTTGGATTCTGACATGTTTAAGACAGTCAACGGAGTAGTCAAACATGGTCAAATGAGCCTCGAGCAGTAACTCACCTAAGAAAATGTCATTTTGACCTTATAAATAGGCTGACAAAGGGGTAAAAGTCAATTCATTTTCACTTTTTACGTTGCGAATTTTGAGAGTTTAGAGAGAAAAGGAGCACATCAACGATGGTGATTCCAGTGATAGAGCATCACGGGGAGATCATGCAGACATTCAAGCGGCCAGAGGGCTCAGAGCCAGCGGTATGTACCCCTATCCCACTTTGTAATTTTCTTGTTTTGCGTGCCAATTTTAGGTTTATAGGGTGAATAATGAATGCGTCACGATGCATATGCGTTCGTGATCGACACATTCACTTTTGTGTTCGACGCATATGATGCATTGCGATGCAAGTGCGAAAACAAATTAGGGTAGTGCAGTTGTTTGCGCCGCATTTGGAAAATACTGCGACACATTTGACATATTGAGTCGCAATTGAATGCTTGAATGCCGCAATCGCCAATTTGTAATGCATTCGTTATTTTGATCAACACAATTGTTTTTATATGATGCATTCGCTTTGTTCTGACACAATTGTCAAATTTCATGACACAAGTGTGAACATGTGACACATTTGAGATCTTCGACCACATTTTATGCACAGAATGACACAATTGACATTTTGAGATGCAATTGCCTTAATGCGAAACATTTGGCCAAAGTTGATTTTAATATTTGCGTAACCTTAGATTCTTGTGATAATACTAACAATTTGCGCAAAAGGTACTGATGACTTGTTTTGCATTTTGCAGAGGTAGCTTGCCTTGATTTACACACATGAGAGCAGACTGATAACATTTCAGTTTGCTGAGTAGTTGAGCCTGCGACAACGACATTGGTTGATGTGACTGGGATTATTCTATATTGCGTACATGCCCACCATTCGGGTGAACAGGGGATTACTAACTATGTTGTGTGAGCGGTGGCATTCGGAGACCTGTTCCTTCCACTTGCCGACAGGTGAGGCCATGATTACTTTAGACAATGTCTACCGGATTCTACGAGTGCCGATTCGAGGGGAGCAGATCATCTATGACCCTTGTCATGGCGAGCAGACCTTTAGAGCATACTACCGAGATCAGGGTGTAGGACTAGGCATCCAGGGATATGAGATCAGATGGGAGTTCATGGCAGAGCACTATGGTTGCTTTGATGCATTCCTTGCTACTTTGATTGTAGGTATCTTGGTTCTCGACCGTCGGGGACACGGATTCCCTATTGGCTGGGGAGACGTCCTGGTTGGTATGAGATGGGACAGGACTGTTTATGCTTGGGGTTCCTATTTCTTGGGCACTCTTTACCATCAGTTGCATGATGTTTCCTATAGGAGGGCAGAGAGTATCTCCTGCGGGACTACCTTGATGATGATCTGGGCTTGGGAGCACATTGCCATATTTCGTCCTCCTATTCAGAGACCACAGTTGGTTAAGGGGATGCCCTATGCCTATTAATACATGGGTTCTTTACAGCAGACTCACATGGGTGAGACTGGTTGGTGGAGGCACAGGATTGACACCATGGTGACATTTATCTGGAGGCCATACAGAGACTATGAGCCATGGGATGATGAGGATGAGCACCTTAGCCTTTGCAGACAGTACAGGTACTTGATTGGTAGGACCGTGTAGACCTCACTTATCATTGAGATGTATTTTCCACAGTGTATCCTTAGGTAGTTCGGGGAGAAGCAGGGTGTACCTACAAGGACAGCTGAGTATGCCCGTTCTTCCAGAGAGTATGCTTGGGGACTAGCCATCCCAGTGGCCTTTGTTGAGTAGTAGATTGATGGGCTAGGAGCCCAGGAATGGGGATGGAGAGGATGAGCAACCGATCCTGAGACCACAGCAGACTATGATTTATGGTGGCAGGCACACAAACTAGCATAGTTGACAGATCATGATGGGCCAGCACCTATGGACAGGCGGTCAGTGATACCTCATGTGCCGAGGGCCAGATGGGGAGGCAGAGGCAGTGACAGGGTCAGAGGCCGAGGGAGGGATGGAGATAGGGATGGATGCAGGGGTAGAGATAGAGGTAGGGATGGAGATAGAGGAAGAGATGGAGGCAGGGGTGGAGATGGAGGTGGAGACGGAGGCAGGGGGAGATGATGGCAGAGATGGCCGAAGGCAGAGGTGAGACAGTCAGAGACAGGGCCGCAGTGTGTGACAGCACGTGGTGAGGGTAGCATTAGATGCTATCCTCGAGGTTGACGAGGAGAGGGAGAGAGAGGAGTAGCCCAGATAGGAGGGAGAGGGTGAGGAAAGACAGGAGGATGTGGATGTGGGGGACAGGAGGAGGAGGTGGAGGTTGGTGTGGGAGGATAGGAGGAGGAGGTGGATGTGGGTGTGGTAGGACAGGAGGAGGATGTGGAGGTGGGAGGACCAGAGGAGGAGGCAGAGAAGGAGAGGCATGAGGAGGTGGAGGTGGAGGTGGGAGGACAGGAGGAGGAGGTGGCAGAGGATGTGGCAGATGATGATGATGACAAGGACGATGCCATGGATGAGGTTGCGAGACTCCTCAGATGGTGGATGGTGGAGGGAGAGGAGGAGATACTGTCCTCAGGATTTCCCCAAGATGCTACTATAGATTAGAGGGTGGCCGACCTACAGCAGAGACTAGATGACAGCATGGTGCAGGTCAAAGCATTATAGGCTGAGTTAGAGGTAGTCCAGGTAGAGTGGGATTAGGCAGTAATCCACTAGCAGGACGTGGCTCAATGGTGCACATAGCTCGCAGCATTATGCGCAGGGCCTGTAGGGGACATTGCTCGCGAGCTGGCCAGGGTGAGCACGAGATTGGGGTAGTATAGGACATTATATGAGCAAGCAGTGCCATTGGAGCGATGAGATCCTACATTGTCATAGTCACAGATGAGGACAGGTGGTGGCCACAGATCAGGCAGTGCCAGTGGTAGCAGGAGTCATACCAGCGTCAGAGGGTCTACCTCGATAGGGCACACATCCGTGCCTAGGTCACATCATTCATGTCAAAACAACCAGAGTCACCATTTGGGTCATAGTCATGGGTCGACTAGTTCAGTGCAGAGGTCAGTATAGGGACAACCACTAGTTATTGATCCATCTACTTCTTAGTGTTAGGCAGTAGTAACATCAGCGATGTTCATTACTATGGAGATGAGACCTTCATTCTCGGTTCCAACAGTAGCACAGACAGAGGTTGCTATAGGTTCGCCTACAATTTCAGTACCAGTGATAGAGCTTCCGCCTCCACACTCTTCACCATGAGGGGATGATGAGAGTCTACCCTAGGGGCATGCTTGTTTTTATGACCCATTATGTATAGATTATTGAGCCTCCGAGCTCCATTTTTGGGATATCTCCTTACTTTATCCTGTGACATTGTACATTTTGAGATGATTCTATATGATGATGCAGTTTTTGATGTGGCCTACATGTGTTATGTGATGTTCTTTGATTTAATTAATTATGATATGATTTATGATGTATGTTGTTGATTTATGATGTAGCATGTATGTCCTGTGATGCTTATTTGTGATTTTCATGCCATGATGATGTAATTATTATTTATATGAGATGATAATGATAATGATGTGCATAATGTATTTAGTAAAAGATGCAATGTTGATGATTATGTTAATGCAATGTTTGTGATTTATGTATATGATTTAATGCTATGGATGATGTATGTATGGACCTAATGCAATGTTAATATGATCATGTATGCACTTATCATTTTGGATGTCATAGGATATCATCGTGAGATGGACGAGAGAAGATGAATAGACCAAAGAGGACAAGACGACATGACCGACGTAGATGCATGTTAATTCCTAGACCAAATCCTTCAAAGCTTTACTGTAGGACTTTAATATTTATTACTCTTAATCATCATTGGGAAGACTGTTGTAATGGCCAACAAACACTAGGATATGACATAGATCAAGGTGTGCAAGGTCGTACCATTACGTAAGACAAACAGTCATAGATAAGGACGATCATGACTCATACTAAGAGCGTGATTGCCCTAGTATTTTTGTCATAGTCAACCACAAGCAGAAAAAGACAAGGACAAATCATGAAACGTCATTGCTTCTCTAAATCCTATTTCTAGTACATCCTTGAGAAACTAGTGGCATGATTGTAAAAATACCAAAAATAGAGCCCTTATCATGATATGTCATTTTTTTTCTAAATCCCAGAATCAGGACCTTGCTGAGAAACTAGTAGTTATGCATGTCAATCGTCATAATATGTCACTGCTTCTCTAAATTCTGCTTAGTGGATCTCATTGAAAAACTAAAAACATGATAAAAAACCAAAAAGAAAATTCTCAAGTGTTTTCCAAGTGTGTATGGATATCCATTTTTAGAATATCATATTTGATGATGATAAGATGCCAGAGTGTCAAAGTGTTGATGATGCTCTGATGACATGGTGTAGGAGCACCTGGCAAAGCTCGGCTTAATTAAAGTTTTTGTTGGAAGTCTTAATTTTGTTGTGATATTTTTGAGGTCATGTTGACCATATAGCTTGGTGTTTTTGTTTTGAATAAAAATTTATCTAGCCATGATCAATGGATTGGGAGGTGGCAATCAGGAATGGGTTTTGAATCGCCACTTGTCATCATTACCAAACTTGCCAAAGTGTTTGAAAACACATGAGGTTTTATACTTTGCATCTTTAGGTCATCTTTGAGTTCAACCAAAGCACCTAAGTTTTTGTGGAGTCATATTTAAGGCATTCCATGACTTTCTGGTTGGTTGGAAGTTTCATTGTATAGACTGTGTTTTCAGAAATTGAAGAAAAACAATGTTCTTATTATTATTTCCGGGTTTTTGTTCTTTTACAGCGCTTACATGGATTAGTATGCTTTTTTTATTGTGGTAGGAGGTAGTAGAGATTGTGTATAAGTGTTGTGTAACATTTGATAGATTTTTCTATTCATTTTGCTTTGTTATTTGTAAATAGTTCAAACCCAGCCTGTTGCTGGTCTGAACCAGGCAGCCTGGAGAAAAAGGAGGTCTAGACAATCTTTCCTTCGTACAATCTATACTGCCTTTTGGGGAGTGGGCCTAGACTCCATGCCTATATATATGATATATATTATGGCTTGTGGTAGTTTAGGAGGTGCTAGCAAATGGATGCCCTAGGCGAGCCAAAGCAGGCCCAATTGGGCCAGTCTTGAGGAAAAAAGGACATATCTTGCAGGGAAAAAAGAGAACTTGAAGAGATTCTTTCTTGTGAATTTAGGGGAAGGTCTTGGTAACTTATGGTGATAAGGAGGAGAGACTAGAAATCCATTTAGGAGGAGAGCTTTTCACCAGTCCTAAAACTAGTTCTGAGCAGTTAGAAACCCTAGTTTTTGGCAGTGTTTGTATGAGGGCAGAGTACGGCCTGGATAGAGCCAAGACCTTGGAAATCTTGAAGGTGTAGGTAGGAGAAACACATTTCCTAAACCAAGATCCATGATTCTTTAGTGGGTTAGGAGGAAAAAGCAATGTACCCCTGTTCAGAGACCTAATTGGGGGCTCAAGGCTACTAGCCTTCCAAACCCTAGGGAAGCAACCTTGAGGAAGCGATGGTAAGATAGAAACTTTTAGTTGACTAAGAACCCTAGACATGCCATTTTGAAGTATTTGTAACCTATTCTAACCCCTGCAAGAGCCTAGAAGAAGGTTGAGTTTATTTTGGTCTTTAGGGAAGATTAAGGGCCAAAGGAGAGTGAAGCATTGAAACAAGGATTGGCTTAGTTGTTCAAAAATTTGTAAATGATAGCAGGGTTGGCCAGAAGAACCATGGGTGCCTAGATAGTATAGGACCTATAGGTTGAGTGGTGGAGTGTGACACCAAAGGGATTCATCAAGGTGAGACTCGGAGCATTGAGTCAGTGAATGTCTTAATCCAACCCTGTCCCTATCAGATTGGTATCAGAGCAAGGAAAAGATTTGGGAAAGCAACTTATATGTCAAAAGTTGAGTCAAGTGAAACTCCCACCATGGTGAAAAATGCACAATTAGCCAAGAGGGTTGAAGAACAAGAAGACGACAACAAGTCCTTAAAAGAAAGAATAGAGCAACTTGAGAAAGCATTGAAGAATGCAAGGTTGGAAGGAATGGTACCAAAGGAAGAAGAGGTTGCAGAAGAAGACAAGGTCCGTGAACCTGACCCTATTTTGGAGGAGGAGCCTTTCTTGAAGGCATTGAAAGCCTTGAGTGGAAAAGGACTTGAGGGCATACCACTGTTCAGTGGAAATATGGATCTTGATTTGGTCATGGATTAAATAGAAGGCATGGAGAATCACTTTGAATGTGATGGAGTCACTGAAGCACAAAAGGTGAAGGTAGCTAAATCAAGGTTGAGAGGATCAGCCTTGACATGGTGGAAATTTGTTTAGACAGAGAGGGAAAAAGAAGGCAAGCAACCCATATCAACTTGGAAAGGAATGGTTGCTAAGGTGAAGGAAGCCTACATGCCAGATGACTATGAGATCTAGTTGCACAAGAAGAGGCAGAGTCTAAGGCAGAAAGACCAAGATGTCAACACCTATACTGAAGAGTTTTAGAAGCTTTGCTTAAGATCTAATGTGACTGAGGATGAGAGCCTAAAAGTGGCTAGGTACCTTAATGGCTTGAAGTGGAACATTCAGGAAGAGATGGCTTTACTAAGTCCCAAGATAGTCCACCAATGTTATCAGTTGGCCATAAAGATTGAGGAAAGGAGCAAAAGAAAGCATGATCAGTCTTCTAAGGGTAGAGGCAAAGGCAGAGATCAAAGAGGATAGTGTGGTGGTTACAAAGGTAGAGGCAATGATCAAAGAAACCAAGGAGAATCTAAGCTCACTAAGCATAGAGGTGAAACATCTTCAAGAGGTGGATATAATAGAGGAAGAGGACCTCAAGGAGGTTCAAATAGAGGAAGAGGAGTAGGTAGGAGTAATTATTACTTTGCAAACATGAAGTGTTATCATTGTAACCAACTAGGTCACCCTGCTTATAGGTGCCCAGAGAAAGCATCCTCTTCTAGTAATGAAAAGAGAGTGGCCTATGAACAAGAGGACACCATGACTCCTAAAGCATCTGAGATTAGTCATATAGAGTCTAAGGTAGGAGAGAATATGATGTTTAACAAAGTTTTGATCAGGCAGCCAGTCAAAGAGGAACCTAAGCAAAGAAGAGCTCTTTTTAGAGTAAGGTGCAAGATACTTGGAAAAGTGTGCAAATTCATTGTAGATTCTGGTTCAATAGACAATATAATCTCAGAGGAGGCAATAAAAAAGCTAAAATTGGAGAAGGTACCACACAATAACCCCTACAAGGTCACATGGCTGAATAAAGGGTAGAGTGTTTTGGTCAATGAGCAAGTGACAGCAGAATTTTCAATTGGAGGCTATAAAGACAAGTTAGTTTGTGATGTATTACCCATGGATGCATGCCATCTACTACTGGGTATACCATGGCAATATGGCAGAAGTTCCATTTATGATGGGAAAGAGGACACCATCTCATTCAAGAAGGATGGAAGAACCTTCAAGCTGTAGTCATTGACAGAGGAAGATGAGGGATAGTCCAAGGTACCTAACATCATGTTGAGCAGTGGTAAGGAGTTCCTTAAGTACCTACACCAAGGGAATGACGGATATGTGATCATGATGCAATCCAAAGAGGAAGAAAAGGCTAAAAAGATAGTCCTACTAGAAGTAGTCCAAAGGTTACTTGATAAGTACAAGAGCGTAGTGAGTGATGGAACACCTGCAACTCTACCACCAAAGAGAGCAATAAGTCATCAAATTGACTTCATACTTGGAGCCTCATTTCCTAACAAAGCAGCAAACAAGCTCGCTCCTAAGTAGAACCTAGAGGTGGCTAGGCAAGTGGAAGAATTGTTGAATCAAGGTCTGATTCAAAAGAGCATCATCCCATGTGCAGTCCCGGTGGTTTTGGAAACCAAGAAAGGAGGTAAGTGGAGAATTTGTACTGATTCTAGAGCAATCAATAGGATTGCAATTAGATATAAATTCCCAATACCTAGAATTGAAGATTTAATGGATTGCCTTGGAGGAGCATAGTATTTCACTAAGTTGGACCTCAAGAGTGGCTACCATCATATTAGAATTAAGGAAGGTGATGAATGGAAGACAACTTTTAAGACAAATGATGGCTTATATGAGTGGAAAGTGATGCCATTTGGCCTCTCAAATGCCCCTAGCACGTTCATGAGACTAATGAATGAGGTGCTTAAGGATTTCACAGGGATCTTTGTAGTAGTCTATCTTGATGACATACTGATTTTTAGTAAGACAACAGAAGAACATTTGAAGCATGTGGAGATGGTACTTAAAAGGCTGCAAGAAGAACAGTTGGCAATTAACCTTGAGAAGTGTGAGTTCTTCAAACAAGAACTTGTGTATCTAGGCTTTGTAGTATCCCAAGGAACGTTGAAGATGGATCCAAGCAAGGTGGAAGCCATCCTAAACTGGCCTACACCAACCACAGCAACAGAGGTAAGGAGCTTTCATTGTTTAGTTCAGTTTGATAGGAAATTCATAAGGAATTTTAGTGGTTATATATGTGCACTAGTTCTAGATACTATTAAAGGTGGTCTAAAAACAAAGTTTAAATGGACTCAAGAGGCTGATAAAGGGTTTGAAAAGCTGAAACAAGAAGTGGCAACTCAACCTATTTTGTTATTGCCTAGTTTTGATAAGTTATTCACACTTGAGTGTGATGCAAGTGGAGTAGCAGTAGGAGGAGTACTTAGTCAAGAAGGTAGGCATGTAGCCTTCTTTAGTGAAAAGCTCAATGAAGCCAAGAAAAAATACTCCACCTATGATCTAGAATTATATGCTTTAGTGTAGTCCCTTAGGAAGTGGAGGCATTATTTGTTACCCAAAGAGTTTGTGGTCTTCACTGATAACTAGAAACTCAATTACATTAATACCCAAGAGAAGCTGACTAATAGACATTTGAAATGGATGGAATACATTGAAGCTTTCACTTTCACTATCAGGCACAAAAATGGACAAATGAATAAGGTGGCAGATGCATTAAGTAGAAGGTTGTTGACAGTGCAGGAAATACAGCTGAAGAGCATTGGATTAGAGAGTTTAAAATGCCTCTATGGTGAGGATGAAGACTTCTCAAAAGCCTACAAGGTATGCTCTAATTTTGAGAATCATTTTCATAGTCAATATGCTAAGTATACACTACAAAATGGACTGTTATTTAAGGGTAGTCAGTTATGTGTTCCAAGAGGATCAATGAGGGAAAATCTTATTCAAGAAAAGAATAATGGCAATCTTAGTGGGAATTTTGGTATTAATAAAACTTTAGAGCTAGTTCAATGGTTCTATTATTGGCCTAAGTTAGCAAGAGATGACATAAAATATGTGGAACAGTGTGTTGTATGCATGAAGGCTAAGGGAGGAGCTAGCAATGCTGGTTTGTATCAACCCCTGCCTATTCCTAATAGACCATGGGAGTGTGTGAGCATGGATTTTGTGGTAGGTCTTCCTAAGACCAAGACTGGTTTTGATAGTGTTTATGTAGTAGTGGATAGATTTAGCAAAATGGGTCACTTCATTCCTTGCAAAACTACTCATGATGCCAGCTATATAGCTCACCTTTTCTTCAAGGAGGTTGGAAGGATCCATGGCTTGCCTCTAAGCATTGTTTATGACAAAGATGTGAAGTTCATGAGTCATTTTTGGAAGACTCTATGGAGCAGATTGGGTACAAATCTGTCATTTGAATCAGCTTACCATCCTCAGACCGATGGTCAAACAGAGGTGGTTAACAAAGTGTTGGGTAATCTTTTAAGGTGCTTGACAAAAGAATATGGATAGACATGGGATATGGTGATTTCCCAAGCTGAATATGCCTATAACGACAGTGTCAATAGAACTACAGGGAAAAGTCCTTTTGAGGTTGTGTATGGGATGCACCCAAGAGGCATTTGTGAACTCAAAGACCATAGATCAATGGAAAATAGGAGTGGACATGCAGAAGAATTCACTCAGACCATGAAGGAGATTCATGAGTAGGTTAAGAAAATAGTTACAACAACTCAAAGTTGAAGGAAAATGTTGATTTGTCAAGGAAAGATGTGTAATTTGCAGTTGGGGACTATGTTATGGTCTAGCTCAACAAATCCAGATTGCAAAAAGGAGTGGCAACCAAGTTATAGATGAAAAGAGTGGGTCCATGCAAGGTGTTGGCCAAATATGGCAAGAATGCATATAAGGTGGAATACCATCAGATTTGGGCATCTCTCCAGTTTTCAATATTGTTGATTTGATCAAATATAAGGGATCAGTCAATGATGAGGATCAGAAAAGCAAGGAAATCTTCAAGGATGTCAGTAATGTGACCCTTCCTCACCAATATAAGCTTCAGGCAGAGAAGATCTTGCAGTCAAGAGTGCAGAAAGCTACAAGACATAAGGTGTACATGGAGCACCTTATCAAGTGGAAGAACAAGCCAGAATCAGAAGCCACTTGGATATAGGAAGATCAGTTCAAGAAACTTGGCATTGACCTAACATTGGTCTCTCCTTCCTCTCCTTAGTTGTTTGGGCTGAGAGGGGGAGAATGGTGCAAGAGCTTAATTGAAGTTTTTGTTGGAAGTCTAAATTTTGTTGTGATATTTTTGAGGTCATATTGACCATCTAGATTGGTGTTGTTGTTTTGAATAAAAATTTATCTAGCCATGATCAATGGATTGGGAGGTGGCAATCAGGAATGGGTTTTGAAGCCCAACTTGTCATCTTTACCAAACTTGCCAAAGTGTTTGAAAACACATGAGGTTTTATACTTTGTATCTTTAGATCATCTTTGAGTTTGACCAAAGCACCTAAGTTGTTGTGGATTCATATTTAAGTCATGCCACGACTTTTTGGTTGGTTGGAAGTTTCATTGTATGGACTGTGTTTTAGAAATTGAAGAAAAACAACGTTCTTATTGTTATTTCCTGGTTTTTGTTCTTTTACAGCGCTTAAATGGATTATTATGCTTTTTTTCTTGTGGTAGGAGGTAGTAGAGATTTTTTATAAGTGTTGTGTAACATTTGATATCTTTTTCTATTCATTTTTCTTTGTTATTTGTAAATAGTTCAAACCCAGCCTGTTGCTGGTCTGAACCAGGCAGCCTGGAGAAAATGGAAGTCTAGACCATTTTTCCTCCGTACAATCTATACGGCCTTTTGGGGAGTGGGCCTAGACTCCATGCCTATATATATGATAGATATTAGGGCTTGTGGTAGTGCAGGAGGTGCTAGCAAATGGATGCCCTAGGAGAGCTAGAGCAGGCCAGGTTGGGGCAGTCTTGAGGAAAAAAGGACATATCTTTCAGGGAAAAAGAGAACTTTAAGAGATTCTTTCTTGTGAATTTAGGGGAAGGCCTTGGAAACTTATGGTGATAAGGAGAGCCCAACAATCCACTTAGGAGGAGAACTTTTCACCAGTCCTAAAACTGGTTCTGAGCAGTTAGAAACCCTAGTTTTTGGCAGTGTTTGCATGAGGGTAGAGTACGGCCTAGACAGAGCCAAGACCCTGGAAATATTGAAGGTGTAGGTAGGGGAATTTTTTTTCCTAAACCTAGAACCATGATTCTTTAGTGGGTTAGGAGGAAAAAGCAATGTAACCCTGTTCAGAGACCTAATTGGGGGCTGAAGCCTACTAGCCTTCCAAACCCTAGGGAAGCAACCTTGAGGAAGTGATGGTAAGATAGAAACTTGTGGTTGTCTAAGAACCCTAGACAAGCCATTTTGAAGTCTTTGTAACCTATTCTAACCCCTGCAAGAGCCTAGAAGAAGGTTGAGTTTATTTTGGTCTTTAGGGCAGATTAAGGGCCAAAGGAGAGAGAAGCATTGAAACAAGGATTGGCTTAGTTGTTCCAAAATTTGTAAATGATAGCAGGGTTGGCGAGAAGAACCAGGGGTGCCTAGATAGTATAGGACCTATAGGTTGAGTGGTGGACTGTGACATCAAAGGGATTCATCAAGGTGAGACCCGGACCATTGAGTTAATGATTGTCTCAATCCAACCCTGTCCCTATCATGACAAATGTCAAAAATTTCCAAATTCAGGAAGGACACATCCTGACAAAAATTAATGTCAAGAGAATTGATCTCCAAATGTCATGTGATGGTGATAATGACAATGCCTAGGAAGGACACATCCTGAGGCATACACGACATAGTTGGTTCTTCGGAAGGACACATCTAAAAAATATTGATGTTGAGAGGAGTGATCCTTTAGATGTCGAGAGGATCCCTAAAAATGTTGAATGACAATGACGATGCCTAGGAAGGACACATCCTAAGGCATGAATGATAGAGGTTATCTTTCAGAAGGACACATCTGAAGGTTAGCTAATATTTGACAGTTTGACTATTTATGATGGTTTGACTTGCTTTGACCGAGTTTGACTTGTGTTTGACTATATGTCAATTTTGTCATGATGATATGATTGACCTATTGATGAGATTATCATATTAACATAATTGATTGTCATGATTTACGTTTAGGATTTTACTCATTTGGGAGTGATTCCCTTTGCCTTGAAGATTTTCTGACGTGTGTGCCAGTGTAGTGTCATGAACCCTAAAGGACTGACCTAGTGTGGCCTCGGGGGCTCATTGACAGATGGCCTTGCCTACATCATACACTCAGAGACCTTGTAGTTCGACATGACCAATGACTTTGTCCAAAGGACAGAAGTTTGAATCATGATTTTATTTCGACAAACCTAAATGGACTGACCTAATGTCTCGAGGACTCAAATGTGAGTCTTGCCTACATAGCAAGTGTGCAGAGACAACGTAGTTCAGAAAAATGACAAGGACTGATTGACTTGACTAACTTTGACAAGAGATGACATTGCATTTGCATTCTTCAAGCAGTCTGATGTCTGGTTTGTGGTTTTCTTCAGGACGTTTTATGATTTTTAGGTCTTTTTATAGGACTTTTTACGATGTTTTTGGTTTTTCTTCAGGACTTTTTATGATGTTTTTGGTCTTTTTTTAGGACATTTTACTATGTTTTTGGTCTCTTTTTAGGACTTTTATGATGTTTTTGGTCTTTCTTTAGGACCTTTTGCCAATGTTTTTGTCTTTTTTCAGGACTTTTTTCCAACGTTTTTGTCTTTTTACAGGACTTTTTGCCAATTGCCAAGATCATGTGTGACATCCACTATAGTTGCATGATAAACATTTTGCCCGTAGTCAGGTCAAAGACTTAGCCATTTTTAAGGAACATGGCTGGGACATTGCTGGTTTACTAGATGGACAGTCGTCAGGACTTGATGTCAATCATTTATCCACTATGACAGGTAGGGTTGAATGTGGTGGCAATTTGCATAATAATGGCAGAAATACCTTTCATCCTAGGCCAAGGCAAACAAAGTGACAGTAGATGGTAGAGCAATGATTGATTATGCATGGCACTTGTTTGCCAGGCTTTCACCATAGTACTTGTCCAAAGCGCCTGTTTTCCAGGTTTTCACTATTGAAGGAATCATTTTTCTCTTTACTATTTTTGTCATTTTTCTTATTTTTTTTATGTTGTCAAGATGCATGTTTGCCAGGTTTTCATCAAGGCAACAATTTTTTTACCATTTTTATTTTTTTTGTATTTTACAGTGTTCAACTCAATCCTCTGATGCTATGCATAGAACCTTCGGAGATGTAAACTGTTGATGGGCTCTATCATTTATTTTCCATCTAGTGTGACCAGCTAATAAGCTCCAGAACTGAAAGAAGATATGATAATGTAGGGACCCAACTAGTTTGGTTCAAACTTTCCCAGCTTTTCTCTGTCAGCTTAGTTTTTGGGGTTCTGCATGAGAACCAGGTCGCCAATGTCAAACTTTCTGACAATGACCTTCTTATTGTAGCTGTGACAAAGATGATTCTGATATGCTTGGAGATGGTTCAGTGAATTTTTCCTTCTTTCTTCCAGCATTTCCAGCTCGTGCAAGCGTGATTGTCAATATTCCTCTTCATTAGTTAAACCCTTTAGGGAGACTCGTAGCGAAGGAATTTCAACCTCAATGGGAAAGATGGCCTCAACACTGAAGACTAGGGCAAATGGAGTGGCCCCTGTAGGTGTACGAATGCTAGTTCGGTAAGCCCACAGAGTAGAGTTGAGTTGTATGTGCTAGTCACAGCCAGCGTCATTGACAGTCTTTTTTAGGATTTTGATAGTGGTTTGATTTGATGCCTCAGCTTGACCATTTCCTTTTGGGTAGTATGGAGATGAAAAGTGGTGTTGGATATGGAATCACTCACATAACTCATGTATGTCTTGGTTTTTAAATGGACATCCATTGTCAGTGATGATGGATTGTGGAAGGCCATACTGGAAAATGATGTAGTTAAGGATGAACTTGGATATTTTTTTTCTAGTAATATATGTCAATGGGATGGCTTCAATCCACTTCGCGAAATACTTAGCGCCAGTGATAATGAATTTGTGGCCATTGGACGAGGTTGGATGAATTGTACCCACGAGGTCAAGTCCCCATTGAGTGAAGGGCCAAGGAGATGTGATTGGTCGAAGTTCTTGTGCTGGATCATGGACCAAATCACTGTGAATTTGACATTTGTGACAAGTCCTGAAATATTCAATTGCATCATTTTCAATGGTTGGCCAATAATACCCAAGTCTCGTTACTTTCTTAGCTAGAGTAGGACCACTCGAATGAGACCCACATATATCGTCATGCACTTCGCATAAGGTCATATGTGCTTCGTTGGTGTCGACACATCTAAGGAGGGTGTCGTCAAAACTATAGTGGTAAAGGGTGTCACTGACGATGGCATACCTTGCAGATTTTTGGATGAAGGACTTCCTTTGGTTATTGGACAGGTTCAATGGAAGGACTTGAGATTTTAGGTAGTCATAAATATCCTGATACCAGGGAGAGTTGGGCCCAACAAGTTGGAAAACCATTTCTGATTCTAGGATATCATATGCTGGTATCAAAAGTTGTTCTACTAAGAACTCAAATTGTGACACATTTTTAGGGATGTCTAAGAGAGAACCAATAGTAGCCATTGCATCAGCTACCTTATTATGTGTCTCTGGGATTTGTTCAAAAGAAATCACTTGGAAGTATGTCAGGAAACTATCCACCATCCTCTTGTAGGGAAGCAACTTCTCATCCTTTGATTCATAGTCATCATTCACTTGGTTGATAACGAGTTGGGAATCCCTGAATACAAGCAGCATCTGAATTCTCCATTTAATTGCCATGTTGAGACCTGTGACTAGTGCTTCATATTCAACAATGTTATTTGTACAAGGGAAGGTGATCCAGAATGACTTAGGAATTGAATCCCCCTATGGTGTGATAAACAAGATTCCAGCGCCTGAACCCTGACCAGTATGAGACCCATTAAAATATAGCTTCCATGGTACCGCCGGTTCCGCATGAAAAATGGACTCATTGGGAAAATCAGTTACTAGTGGATGAGTGACTTGAATCGGTGCATTCACCAATTGATTTGCTATTACCTATCCTTTTATTGCCTTACGCTTGACATATTGTATGTCATACTTGCTTAGTATCATGACCCATTTTTCCAACCGACCTGTTAATGCCATCCGACTTAAGAGATATTTTAGTGGATCAATCTTGGTGACTAGTTGTGTCTAGTGACTGAGCATATAGTGTCTTAGTTTTTGGGATGCAAAGACAACAACAAGGCATGCACATTCAATGTTTGTGTAGTTCAACTCATACCCTATCAGTGTGCAGCTAATGTAATAGATGGCTCTTTCTTTTCCTTCATGATCATTTTGTTCCAGTAATGCCCCCAGTGCTGAACTAGTAGTCGAGATGTATAGGATCAATGGGTTTCCATGAATGGGAGGCATGAGGACTGGTGTTGACAGTAGGTAATCTTTGATTTGCTGAAAGGCTTCTTGACATTTATCTATCCATACAAAGGGGATACCTTGTGCAATAGATACTGGAATGGGTGACACTTATCTGCCAATTGGGCTATGAAATGCCGAATAGATTGTACCCTACCCTGTAGAGTTCTGAGTTCATTGATTCCTCTAGGAAAAGGCATGTCTATGATGGCTTTGACCTTTGTCGGATCGACCTTGATGCCTCTTTGGGAAACTATGTATCCTAATAGTTTACCTGATGTGACCCCGAAAACACACTTCTTAGGATTTAGCCAAACTTTGTACTCTTCAAGTCTCTTGAAAATTGTGTCAGGTACTTTCAAATGATCTTTCTTGGTTGCAGATTTGGCCAATAGGTCATCTACATAATCTTCCATTATTTTGTGCATCATGTCATGGAAGATCATGGTCACAGCCCTTTGATATGTCGCACCTCCTTTTTTGTGACCAAATGGTATGACTTTCCAACATTATGTACCCCATGGGAAAGTAAATGTCATTTTGTGCTAGTCTTCAGGAGCAATGCAGATTTGGTTATAGATGGAGAAACCATCCATGAGGGATAGCATCACATATCCTACTGTAAGGTCAACTATGATGTCAATGTTTAGCAGAGGAAAGTCATCCTTTGGGCATGCTTTATTTAGGTATCAGAAATATGTACAGACACGGATTAGCCCATTTGGCTTTGTGACTGGCACTAGATTAGAAATCCATTCAGCATAGTCAATAGACCATATCAATCTGGCATCTAGCAATTTATTTAACTCAGCCTTGACCAATAGAGAAACTTGAGGGTGCATTTTGCACAACTTCTGCTTGACTGGTTTAGCATTAGGTAATAATCGTAGATGGTGCAGAACTAGTTCTGGGTCCAATCCTGGCATGTCAGCATAGGACCATGCGAAGATGATTTTTCGTTCTGCAAAGAATTTATGAAGTTTTGGTCTCTCTTCTTTGGTCAATGATGCAGCAAAGAGGACCATATTGGGATCTTCTGTAGTTGATATGTTATCCTCTATTATGTCTTCAATAAGCATGGCCAATTTTTCCTATTACACAAGGAGAAAGTCCAGTCCTCCATCTTTGGATGCCTCAGAGAGGTTTTCACCTGCATATACATCCTTTATTTTTACTATTTTATTGTCAAAAGGTGCCTTTCGGTTTTCACCTAGAGACGTTTCATTTTTATTTTATTTTTACTTTTATTTTTGTGACTAGAGGATGGAGCAGTCTTGCCGAAGTATGCCATGTAGTCTAAATCAATGGTGAATCCTAATTTGTGGTCCCCACTGGGCATGTCTTCTTGTAATCGCATAAATTCAGCAATTGCCTCATCATTCTGAAATGTGTCCAGGACTAGTGGTCCTTGTTGATCCCAATCAACTAGCTTAGGGTAAACTAAGGAAATGCCATAGTCAATGTTGTTGAATTGAGGCAAGGATTCAGACAGCATGCAGATGGATTTAGTGATGTTGTAGATGAGATTATCATCATCCAACTCTACATCAGACTCTATCCAATATTCTCTTTCACTAGTGTCATATTCGTTGTCTAAATAAGGGGTGAAAGTTTTAGAGCCCTAGTTGTCAATGTTGTCTGATACTTTCGATGGATTGTACTGAGGGGGTTCAGATAATGGGTGTTGTGCATCATGGAAAGTGGTAATGGGACTTTGACTATTTGGTTCCTATTCAATTTTGAATGTTTTCCAAAACCGTTGTTCAGAGGTCAGTTCCCCTAGTTCGACAAACAAATCATCAAGACAACAGTCACTTAGTGATTGTTCTGAGCCAAATTCCCACTCTTGGGAGTCTATTTCGGTGAGGGTTTCCCTAGTAGTCTTGACACTATCCGAAGCATGTACTCGCTCATTTGAAAGTATAGAGGTATGTCAATCGTCATTGTCAGGTGATCCAAACCCTAATCCAAGATACTTTGGAATTTGAAAAGTTTCTATGGGTTCCCTTCGACCAGTTTTATTTCTTCCTAGGCCACTAGTACCATCGTAGCCTTTAGCCTTCATTATGTCATAACCCTTGCCATATTTTTGAACTGGTAATGGGGGTAGTGCAACAGTATCCTTATAGATCCATCCTATAATGTTAGCAAGGTCTTCATTACTCATGTCTCCCTAGTTGATAAAAACTATTTTCGGTGGAACTTTGAAAGTTTCCTTGGGTTCCATTCTAAAACATGGCCGGCCATATATCTTTGGAGACTTGGGTATTGTTGTTATGTTGTATGTTGTATTTAGTTTGAACTCTCCACAACTAAGGTCCTGGATTTTGACAGTGGATTCAGCCTTAGGGTTAGTGGAAGGTGGTGGTATGGCGGAAGATGTGGATGGAGTGGATGTGGAAGATGGCGTGAGTGTGGATGGGTCAATGTATTTGGATAACGAGGAGCTAGGTGCTTCTCGGTTAATAGGTACTCAGTTTTCAGAGATACCCCTTAAGTTTATACAATATTGGAAAGGGTCAGGGTCTCCATATATGGTTATTTATGTGCCGTCAAATGGAAACTTTAGGCATTGGTGATATGTGGATAGAACGGCTATTAAGGCGTGAATCCATGGATAGCCAAGCAAGATGTTATATGGCAGTTCCAAATCTAGGACCTGGCAAGTTGTGTCCACAATGACCGGTCCCACTCTGATAGGGAGAGAGATAATGCCACGTGAAGAGTGTTCATCATCATCGTATGCTTTGATCACTATACTCTTTGTTGGATCTACGCAAACATTAGAGAACCCTAGAGCCTTAACCAGTTTGAGGGAGCATATGTTCAATCCTACTTTTCCATCTACTAAAACTCATCTAACTTTGTGCTTGTGGACAAAATTTTCTATGTGCAATGCATCAGTGTGGTTGGTTTTAGGTGATGAGTAATCTTGTTCTGAGAAGGTGACGTGGTGAGGTGTAGTGAGATATCCCACCATGGTTTCAAATTGATTGACATCAATGTCCTTGGGGACCGACGACTCTAGCAGGGTTTTATCTAGGATCTCTTTGTGTGTGGGAGAGATACGAAGTAGCTCAAGTATAGATATTTGTGCAGGAGTATTTCCTAGCTAGTCGATGAGGTTGAATTAACTTTTGGATTTCCACTGCTTTGTTGTCGGGACAGGTTTTGGCTGTTTATCAGATGGGCCTGGTATGGTGATTTTGGCTTGTCTAGCGGGGGGTGGACCAGCTACAGTGACCTTGCCACTGTGAGTAGTAGCATTACATTGGGGTGCTCTCTTGATCGTAATGGTATTGATGTATTAATTATTAGTTTGTACATTATTTATAATTGGTCCACTAGAATAATTGTACTTGGCTCAGGCAAAGTTAGCTTGATTATTGTTTGTTTGTGGACCTGAGGTGGAATCATTATGAGAACCATGGTCCTACAGTAGATTCTTATGGATAGTATGATTTGAATTGGAGGCGAATTGACATCCGCCTACTTCAATGATACAACTTTCAATGAGATCTTGTACTAGATTTTTCAATTTTTGATAGTTAGAGGTTGTACGTCCTTTTGCTCGATGGTATTTGTAAAATGCATTGTCATTCCACCATGCTATTTTGAATTATCCTGGGTCATACGGTTTTTGTTCCTAAAGTGTGATGATGCCAGTCTGGATGCATTTCTTGAGGACTTCCTCAATGGGTTCCACCAAAGAAGTGTATGTGTGACCTTTAGGAAATTGTCTCATTTGATAGTATTGTCCCCGATTGTTTTGACCATTTTGGTTGTTGGAAGGAACATTGGGAGGAGGTGTCAATGTCGTTGTTGGTTTGTTTTTTTGTTGAACCCCTTTTAGGGCCAGTACAGGACCCACAATGTTTGCAGCCATGGTGTCAACAATGCCATCATTTGTAACGTGTTTATTTTTAACCCAATATTTTTTTTGTCAGTCGGTGGATTGATGTTTGTAAGGGCTTTCTCAATCTAGACCCCTTATTCAACTAGGTCTATGAAGTTTGTGCAACAATGTACTTGCAATGAATATTTTAGGGGCCCAAGGAGTGTTTGCATGAACATGTCAACCTTTTCCCTTTCGGGTATATCAATATGACATTGACTAGCTAGACTTCTCCAGTTTTGAAAGAATGGGATGAAAGTCTCCCCAGCATCCTCTTGCATGAGATTGCACAAGCTAGTGATAGAGGTATCCATGTCAATGTTGTATGCATATTTTTTTATGAGTTTTTGTTTAAGCTCATTCCATGTTTGGATATCCTTTTGATTGGAAAACCATTCAAGGGTTTGGCCCGCTAGACTTTTAGATAAAAGTCTCATCAAGTATGTTTGTTCATAAGCGATGTCCATATAAATAGTTGCAAATTCACAAACATGTTCAATGGGGTTTGTCTTGCCTCTATATTTTGTGAAGTTGGGTGACACATATCCCAGAGGAAATGGAGGCATGTATAAGCTCATGTCGAATGGGTATATGTTTAGATCATATGATATTTCTGATTTCTTGCCTAATGCGTATACGTTTTGGATAGTTTTCTCTACATCCATCAATCTTGTTTGTAAGGCATCCATAATAGGATCATTTGTGTTTCCATACATTGGATTGCTTGGTACACCATAGGTTCCTGTTTGTTGTGCATGAATATTGGTGTATTGTGGCGATATGGATTGTTGTGACATGTATGATATGTGTGGATTAGTGTGTTGTTGGTACTGAAAGTTAGGGTTGGGTGTATGTTGGTGAGTATGAATGTGGGATGAGTAGGTTGGAATATGTCCCCCAACCATGTGTGTCATTATTTGGGGAACATGGTGACCAAGAACATTGTGATGTGTTGATGAGGCCATAGGTTGTGTTTTTTGGCCACCTTGTCCAAATTGTTGGGTTTGAACAAGGGGAATATTTGTATTTGTACCTTGGGAGGCAATGACATGTGACTGTGTTGTCGTGTTCATGTTTTTTTGTTTTCCTTGAATAAAAATGTGTCCCTTACCCCCTCCCAAAGGCTTTTGTGAAATACCACTAAGTGGATATGTCAAAGGTGTACTCATGGTAGTAGATGTAGCTATCAAGGGAGGGTTGTTGTGACTTGATGATGCTCCCATGGCATTTATTGTCATGGGAGAGAGAGAGTTTGAATAATTTTCCCACATTGCTGAGGAACCAAAGGTGGTGCCAGCCAATTGTGATAGTGTTGTGGATGGTGTGGGCATTGTGGCCAATTGTGATCCTCCAATAGATGTAGTATTTATTGTGTTGGAGGTGTTTGGGATGTTGGAGGTAGCATGCACTATCGTTGTGGTGTCAAAGAAAGTATTGCTGGTAGTGTTTGGAATTTGACCACTATGTGACATGTTATGTGCATTGTTGTTATTAGGGTTAGGGGGTGTCAAATTTATCGTGTTAATGTCAAATCCTTGTGGTAACTTAGCTCCTTGACTCAAGAGTATGGCTAAGTATCTATCTCTATTGTAAAGGAGCATTGTTTCAACAAATTGAGAGGCCTCTGGGTCTTGTGCTATTGCCTCTAAGTTTTCCTCAAGTATTTGACCATATTCATCTTTTTGCAAGAATTGTTCAAATGGACTATTTGATGAGGGTGGTGTCATCATTAGAGGTTGATTGTTTGTACTTCCAAATGGATCATCAAAGGTCCAGTTTGGGTCATACATTGGATTATTGATAGTGGACGTGGGGTCTTGTCGAGAGTTTTCCATTTGTCATTGTTGTTTTTGAAATTTAGTTTCCACCATGAAATGAGATTGCTCAAATGAAAAATGACAACTAAATGTAGTGATGACACTATGTAAGGTCTAAGTTCAAAATGACGACTAGGATGACTAATGTTTTTGGATTTTTGTTAATAGGATATGCAATGTGTAGACTTAAAATGCAATTTAAGACAAGGGTACTATTGACGCAAAAAATTGATGAGATAATAGTGCCTTATGGGAAACTCAGTTCAAGGGGGACCCTATTGCGCCAAACTGAGTGACCTCCGAGTTTTAAAGAAGTCGACTTCTTCTATAATGGTTTTATGGAAGGGAAAAGGAAGCGGATATAATGAAGCAAAGTCTAATCTAAGGCGATGCGCCAGAATATGTTGATGGGCACGATAAATTATAGATTTAAGGGTCTGAATGGTGTTATTACGTTCCAAAACGTCAGAGACTTAAAGTCATAGCATAAAAAATTCATTCATTGACATAAAATAGTATTGCATGCATTCTTACTACTAAGAAGAGTCATTTAGACATGATTTAGATAAGTAAGTTTGCATTCAATATATAGAAGTCCTATCAAATGAAATGTCGAAGATAATAAAAAGCACAGTTTATAGTTCAATCAATACATGAAAAACAGAAAGGCCAAACAGTTGGCACAGTCTGAAAGCTTCTTGGAAAATAAACATATAAGAGAGGTCTGGTGTCTTTTGCTATAACCAATATCTTTTTTTTAGAACTCTTGATCTATTTCCTTTTTGGACCTTTTTCCTCAAAATTTTTGGGACCCCTCAGAATTTTTTGGACCCCTCTCTCGTTGACAGAAAGAGTATATATAGCTGGAGAGAAAACTCCCACCGCTTTGGAAAGTAGTAACAAAAAATATCTCCTAATCTCCTGTAATGATGCCAGAATCAAAAGATTTCCCATGCCGTTACAATGGTAACAAGTTAAAATGCGGCATCTAGATATTTAGGCTCAGGCGCACCCTTTGTAATGATGGCAGAGGTCCCAGCCAAGCTTCGAGGCGATAAGTGCCATCCACCACCTCAGAGAACCAAAACGAGCAGCATCTGATAACCATATATTGCTCAGCTAGCCCATCGCCCGCATTGATGATCAGTGTAAGGCACGTGGCATCCTGTCGTGGCTCGAATGAGAATCCCTCTTGATGCTGCTAAGACACTGCTAAGAAGCGACACGTTTCCAAGGGGCTGAGGTCCTTCCTTGAAGTGGGGTGAAAGCCACGTGAACTGGGTCCGAAAGATGCTTGGCAGTGTTTCACAGCCCATTGTGTCTACCTACTTGCTGTGTTGGAAAGGTTGTGAAAGGTCGCCACTTGGCAGGAGGTAGGGCCCACCAAAAATAAAGAAGGCCACGGAAGCATTTTTGTAGCCCACAGCTGCTTATTTTATCTCTATAAGAAAAGTCTGTGATATGCCACCACGTAAAAAGATGTGGTCCCCTCTGACAATCCTAGGAGTGATGACCTTTGTGGAAGGCTTTCGCAACCTGAAGAGAAAACAAGGCAACAGTAAATAAAAACCTCTGAAGGCGAGACACGTGGACGCCTGGCGCAGCATTTCGGGACCCGAAAAGGGGAACTGCTATCCGAAGCTGCGAAGTGAGAAATACGCAAAGGGGAAGATCAAAACCTTGTCGGAGAATCGAATGAACTTGGCGATGCACAGGACGGCACATGAATGTTTTGCAAAAGGAACCCGAAGGGAGCTATTTGAATCTTTATTTTAACAGCTTTTGGCGACTATCAGGGGCGTTTCGGATAAGGAACGGAGAACCCAAAAACTCTTTGGTTCTGCAGACTAGAGCCTTCATTCATAGGGAAAACGGAGTCAGAGTTTGGAAAGTGCAGCCTGCAAAGGCGACCATTCACTTTCAGACGGCTTTGCCATGTTACGCAAATTTTCCTATGCCCCGTGGAGATCAATAGTTTCCTTATGAGGTAGCACCTCAAGTAGGCCGGCGCCTGCTTGGATATGAAAAAGTAGCTAGGAGAGTGGATGAATGATTACCTCAATGTCGGCTACCATTGGGGGGTTGCTGAATTCGCTGAATACCTCTAGGTCGTTCTCCTTCTGCTCTATAACCTCCACCATCTGTGCAGTTGTGGCAATGGAGCCATCCTCTAGAAATGGGGATGGTAGCCCCAACTTGCCCAACTCAAAGAAACTTCCTCGTATACCGTCAAGCGCCCTGCTTAGAAAAGTCGCTGCTGCCTTAGTGTGCTGGAAAGCGGTGTGACAATGTATGAATTTGTTGGCAATTTGAGCAGCAATATCCCGATCTTCAATACCTGCCTTAGCGAGGATTTCGTCTGAGACGGAGTATAGCTTGTTGAGCAAGTCCCTTGCCTCAGGAACCTTTTCCAGGATGAAACATGGGAACCACTCCATTGCGTCGTGGGCCTCTTGATTGAGTTTTGATGCCTTGTTGATGAACTTGAGGGTGGGCTGCAGTGTTAGGCAGAAGGTCTTGACTTTCTCCCAGTAAGAAATATACAATTGTCTAACAAGCAGAATGACATCAGGTTTTGCAGGGGTAGTTAACACAGAGGTTTTAAGTGAAGAAATCTCTGCTTCCCTTGAAATAAGGGCCTCGGCCAATTCTGCCTTCTTTTTTTTCTCGGACGCCAACTGGTCCGCATAGCTGTTCATTTCTTTATTCCAAGTTTGTTTAGCTCGAGAGTGGTTAGTCGATTGCTCTTCTAGAGAAGCCTTTGTCTCTTGGAGCTCCTCTTCTAGTTTAGTCTTTGTCTCCTAGAGCTCCTCTTCTAGCTTGATCTTTAGGCTTTTGAATTCAACTTCTTTCTCCTGTACCTTTTGCTGATACTGTTCTTGTAGGCGCTCCAATTCCTCACCCTTCTCTACCATCTTCTGATTGTATTCAAGGCGAAATCATTCCAGCTCCTCCTCCATCGACCGTAGGCTCTGTTGCGCTGTTTGGTTTTGACTCTGCAATTCTTTTACTAGGTCGGGGTCAAGAACCTGGGTCTTCGCAATTTCGTCCTGAAGCCTATTTTTCTCATTCTCTGCTGTGAGCCCTCTTTCTGTCATTCAGGAAATATCTGCTTCTAAGAATTTCTCCTTTGTCTCTAGGAAGCTCACCCTTTCCTGGGCTGCCTTGAGCTACTTATCCTTCTTCTTTAACTGGCGACCAGTTTTGAAGAAGTCGGAAGTGACCACCTATTGTGTTTCCTCCATGATTTTAATTTTATCTTGTGGCCAAGCTACCTTCATGTCAAGTCTGACAACATAGATCTCATACTCCTCGGGTTGGATTTCTCCCTGAGGCTTGCTTATCCTTAGGTACATAGTTGCAAATTTTAATTCTTGTCGGGCCTCATCATACGAAGCTTGCACTCTCAGCTTGGCGGCGGCATTGTCATCCTTCGCCCTTCGTCGCCTCATTCTATTTGCGTGCGCTTCCTTTCCACAATCAATCTATGCTATGAATTCGACTGGGGATGAAACCATTCCACCTGCGAAAGGAATACCATAAGGCAGGGTATGTAATTCTCATAGGCACGCGCATCTGCTTCTTCTGGAGAGTGACCGTTTGTGGAGAAAAGTGTGGCACGTTCCATAGCTTGGCCTGAGGACTATTAGTAGGGCTAGACATTTCTAGCGGCTGAACCGAAGATTCAGTCGTAAGGCCCATTGGCCGGGGAAGCATAGTTGCTAACTGGGTATCGACTTGTTGCAATGAAAAATGATCAGTAAGCATAGCGGAAAAAAAATGGGGGCCAATAGGGGGAATATTTTTTGAAAGCAAGGTGAGGAAGGTCTGAGCGGTAGCAGTAGGCGTAAGCATGCTCGGAGGAGTAATTATAAACGGTTGGGCCTGCGAATACGGGGTGAATCCAACTAAAAAAGCTAGACCAGAAACAGAGGGTGGAGGGCTCGTACCAACGGAAAGAGTGGCTGACGGAGCAGGGGCGGATACGAAAGAATGAGATGTAAGAGAGGAAGGAGTGAAATGTACCTACTGACTGGTCGGAAATGGCTCTAGGATCGTTCGTGATTCGCCCGTAACCTTTGGCATTTGACTAGCGGTGGGCACTTTTCCTCCGGCGGGTTCATGTGAAACTGTTCCAATAACACTTTCTGTGCGTTGCCTTTTCGTGGGCGGACACTCACTAACCTCAGCCGTCAGATCTCCCTACTGAGGTGCTAGCTTGACTAGTTTAGCGGCCCATGTGCGTGTAAGCGAGCCTCTTGAAATATTAAAACAGACATTAGTGCCCACATAGGCGGCATGCCCCGCGACATTGCCTCCTTGTGTAGAAGAGGATGATACCGCCGTTTCTTCCTCCTGCTCCTCGGATCCCTCTGCTTCTTCGCTTCTTCTAGCACTAGAGTTCAGGCTGGGGTGACCTTCATCCCACCATCTTTCAAACTCCTTTTCGTCCTTTACCTGATTATAAGGAGCCTTCAACTGCGCTATTTCTTGGTGATATTTTTAGAAAGCCTTTATTTTTTCATCACTCTATTCCTCACCCACTTTCAACTTGTTATATATGTCATGATCTATCAGAAGGTTGTCCTTGGCCATAGCCACTAGAAAGTAGAACTTGTGACATAGCCCCCTAGAGTCTGGTTTAGGGATCTGTGCTAATTCAACAAAATCTTCATCTTTATCAGTCTGCTTACTACGCCGCTGCTCCCAATATGGTCGGGGAACATGTGTAACCTTCATATGTGGCTCTGGTAGGTCATTGAAAGGGTTGTAATCCCATTTATCATTTACCAGTACCAACCCTAGCTACGCCAGCTTCTCCCCCAGCAACTTGTGTGCTTGTTTTTTAACTAGCGTTACCAATTTGAAACTCTTCGGGCATGTGAAGAATCCCTTCCTCTTGACACTTTTGCAGCTACAGAACATGAAATCGATGATACACACCTATCAGAAAACCTCTAGCACGAGCACTCTATCGGTGACGCAAGCCAGGAGCAGGAAAGGCTTACCAATAAAGCCCTGCATTCGAAGGATTGTGAAATCCTTGCCTAAGAACCAGTCACAAGCAGGGGTGTAGCTTTGTAGAAATCCAGTCTGCTCAATGTTAAGTTGGACGATATCTCCTTCTCTGATCAAATCATTCAAAATCGTGGCTATGAAATAGTCCGCAAAGGCATAATAGTCATATGTTGCGGAAAGGAAAGGTGTCCATGTAGACACTGGCTTTCTTTTATTCTGCTCTTCAAATATTGATAGTGGAAGAAAACGGGCGAAGAAATCTAAATTCTGATGTAGGAACATGTGGACCAGGTAGGAAAGAAATCTAAATATTTTCTCCACCTGGTAATTCTCCATCTGGTGTATCATTTCTTCAACCATGAACTCAGCAAAATCATACCAGAAAATTTAATGTTGCTTGCGAAACTGCATCGCAGGTCCGAGCTGGAAAGCCTTAATCTTTTCATTAGAGTCTCGGCCGCAAACAAATTCCAACATGGAGATGGGGTCCTAGAGGTCATCACGGAATGAACCACGCGATAACGGGATACTCGGTGCCTTAGCGGATGCAACACCTTTCTTATTAGTCTCTTCTAACAAGAAATCGGAGCCGGTTTTCATTCTTTTCCATATTTTTTCCCCTTTGCTTGGGCAGAAATACTCGATCTTCTCCTTTCTTCTGCTAGGATCAGGGATACATAACATATGCCAGATGGCTTCTGGGCTGATCTGAACCCTTAAATTGCGACCCTCAATGCAATGGGTATCTGGATTATAGCATTGAAAAATTGCGTCGACCACCTCCGGGCAATAGTGCACCAACGGGACCATGTATTGTGGGAGACCGCTAAGCTAGACTCTATTTGTCATGGCTTCGTCTGCCTTTGCAACTGATAATCTAGCGCAAGCCGCCTCTCTGAGAGATTTAGGGTTCTTTGCAAGCTTTGGGTCGTAGATATTATCCCACTTTTCTTTAACCTTTTTCTGGCTACTCCATTCCTTGGGTCTCTCTAGCTCCTTTGTGTTGGCTCTTCTTGTCTTCGTGGGTATACCAAGAGTGGCATATGCTATATCATCATACATGTATACCTTGGCCGAAGAACGAATAGCCAAAAACAGTTCCTGGCTGATCTCTTCCTGCACCGGCTGAGCTGAAGATTCTGACATTTTTCTTTCGCTGTAGAACTTGTAAGCTCCCGACCTGCGAATACGCTTGCACTGGGTATACAGACAGAAAATAGTTTGCGCTTTCTTTGCATTGCAAAAAGACTTTGAAATACTAATCCTTTTCATGCAATAATAGCAACTTTTCCCAAGGTGGTAGGCGAAAGCAAGCCTTTTGCATTTAATTCGGCATGTACCGTTAATCTGGCAACTCGTGCAAGATGACTAATTGCTATTCTGAGGCGGCCGGATTTCATCATCATATTGGGGCGATCATGTGATACACCCTAATCTCCTTGGAAATTGAGCTTGCAACTGGCCTTCTAACCTTGTGTTAGCATGTACCCGTAATTAATATCTTGGCTGGAATGATTACGCCAAGCAAGCGATCACGACCTGAAGAGATATGAGTATCGCCTTAGGTTCTGGGATGCGCTTGAGATTTGACACAATAGCCTACGGCCATACGTCTCTTCACCAACAAGTGCCACCTTCTTAAAGCTAATTAATCAACTGCATTTAATTAAGCACGCCTTGAGCCGTGCTATCATGCATGTACCGATCCAAAATGTGAACGAACGCAGACTCGGCTTTCGAGATGGCAGCCAACATACATCACGTTTCTTTGAGGTGGATCGACATATGTCTTGTCAATTTTTCTATAAATAGCCCAATAGATAGCAAGAAAACATACTTAGCACTTTCAAGAAGTGATAGGCCGGTAGTAAGATTGCTAAGCAAGTCTTTTCATAGGTTAGGTGCTGAACAGATTTGGTATTACTTAGCAGAGCTAGGGATAGTGTTAGGAAAAATGGATACCCCCATTCACCTCACCTCGTTCAAATCACAGACGGCATTTGTAGGTGAGATCTCCACTAGAAGGCTCAAGAGGATGACGAAGAACAAGCACTCGCTAGTTTTGGTAGCCATTAAGTGGGTCCTAGGCAAGGAGTGCGTTGAATATGAAGATAAGTATCGGGTGAATACTGATGTGTGCTCACACTTTGTAGCGTCCATGCTGGACATTTGTGTCCCCCGGCCACTTATCTTGAAGCTGGTCAAGGAAATCTTCCTGAAGAAGTACCTAAATGGGCTCGGCGAGGTTGTTACACATGTCGCGTATGGGATAGGCCTGCCAACAGCCAGCGACCTACGTCGCTTTATTGAAGAAGAGGCTGTCGTTGTTTGGCTACCATTTCTCAGCAGATTTTGCCTGTAGACCTGTGGCCAGCACTAGCAAAGGGTTACTCAAGCCCTCCATTTCCTGTTCTGGAGCTACAACGTGATACCCTTCTTGTTCTGGAGCTACAATGTGATACCCTTCTACGACGTAGAATGGTATACTGACTTCAGGGACCTAGTGTATCTGCCACTGGTGACGGTTGTGTTGAATGATGTTGCCAATGCTACTAAGGAGCCCGTGGACAAAGAAGAAGTGGACGTTGTAGTGGATGTGTCAGTTGCTGCCAGCCATTCCTTTGGATAGATAACCCCCTTGCCTTCCTGCCTGATGATGTAACTCACCCATTCCAGATAAGCCTGACAAAAGGCCATGGTATATATATATACTCTGATACTTGTATATTTTGAAAATTGGCAACCCAACCGTTTTCTAACCCAGGAACATATATATAGAAATATATACTTCTCATTTTCAGAAAATTCTATGCTCCTTTTTGCTTCTGCGTTTAATTTCTTTTTTGGGTTTGCAAATTTTGTATTCCTTTTCTCCATGTATGAGTGCATTTTGAGTAAAGCAACTTCGGTGTTTTATCCGCCAATGATAATGAGCACATGCATAGAAAGACCATTGATTCTGCAAAAGAATAGGCCAAAAACATGAAAGGAAATAAAAAGCATTATTTACAACTGTACAAGGTAGATTTCTATGTCTAATGGAACAACTTAAGATGAATCCCATTGACCGGGATTCCCAACGGCTCTTGTTCCATATTTTTCAGCTCAAAAGTGTTACGTTGCATGCACCGAATGATTTTGAAGGGTCCTTCCCATAGGCTGTCAAACTTACTATGCTCACCTGGCTTTGCAGCGCTGCTGTCATATTTTAGCACTAGGTCTCCACTTTTTAGACCTTGGTCGGAGGCCTTCTTGTCAAACCATCGTTTGACCACCTGTTGATGGCTCGTCATTGCTTTTAGGGAATTCTCCCTTTTTTCTTTTACTTCTAGTAGTTCGGCAAGCCGAACCTCCATGGCATCATTTTGTTCTATCTCAAGAGATTTCAATAACTATATCACCGGGATCTCCATAGAGATAGGTAACAACGCTTCTTTCCAATATACCAGCTCATAGGGCGAAGTCTTGAGGATTTGCTTAGGGGTTATGCGGTTGGCTCAGAGTGCTTTTCGAAGATTTTTATGCCATTCCCTCTGGTGTTATGAGCCAATCTTTTTTAGGAGTCGGACTAAACTTTTGTTTGTCGACTCGGCTAGGCCATTTCCCTGTGGATAATAGTTTGATGACGTTTTAAGGAATATGCCATTTTTTAATGCAAAGTTACATACCTTTGTACCTACAAATGCTCTGGCATTGTCCAAAATGATTGTCTTCGGAGGGCCGAACCTTGTCACTAGTGTTTCAAGGAAGTCTACAATCTCGGTTTCTGTCACCTCCTTAAGGGGAACAGCTTCCGCCCACCTTGTAAAGCAGTCTGTAGCTGTTAATATCCATTTATGTATGGAACTAGAAACCGGGTTGATCATTCTGATGAAGTCCAAGCCCCATTGCACAAATGGCTCATCTACCACAATAGGTTTGAGGGGCATCGCTGAATTCTTCCTTCTGTTAGAGAAGAACTGACATTTTTTGCAAGCCCTTACTAGAGAGTAGGAATCGTTGAAAAGTGTAGGCCAGTAATATCCAGCTTGCAAGACCTTGATGGCAGTAGTTTTAGCAGAGAAATGTCTGCTCTCGTCGCTATTTTGAAATGCGTCGAGGATCCTCTGCGCTTCCTCTGAAGTAACGCATCGCAAGAACACACCATTGAAATTTCTTTTGAAAAGAACTCCTTCTACCAGTGTATATCTGCAATTTTGTAGCCAGTAATACCTTCTTTTTTGGGATGAGAGACCTGGTGGATACCTTCTAGTTTGCATGAAGTTCATTCTATCTGTTAGCCAATCGTCTCCCGATCCAGCTTCATTTATCAGGACGAGCTCTGGCTGTTCCTCTTTGGAAGGTACCCCCTCGTTCTATGCCATATATTCACATAGTCCTCTGCCTTTGACAGCCTTAGTAGGCCTGACCTCAATGTCATACTCTAGGATCTTAGTAATCCAATTAACTCTTTTTTCTGTGATCTCTCCCTCCATGATGTATTTCCGCACACTAGAATGTGCGACATATACCAGAACTTTGTTACAGGAAATTAGATGGCAGAACTTTTTAAGTCCCTTTACTATCGCGAAAGCTTGTCTTTCGACGAAGTTATAATTCACCTCATATTCCTTTAGGGTTCGGGAATAGAACGCAACTGGATGCTCTCCCTTTCCTTCTCTATCTGTTTGAATCAAAACATTAGCGACACTAGACTTGCTACTAAAGGCATACATTATAAAATCTTTGCATTGATCTGGATTAATTAACACCGGGGCTGTGGAGATCGTTTCCTTGAACTTTTCAAAAGCTTCCTGAGCTTCTATTGTCCACTTGAAAATTTGATCCTTTTTCAGCATTAGGGTGATCGGCTTAATCATTCCCGCAAAATCAGAAATAAATTTGCTGACAAAATTTACTCTGCCCAGAAAAGATTGGACACCTTTCTTATTTACCGGAAGGGGAAGCTCCTTTATAGTCCTTACCCGCTCGGGGTCAATTGAAATACCTTCTTTAGACACAACATGTCCTAACAACTTACCTTGAGGTACTCCGAACACACATTTCTTTGGATTTAGGGAAACCCCGAACTCTTGGCACTTTTGAAAAACTAATTCCAAATGATCAAAATGATCATCTTTAGATTTAGAGAACATAGTAAGGTCATCCAAATTGATTAGGATAAACTTATTGATCAGTTCGCTAAATGCGACGTCCATAGCTCGCTGGAAAGTTGCCCCTGCATTAGATAAACCAAAAGGCATTTTAGCATATGCAAATGTTCCCCACTTGGTGGTGAACGTAGTCTTGTGCTGATCTTCTTCTTTTACTCAAATCTGGTTATAGCCAAAGAAGCCATCCACCAGAGAGAACATTTCTGATCCTACGATAGTCTGGAGGATCGATTCCATAGAAGGCAATGGATAGTGGTCTTTTAGAGATGCCCTGTTCAGGTCTCAGAAGTCCACGCATAAGCGGATATCACCATTCTTCTTCCTGACTAGTACCAGATTTGATACCCATGTACTATGTTTAATTGGGAAGACAATATGTGACTCAATGAGTTTGGTCAACTCTTGTGCCATCAAGGCCTCAACTTTAGGGTTAACTGGCCGTTGTTTCTGCCGGACTATTTTTGCACCTTTTATTAGCTCAATAGTATGTTGAATGATGCCAGGATCGTAACCCTCCAGATCATCGTAGGACCAGGCCACTACTCCATATTTTTCACAGAAACTAGCAAGTCTTTCTCTATCTCGTTGTGGGACATCCTTTCCGACTCTGAGATTCTTGCCATCGGATACCTGAAGGTTTTCATAATCACTTTTATCTGCCACGAATTTTCGCTTATCATTTCGGCCGTCATTACAATCGAAAAAATTCTCGAGAGTAACTAACCCTTTCGGAAGTTTGTTTGACTTGAGTTGCATAATTTGTCCTTCGTAGGCCTCGGCGATATTTGGTTGAAGTTGATCAACAAATTCCCCAGAGTGCTGAATAAATGAAGTGATGTGCTCATCGCTCTCAAAGACCTGCCAACTCTGATCATTGTCAGGGATTGATGGTTGAACAAGCATTCACACTGAATATTTGTTCCGAAGCAAGTCAGAAACAGGATCAAACTGAGCGCCAATCACCGCCATGCGATCCGCATCGTCGTTCTGCGTTCGGGGAATGGTCAGGATATTGAAAGCTTCAAATCCTTCCATTAGGTCCCAGATTCGATGCCAATAGGATCTCATGCGGATATTTTTTTCTGCAAAGATTCCTCAGACCTGATTAACTACCAGTTCTGAATCTCCGAACACAATCAATTGCTTGATACACATTCGTTCCGCTAGGCTTAGGCCTTAGACTAACCCTTCATATTCAGCCTCATTATTTGAACAAGTGAATTGGAATTGGAAAGACCTCAACAATTTCTCATTCTGTGGGGATATTAGACATACCCAGGCTCCAGCTCCAACTTTTCTCCTTGCTCCGTCAAAATACAATGTCCATAGCTCATTTGCTTGGCCATCGTAGGATTCTTTGGCGACCTTCGGAAGAACTTGGTCTTCATCATAAATTACATATGTGCCTAATCCAGTAGCATGATAATTCCCAAAAGGATCATTATTCATGTGTTCACTCAACAGAGCATCTTCTTTATCATCTTTGTCTCTGCTCACCTTCTCCTCCTCTATCAGTTCGACATTGTACATGTCTTGCTTGGTGATGGAGGTATGTGCGGCCTCAAAATTAATTAGGGCTTCATTCGCCATGTGTTTAGAATGTAGAGCCTCCGATTCTATCTTCATTTTTGCACCATGCTTTGTCCTAAGTATTAGATGTGACCAATCTAAAGACAAATATCCACCCACCTTTGAGGTAAATTCTCGAGATAGACAGAGACCGAACATAGGAGGAACATCTATGATCACTGTATCTTGCGGGACCGTGATACTTGGGAAGGAAAATAGAGTTAATGGAAGCGCTTTGATGACACCCACGGTATCAACTTTATTTCCATCCAGCTACATCACCCCCTTCTTCATAGGTTCATAGCTGAGTCCCAGGGCTTCGTCTATCAGTTTTGGCATAACCGTTGTACTAGCGCCAGAATCAATCATAGCGTTGTGCAATAGCTTTTCCCCTACAATGAGAGTCAAGAAGAAGGGTTGAGGTTTTGGCCTACCTCCGCCTTGCATATGGGATTCCTTCACTTTTTCTACAAGAGTCTTAGCTAGTGGCATTTGATAAACCACCTCCGTATTGGCAGATGGCTCTGTTGGTGCTGAGTTGACCTCTTGTCGAAGCGCCTTTTGTAGCATAGTTTTCTATTTTGGGATGGCTAGAATGTCCCATAAAGACACATTAGCGGATGATTTCTTCAATTGCTCCACCACATTGAAAGGTGAGGAGCTCGGAGATTTTTGCTCCTTTGCTCTTGTTATAATAACTTCCTTCTGCGGTTGAGAAGACAAAGAGACGGTCGAAGCACCAAGAATTTGATCAGACACACCTTTGGATTGTGGGCTGTCTGAAAGTGGAACAACGGGCTCACAGGTGAATTTCCTCTTTGATCGTGTGTTATAGTCGGACTGTACCTACAGCATTTCGGATGTGGATGTGTCATTTGCAAACACCATCTCCTCATCTTCCATCCATGAAAAGAGCGCATGATCAGGAATGATATTGGACTCTTGCTCTAAGGACATTCCTTGCATTTGCGCGGTAAGGGCCACATTCTCCATTACTGAGGCATATATGTATTCTCCATTCATTGTCGCAGTACCTTGACTATGTTGCTCTACTAAATTTTGTTGTAAGTTGCCACGCGGACAATTTTGGGGCATATGTGCATCATTACAAGGGAAGCACCATCGATTGATATCATCAATAAGATTGTTTTGTCCCATGGTTAGTTCTCTACTTGAGCTTGGCGACGCACCTGCCAGCGGTGTAGGCACCGGAACCATTTGGTTTGTAGCCGCCATGGGTGGATTAGTGTGAGGCGCATTCTGATATTGATTTTGGTGATAGGCAGGGCACCCACCTTGATAGTTTTGATATGCAGGCCGTGGAGGCATTGCTTGGTTCCGCTTGAGAGTTGTTATGTCATTTACCATAGTTCGCAACATCTCCTTGAGGTCGCCCATCTCATTCTTCGGAGCACCCGATGTAGAGGCTGGGATTTCAGGAGCGGCTGCATATGAATACATCGACTGGGGAGTTGCTAGCGCACTAGTTGATGCAGTCTCTGGTGCAAAAGTTGATATCTTAGAAAATATTGGCACAATAGGTTGAGGAGGAAATTTTTCGTAATCTATTAAATGATTCTCCGCTTTGATAGCGGTAGCATAAACATCTGGTAGAGTGGCTCCTCCCAAAGACTTAATCATCATAGAAATGTCGGGTTTAATGGATTTCAGGTAAAATATGAATGCCAGTTCTAGAGTCGGGCGGATAGTCACAGGAATCCTCCACCAATTTAAGTGAAATCAGGCATTAAAATTAGTCAGAGCCTCTTGGGGTGCTCGCTTTATAACCGACAGCTGATAATATAATGAAGAACGATCTCCGTCATTTGAGAACCTTTCATAGAATGGATCTCTGAGGTCATCCCAAGTGCGAATGGTATTAGGAGTCAGTGTCTGGTACCAATCCAGAGCTTTTCCTTTGAAGGACACAACAAGGAGCCTCAGGGCTACATTTTGCGCTATAATACCGTGTACCAGAAATACATCCGCTACATCCTACAAATGTTCTGCTGGCGTTTTTGTGTTATCTCCAGCAAATTTGGGGAGAGCTTTGAGGGTCGAAACTGGGATAGCGCCCCAAACAGCAGGTGCTACTGGAGCTACCAGGGGACTTCTAGCATCCCATGCTACATAGTTTCTGTTTGCGGCCGGCAACATGGTGAGAGGAAAAGGTGGCGGGAATGGAATGGTTACTAACTGATTTGCAGCCTAGATGGTCCCTAGCGGAGGTACTAGTAAACCTGGGTTATTTGCAGTCTGGGATCTAGTTACAGGCCGATGGCTGATACACCCCTCTATAAGACAATTTCATTAGTTCGGGTCCCACCAGGCGTGCCAGAAAAAGGGAACAAACTGTTGACGCCAAAAATTGACGAGATAACAGTGCCTTATGGGAAACTCAGTTCAAGGGGGACCCTATTGCGCCAAACTGAGTGACCTCCAGGTTTTAAAGAAGTCAGCTTCTTCTATAATGGTTTTATGGAAGGGAAAAGGAAGCGGATATAATGAAGCAAAGTCTAATCTAAGGCGATGCGCCAGAATATGCTGATGGGCACAATAAATCATAGATTTAAGGGCCTGAATGGTGTTATTACGTTCCAAAACATCGGAGACTTAAATTCATAGTATAAACAATTCATTCATTGACATAAAATAGTATTGCATGCATTCTTACTACTAAGAAGAGTCATTTAGACATGATTTAGATAAGTAAGTTTGCATTCAATATATAGAAGTCTTGTCAAATAAAATGCTGAAGATAATAAAAAGCACAGTTTATAGTTCAATCAATACATGAAAAATAGAAAGGCCGAACAGTTGGCACAGTCTGAAAGCTTCTTGCAAAGTAAACATATAAGAGAGGACTGGTCTCTTTTGCTATAACCAGTATCCTTTTTTTAGAACTCTTGATCTATTTCCTTTTTGGACCTTTTTCCTCAAAATTTTTTGGACCCCTCTCTCATTGACAGAGAGAGTATATATAGCTGGAGAGAAAAACTCCCGCCACTTTGGAAAGCAGTAACAGAAAAGATCTCCCAATCTCCTGCAATGATGTCAGAATCAAAAGATTTCCCATGCCGTTACAATGGCAACAAGTTAAAATGCGACATCTGGATATTCAGGCACAGGTGTGCCCTTTGTAATGATGGCAGAGGTCCCAGCCAAGCTTCGAGGCGATAAGTGCCATCCACCGCCTCAGAGAACCAAAACGAGCAGCACCTGATAACCATATATTGCTCAGCTAGCCCATCGCCCGCATTGATGATCAGTGTAAGGCACGTGGCATCCCATCGCAGCTTGAATGAAAATCCCTCTTGATGCCGCTAAGACACTGTGAAGAAGTGACACGTTTCCAAGGGGATGAGGTCCTTACTTGAAGTGGGGTGAAAGTCGCATGAACTGGGTCTGAAAGACGCTTGGCAGCGTTTCGCAGCCCGTTGTGTCTACCTACTTGTTGTGTTGGAAAGGCTGCGAAAGGTCGCCACTTGACAGGAGGTAGGGCCGGCCAAAATTAAAGAAGGCTGCGGAAGCATTTCGTAGCCCGCAACTACTTATTTTATCTTGTTAAGAAAAGTCTACGATATGTTGCCACGTAACAAGATGTGGGCCCCTCTGACAATCCTAGGAGTGATAACCTTTGTGGAAGGATTTCGCAACCCGAAGAGAAAACAAGGCAACAGTAAATAAAAACCTCCGAAGGCGAGAAATGTGGACGCCTAGCGCAGCATTTCGGGACCCGAAAAGGGGAACTGCTATCCAAAGCTACGAAGTGAGAAATACGCAAAGGAGAAGATCAAAACCCTGTCGGAGAATTGAATGAACTTGGCGACGCACAGGCCGGCACATGAATATTTTGCAAAAGGAACCCAAAGGGAGCTATTTGAATCTTTATTTTAACAGGTACCTAAGCACTTCTAAGCTCAAACTTTATTTTCAATTTTGGTTACTAGAGGACTATGTTGAAAATGACAAGGTGACAAGGTCTAAATGACTAGTGAGTTTTCCTAACTAGACTTTTGAGTTGGAAAATCTCACAAAAGAGGACAATGACTAAAAAGGGGTTTAATAACATAGTCCAAGAGAGCCTAATTTTGAAAGCAATGATGTTGCAAATTGTGTTGAGATTTTCCTAATCCTAAGTATTCCAAATGTGAACCTAGGGAAAAGCTAATGTTGAATGTATGCAACTAAAAAAAAATGAAGGATGAAACCTATGGTGACAAATGAAAACTAATGGTTGAAACTTTCAGCAATTTCAAACTTGGTTTCTAACAAAATTCCTTTGGAAACTGTGTTTGACAAAATACTAACAAAGTGTGGACTCAAATTTGGATCTGTTTCAGTATTTGATTCGTGACAGGCGAATGCATCATTTGAAGCTGCGAATGTGTCACAGTTTGTCAGATGCGGTTTGTTTTTGTGATTACGGCTTTCAAACTATCAGAGGCGACTCGATTTTGCATATGCAGCTCTGTAGTGTTCATATGCATCATGATGCATACAGGTGCAGTGTTTTAAATGTCAAATATAGTTTAACAGAGCAATTGTGGTGTAGAAAATCAATTGCAGTTCAATAGATGCGACACAGTTTTGTTTTAAATTAATTTTCTTACGTTTTGATGGCAAGTTTGATCTGTTTGGTTTTGAATTTTTTGTTTAGAACTGTGATGAAACTAGAAAGCACTTGACAAACACAGTGTTTTGAATGTAACCAATCGCACATTAGATAAGCACAATCCTAGGTTAGGCTAGGACAGTATTTTCTAGATTCCATGCGGGTTTCCCCAACTGCATATCTGTAGCATGTGAATTCAGAAGCTTGGCTACACAGACTCCCCCTTACAGTGCACTCTCTTCTCAGGCCAACCAAGCTTCCAACCCCCATGAAACTCCCATGGCAGGTTGATCACCTCTACTACAAACTGCGAAAGTGTGGATGCCTTCACACCGACCAGTGCTGCGCTAGCAAATAGAGGGTTTTTGGCTTACTACATAAAGGTTTTTAGTTCAAGACCCTCGTTTGAGTGGCCATACATGGGGCAAGAGATTAATCACCATTAAGGTGGCACTCCAGCCTAAAGAGGTTAAGCTTAACATGGTTTTAGGGAGTACAACTCCATCTGTATGACACATCCACACTCGCAATCTTAGGTTTTCCCTTAAGATTTACATTTATATACCGATCGGGGGTAGCTTGGCCTTAGCTCATTGCCACTTTGAGTCATATTGGGGTGATGAAATCCCTAGGCAAGCCAATTTCTAGAGTTGGTAACCGTTTCTCTTACACCCAAGATTGCCCAAAAGCGCAAGGGGAGAGGATACTCTGATATACAAAATCATTAGGTAAGAACAAATAAAAACGAGTCTAGGTTTTTTATCACCAAATTTTCAGAAGGTGAGAGCATACTCCCCTATCATTTTACAAACACATTCAAACAAAGAAAATAGAGGTTCGTTTTAATTGCACCAAAAATAAAATGTGAGTTACATTACTAAAAATGCAAGCACATTGTTTTGATGTTTGGCCTTTGACAATCAAACCTACAAGACAATCCGTTAGTAGTTTTATTGTTTTTCTTCATCCCACGAAGAGTAACTTCCAACAAGCTACAAATCCCGATTAGTAACAAAAATCCTATGCTAGGCAGAACGCAAGATTTAAACAAGATAAAAGAAATGTAGAAAATAGCAAAAAAATTGAATGTAAACTAATAGAAAATCTTACCAGACGATTGTGTCATGATAGAGCGATTGCATCATTCTACGTATCAGATGCATTCCAATATTTCAAATGCGGCTTTCCTGAGGTCGATTGCATCATGATAGAGCGATTGCGGCTTTTCTGTTGTCAGATGTGTCGCAATGCATCAGATGCATCACAATTTAAAAAAAAAGTGGTTGCGTTGCTCCATACCTGTACCTACAAAATAGAAAAAAATAGAAAAAAATGTACATAAATAACTAGAAAAATGGAGTCAGGTTCACCAATGTAACTGAGGATTTCTTTTAGGTTTGATTAGGAGTGTTAGCAGTAAATCAATAAAGAAAATGAAACCCAAAGATCTATCGAGTACAAAGGAAATTAAACAATAGAACAATTATACTTGTAAATTGCATTTTCCATTATTACCTCCATAGTACTTTCTTACTCGCTGGATGACGTGTTGCCCTCAGATTTATTGTGCGAGGAATCCGCAAATTTCTAAGTCCTACACCAAGCTTTGAAGGATCTATGCAATTTCTTAATGCCTATGCCTATGACTATGATTGCCAATGTCTAAACATACTAAGACTTGATCAAATAAAGATAATAAGTATTACAATTGCTATGGAAATATAAGTATTCCAATGAGTAAGTATGCAATGCGCTTATAATATGTCTACCTGTGTGTGTGCAATGGAAAAGTGAGAGGAAAATGGCATTTTATAGAAAATGCCATTTCGAATGGACGGGTGAGATTGAATTCTAAGAAAGACCTAAAATGAGACATCCAAATTAAATATGAGAATCCCTAATTAGGGTTAGGGAAAATTCATTAATCGAATGGTCAAGATAATATCTCAAATAATTGGATCGACGGTGGAGAATAAATGAGGAAATTAATTAGAAAATAAAGATTTTCGAAAATCAAGAAGATAAAGACTGACTGATTTGTGAGATTTCGAAAAATCAAGAAGATAAGATTTGAACTGAAGATCAGATTTGAAAAATCAATAATCTACCCGATTACTTGATTTTTAGAAGATTATTTTCCATTTTGAGTTGAGTTAATTCAAATTATGGATTTTGTAAAATAATAAATAATTGATTTTCCAATTATTTACCAAAGTGAACTGTCAGTTAAGATTGAGATGACATTTTAAATAATTTAATTTATTTAAAATGAGAAGAATATCAAATTTTGACAATTAAATAATTAAAGATAATTATTTAATTTAGCCGATAAGATTAAGTAATTAAATTAATTAATTAATTCATTTAATTATGACAATAAGTGACATATTAAATAAATAAATACAATTTATTTATTTAATAATCAGGAAGAAATATATGATGAAGGGTAATTAAATAAATTAAGGAATTTATTTAATTAAGGGAAGACTTAGACAATTAATGACCTATTTAATAAATAAATAAAATTTATTTATTTAATAATCATGAAAAATACAAAGACATGAATTAATTAAACAATTATAAATTATTTAATTAATAGTCAAATGTGGACCAAGGACATAATTAAATGTCATAATTATGCTAGGACGAAAGTGGTAAAAATGAAGCTTGCATGCCTAGGTCATTTTTAGGTGTCTACAGGACCTAAGACTTTGGATGTGACATTTTCAATTATTCCATAATCTAATCAATTTCATTTGCAGCTAGGCCACCCTTGAATTTTCTCAATGAAAGTCGTCCCCTTAGTTGTTCATAAGTGTTTGAAGTTTCCACATGACAACAAAATAGTCACCATACACCATAGTTGATTTAATCCTTTATCTTCCAAAGGTAACTTCTCCTTAGAAGCCTTTTGGCCTGAACCCATGGAGCCTATCACCCCTCGCAAGGACTTCTTTTTCATACCTTATTAGAAGTTTAAAGATAAAAAGATAGTTGAATTGTCTCTTCGTAATGCATCCCCATCCACTTCCACACATCCTATCATACATGAAACCATGCTTGAACCTAAGTTTAATATTGAAGAAACCATCAAACCTTCTAAACAACCAACTATCGAAATTTCCCCACCATCATTTAAACAACCAAGGGAACATGAAACAAACCCCTTTCAGCCTCCTTGAATTAAACAAGTATACAAATCAAAGGAGAAAGTGATTGATCCGTCTTCCTCAGTTTCTTCCATTCTTCCTTCTTCAAAATTGGAAGACCCTATGAAGACTCAATCCACTCTTATACCTCAAGAATTCAAAAAAAAAAAAAATGAAACCGTGGTGCTAGGGAACATAGGCATCATCGTCGTCTCCTTGCTTGTCAATCTCGCATGGAAGAAAATAAAGACCTCCACCCTTGAAAGAAGTAATATATGACCACCTTCCCTCTCCTCACCCGCCACAAGATAGTCCAATGCAACACTCCCAACAAAATGAACACATCCAACAATCAATTCTTTTGATACATCCATCCTTATAAATCACCCTTCATCCTCCCATCGTCATTAATCTTGATGATGATGATGACAATGCAATGATTGCTAAAATAGATGAAGAAGTGCACAATGATCTTAACTCTTTGTTTTCATCTACAATGACCTTAAATGATAAATCATCCCCACCAAGTGAAAAACCTGGTACAACTCCTAGTTTGGCGCTTGTCATTATTGCTTTGGATACTCAACTGCCCTCACATTACATTGAACATGATTGGGAGGAAAATGACTTGTTATATGGATAACTTGCATTTTCCTAGCTAGCCTTTTATCTTTTCCTTTTTGTTTTCTATTTTATGTGTGTATCGTGTTCCCCTGTATCATGCGTTTGATGTTTCCTCTCTTTGTACACTTCTTCTATTTGTACCTCTATTCTTCTATTTGTCGTGCATTGTCTCTTTCTATTTTTTGTTTTGTGTTTTCCTTTTTGGGATGACACAAAGCTTAGAGATACCCTATGTCTCTTCCATGTTGACCCAAATAGTCCTTGTCTCTTTCTCTTTTTTTTTATGTTTTCCTTTTGGGGATTACACAAGGCATCGAGACTAAAATTTCTCCTTCATGTTGACCCAAAATATTTTTCATTTTCTTTCACCTCTTCATTTTATTTTCTTTTCATTTGTTTCTTCCTTTTAGGGATGACGCAAATCATCAAGACCGAAATGTCTCCTTCATGTTGACCCAAAATGTTTTTCATTTTCTTTCACCTTTTCATTTTCTTTTCACTTTTATTTTCCTTTTGGAGATGATGCAAGGCATCAAGACTGCAGTGTCACTTCCATATTGACCCAAAACAAACTTTTTTTTCACTCTCTTTGTGTTATTCTTGTCATTCTATGTATTTTGCGAATGATTACAGTTTCGCACTCTTTCATAAAAAAACATTGCAGCAATGAACATACTGACCCCAAATCCATAGATCCCTTATGTGTTTGGTGTGTTTTCTTTTCTAGGGGGAAACTCCCTTTCTTTGATTTTTATTTTCCTTGACATGACGTAGAATAATTTTGAAACATATGACTTGGCATAGAGCTTTCCCATTTGGCTCTCATATCTTGTTTTATTCTTCTTTCCTTCGCTACTTTAAAGTAATTGCTCATAGAATGATGTGTAGAAATTCATTTAAATTGGGGGGCATACATTACCATAATTCATATGCATTATTTGTTCTTAGTGTAGCCTTATCGTTTGTGTGATGCATTCGTCACTTTGTGGATGACATTGGGTGTGATGTCCTTCATAAGTGTGTTCTTTCTCAGCATATTACATTCCTCTTGGTGGATTGATGTGATGCACTACATCCCCTCAGTTGTGAATATATTATTATTTGATTGGTCCTCTCTTGGAGATATTACACAAAATTTTCCCTAAGTGATTGACCTTGCATGAACTGAACAAAAATCCTTTGAACATCTTTTCACATTTTACATTACATTTTACATTTTTGTGTTTTACATTTTGCATTTTTTTACCACCTTGCATAACACAACTTGCATGACTATGGTACCTTTTCCTTTTGTTCATGATGATTTTACCTTGTGGTTCCTTGTTAAAGTTATCAAACTTTGACATGGTTAGGCGGGAAGCCCACCTAGTAGCATGACTTTCCCCCATAGCCACCTTTGTGTTTGTGAGTGGATACCAACTAGTGTATTTATTTTAATTTTTGGGCTTTCTCGCCCCACAGAAAACTAGTTTCATGGCCCCAAAGTGAGTATACAATTGTTCCTTCTCACCCCATAGATAGCTTGAAGTTTTGTGGCCCTAGAGTGAGCACACATTCTCTTCGAAACAATCAACCTAGATCTCTTTTCACTAGTTGGATTGATGATCAAAGCTTCATTCAATTCATTTCAACACTTGTGTGTTCCTTTGTTCTTATACTTAGTTTTCCTTGGGATCTTCATCCTAGGCCCTTGATCATCCCTCTTGATCATTGTTATTCCACCTTGCTAATGTAAGTACATTCGAACCCTCTCCTCGATGTTCATGGCTAATTTAGTGTGAGTTTGAAGTAGGTTCATCCTCTCACTAAAGTGGGGCCTAAATGTGCCTTGGAAAAATGCCCCCTTTTCATTTTAATAGCCTTTTAGGTCTTGTTTCATGGTGTTGGAACTATGTTTCTTTGATTTTATGTTGTAACATGGATTGAACATGCATATTTAGGTACTAAAACTCAAAGAATGACGTCTTGTGAAGGTGTTGTGAAGTGTTGTAAGAAATTTCTACATTCTTCTAGACTTTAATTAATACAATCACCTAAAAACCACCTTTTTACTCATCAACAAGTCCTATTTTGAAGTGTTGTAAAGTCTTGTAACAAGATTTCATGCTTTTCTAGGCACATCTTCACTATTTACACCTTTCTCATGCTTTATTTTGTCCTTTTAAGCCCTCATATGACTTAATTAAGTGTATTTTTGAATGTTATCCTAACAAACAACATTAAATACAACATTTTTCCTGACACATGTTTTTATGTCCTAGGTGGAACCCATTTGCCATGGGTGGCGAATGAGTCCTCCTTGGCCCCAAATTCAAAATATTTCAAATTTCCCTTCGATATTTTATTCAAAATCACTTGATGTCAGCCTGTGATGAGGTATGAATGGAAACTAAGGTACAAGAATTGTATAAATATGTGATTTTCACCTCATTTTACATCTCCTAAGTCATTCAAGCAATCCTCCTACAATCTCAAGCACTCAAGCATTCTATAACATCAATTTAAGCACTTTGAAGCATCCATTGACATTACATGAAATTTGCAACATCAAGGGTTAGGTAAACTGATAGAATTTGCATGTTATTACTTTATCTTTATGTTGCATTTCATTATCTTCTCAAGGGTTTAATTACCAAAAGTGGGGTTTGACCAAGGCAAACCCTTATTCAGTAACCACTAATCATTTTTCCCCTATTGCATGTTTGTTTGTGGCTCTTTCTTTGCATATTTGATAGGTTATTAGGTTTTGAAGATTGATTTTCAAGTCAACTAGGTGCTTCAAGTCAACTTAAGTTAATTTCAAGCCCAGAGAGAGTTATTTGTACATTTTCTACAAATTTGACTTCAGCAACCCCAAGTAGACATTCCCAGATCTGGTGTTGTAGAGTTGTCTCCTAGTTCTTTAGAAATTTGGGAGAGAACTAATTCACCACCCATGGTGAATGAGTCCCACCTTAAGACTAGAAACTTGAGTTTTGTCAAATTTTAGATCTCGACAGATAGAAACCAGCTCCTGACAGTTTTAACTAGTAGGTGGACTGACCTTGTACGAATGAGTCCCACTGTCAAAAGTCATTAAATTTCATCAGCATTCAAAACACTCTAGAATACTCACAATCCATCTAGGTGGACTCAGATTCATTCTTGTCCTTTATGTTTTGCATAATTTCTCCATTTACATAGTTTTTTGCATATCATAATGTGTTTTCAAACATAGTTGTAATTACACTTTTGCATTCATTTTTAGTCGCTTAGTGTAGACATGCAAAATTGACATCATGCATCTAATCCATATTCACTAATTCCATGGCATCCTTAATCATCTCTTTTTAATTATATTCATCTCTTTAATTAAATAAATCAAGTTTATTTAATTAGTCTTCTAAAGTTCTTCATTTAATTAAATAAATCAAACTTATTTAATTAAATCACTAACATCATTCCCTTTAGCTAAATAAATGAAAACATTTATTTAACTAATTCTAAATCACTTTTCATCTCTTTTTGATTTATTTTAATCCATAAATCTAAGCCAAAATTTAAAATCACCTAATCACTCATTAAATTAATCAAATCCTGATTAATTTAATCCTAATCACTTCTATTCTCTAGATTTTGCCACTTGTACATGAAAATGCATTTAAATGATTTATTAAAATCTTTATTTATTTTCAACTTGGCATCTTTAGGGAATATTCCTCCAAGTTTCAAAATCCCTCCAAATGGGATTTGTTCTTCCAACAAAGCATTTAAGAGCTCTTACATGTCTCTTGCACAAGTCAAACTTATCATTTAACTCATCTTGTCATCAAATTCAAATTTCAAATATCCCCCTCTTTGGCACATTGACCAAAATGTGCTAATTTCTCAACTTCTCACATGTTAACAAGTGACACCTTATCATTGGTGGATCTTTAGTCCCACATCCTCCATGTTTTGCATTCTTCTATCTTTCTTGGTTATAAATAGAGAGTTTATTTATTGTATTAATCCTCCACAATCATTGTATCTTTCTCCACAAGTTACACAACTTGATACAAACTCATTATCTTGCATGTTCATATCTTGTGCTTATCAAAAAGGGGTTGGGAAAGAGCTATTAGCACCAGTCCCCCTATGAGATGATAGTTTGATCAATTTTATATAAGTTTACATGTTCATGGTTTCTTTGTATAATTTTTATCATGTTTCCTTGTCTTAATGTGATTAAGAATTTCATAGGGAGCTTGATTATTGTTGTGCTAACTTGAATAATTATCTGTTGTGTTGCTTATGTTAGCATGAGGCAAAAATATTGCTCACAATACGGCGCTAGAAGGAGGGCTGGATTTGTCTAGCTAGGCTTATCTAGAAGACTGAATGGTTGTTTTGTTGTATTTGATGTTTCATTTGTAGATGGAATAGAGATGCCTCTTATTTACTATCAATAAGTGTTGATCTTTTATGCTAATTCCATAGCATCCATCCCTTCCAAGTCTTTGTCCTTTTTTTTGCTTTCTATGATAAAAATGGGTAGATAGGCAATATCTAAAGGGAATTGTTTGCATTCATTAAATTTTAAAACTATTTGCCAAGCCTAACCAATAAGACATTTTATTTTTTGAAATTGAAATGTGTGTTTTGGATTATAAATGCATACATAGATCTCTAAATTTACATGCAAGTGTCTTTTTTATTTGTTAACTACTACATCAAATCTTTGTGATCATTGCATGGCTTTTCTGTTTGGTTTCTTTATTGAAGATTTGACTGCCAATTTTATAGTTGGATTTGATATGCTAACTTGGAAGAAAATTATGAAGAGAGAATTTAAACCTTTAAATGAAAACAATTCTAGCATGTGACTATGTCCAGACGTCTTCATCCTAGATTTTAATGTAGTGTATATTATAATATGATAAAAGCTATCACTAAGTCTTAATGTTTGTAGGGTAAGCAACGCTTTTAAGTGGACCATGGATGCCCTACAAGTATTTATCAATAGTGTTGAACCTTCTAGATATTGCATAGCATACTAACCCAAATACAGGGGATGCATTGATTAATTGACTACTTCTAATTTCCATACACATACTAAATGGTCATGTCAAGCCTACAATAGGAGCCATAACTATGCTTTTGCAGATCTAAAAGGATATCATGTATAGATTATGGTTGTTGTAAGAAGCATTGCTCCACAAAACTTTCACCTATGAGTTGCATCCACAATGATGAGATGACTTCTAATTTTATGTCATTCTTTGCTCATGGTGGCTTGATGCAACACATGAATTACTATTATTTCATCAACTAACTTTCCTACAGCTTGGAGTGGTAGTTATGCATAAAATTCTTAATCTTTTGTTATCAGTTTATGTTCCTTGTTGATGCATTTGCATTTTTCATACAATTTCTATTAGGGTAGTTACAAACACCTTTAATAAACTCTCCCCATCCTTTATGCTTCATTGGACACCCATACCCTTTTCCAAAGCTCCCATTTTGGTGTAGGAAAGGTGGATGATGGGAATGGTTGTGAAATCCATATTTTCTCCCACGTTTCCATGTGTTTGAAATTCGCTTAAGCTTTTCAACAAATCCATTCAGCACATATCCTGCAATCATCAAGACATCTCTTTCAATCATTCTATTAAATAGTTCTGCAACCAAGACATAACCAAGGAGTTGTTTAGCACCAACCAGTAGCTCCATAATGCCCAAAATCCCCCTTGCCAATAACAAAATAGTGTTGTGGAAGGTCGAGTTCTGAATGGATTTTAGGGTTACCTATAATATTTTTGGGCGTACATACAATGAAAGGACATGAGGAACAACACTGATTCGCCAAGGTGCAATAAATATTGTCACTTGGATAGAGCTACAACATTATATCATTTCTTTTTAGATCATGATCAATGACATGATTCAAATTGATCTTCCTCTCCACTTTTACAGCATATTAAAGATCTTAATCTAGTTTGTTAATTAATTGTTTTGTCTTCTTGTCTATTATTAGGATAATGCACCTATGATCGATCTCCTATGGCTAATTAATTTGTTTGACTTTCTTTAAAAACAAACTTATGTTGATCTATTTTACAGTGAACATTTCTTGGAAGGAAAACTTTATTGATCTCTTTAGCAGTGAGTTGGTGTTGTCCATACCTATCTCTAACTACGGTCTCATATCTACACTAAATCATGCGTTAGCAATAGCGTGACTATGATCTGAGCTATCATTGTGACCATTATTTGATAGGGCTCTTAAGATATCCTGCTAGGTTTCTCTCCAATGCAATAAAGTGGATTTGCACTTACTTCACTCATTATCTAGGCTTTGCAATAAATACAATGATTCTTGAGGGATATCATAATATTTTTTGGATTTAAGTTTATAGCTAAGCATCTTCATTGATTGGGGATTTTGTTTGCACTAGGAATTTGAAAAAATTGAAGCATAAAAAACACTTTTCGAAGAATTAATGTTTGAGTTGGAGAATCAAGCATTGAACTTGAAAGATAATCATCATCAAATTGACCACATCTTTGAAATTGATTTTATTTCAATATTTATTGTTACTTAACAATTAATTCGCGTTATTTGTCTTTTTTCTTATCTTGCAGGGTTTTCGTTTGCATAAGGAGCTTGCAAGAAGTGATCTTTGAAGAATCTTAGAGATAAAGAAAAATTGAGCATTAAATTTGGAATTGATAAAAGCATTTTTTTAATGCTTCAAGCTTCCATTCTACACTTTAATTTTATGTTTTAAACTAACTCACTTATTTTTAGACTCTAAAATGAACATTACAAAAGCCTTCAATTTCTTGTTACAAAGGGGCTTAAAATGAACTTTAGGACACAAATTTACTAGACTTGGTTTTTGGATTTAACAATTGAACAAGGAAATTTTTCACATTTGATTTGGTGCTTAAAAAGAAGTCATTATTGCTTTGTGGACTTAAAATGAACATGTGCTACTTTGTTTTGTGATTGCTTACTCAAACTAATGCCATTGAAAAAATGTATGCGCTTCTCTCGCACCTCATGATTATCTTGAGAATCAAAAGGATTTTTGGTGGTCTTAGGTTGGGATAAAGTAATTACCTCAACATTTCGATTTGGGTTTAAAATTGAACAAAACATCTTGTGAGTGTGAGTGGAACATGTTGCATGTGTTCTCCCTTTTTGTTTCTAAATGAAGGTTGATCAAACTAAAAATATTTTTGCTCACTTTTGTTTATCTTAGAGGGCCTACCTTGGGGAAAAAGTACTCACCCAAGGGAATGACTCAACCAGTAACACTCTAAATCTAAGAGTATTTCTAAATGTGATATAAAAGTGGGTATTGGAAAAAAGGCCAATATCACGTGATTGGCTCTAATGAGAAGAGCAGCAATGGTCTCTCACCTCGATGGGTCAACTCCTACGAATGAAAAGTCTGAATTAAAAACCTTGTTATAGAAAGGCCAAAATCCCTATCTATTTGTTGCTGCAAGAATGGTTTTTCTGAAGCCGTCCCACACTTTTACGATTTTTATTAGAAATGGAAAGTATTCCATGGGAGTTTCATGGGTACTGATACTTGGTTTCCCTAAGAATTGAGTGTCATAGAGGGGAGCCAGTGGGGTCAAGCATCTAACCATTCACTAAAAATAAGCGTAGCTAGACTTGTCCAAGTGGGGACTCAACAAATACAGTCTTTCATATGCGTAGGGTTGTGCTTGTTCTTGGTTATCAAAAAACTTTTCTTGATCATAAACATTGGACAAAAAAAACATTCAAGATGAGCATCAAATTTCAAACCCTTTAGGAGAAGCAAATATCCTTGAACAATTCACATGCTATTGCTTTCCCTTGGGATTCTCATCCTTAGAGGCTTCTAAGCATTTGGATTTCATCTCAATTTTCATCTACTAAAGTCAACATTAGGTAACGCTTTCCTTGATTTCCTTAATTTCCACATAATGCACTTTGTGGGATGAGAAGTTAGGACATTAGACATCTAGTTTGAAAACTTAATCAAGAGTGTGTTTGTGATCAAAAGAATCCAGTAAGAAAAGATCAAATCAATTAAACCCCACACATGTGCTTGTTATCATTTTTATTATGGTATTTCATGCGAACATTGGTCTTTTGGTTTGAATTACTCTTAGAGAAAAGCATGTTCTTCAATATCTTGGTCTAGCAAACAAGTCCTCCTTAGGCTCATTTAGGATCAAAATCAAACACTTCATTCATCAAAGAATCTATCATCTCATCCCACAAACAACTTTAGAGCTTTAGAAACATCATTTTAGACTTGGGTAAATCATCAAAAATTAAAATCATCTTGTTTAGTTAGGAGTATGGGAATGCATCCTTTCTCATACCTCTAGTTAAATTAGCACACCTTTGAACAAGTTCATTCTAAGATAACATCTAACATCTTAGGGTTTACAAGTTTTCTATCTAAATCAAACCAATCAAAATAAAACCCTAATTCTAGCATTTATCCAAAGTCCTTAAATGTTCGACACCCATATCATTCACCCCTTTTCAGCCTTCATCTCATCATTGGTCCTAAACACCTTAGAGGTCACTTTTGCACAAAGTTCAAAACATAAGAAGAACATGGAATATAAACTTGCTCCATACATCATGAGTAATTGAAACCAACCAAACTATCAAAGCCTTATAATTCCAATTGATTATTGACACTCACATTTATACAATCCATACATGGGAACATTATCTCCTACAAACATCGGTGGTACAACAAATGTGAGTATGCCTAGTCAAAAGTTTGGAACATCTTTCTTGACGGTAGATTTAAAGCCAAGTCCAAACCTGCAAATCTATCAACCAAACACCCAATGCATGAGTCTTCCACAAAACACCATCATCCCACCAAATGCATACATTCCAAGTATAATTATTCCAAAAATGAATAGTTCAAATCCACACTTGGTAAACTTTGGGATAGATATGTTTGTGAATCACACAAATGTTGTTCAAAGTCCAAACAAGATGTTAATGACTCCATGTATTGATCCAAGTCAAGGTAACACCATGCAAAATACAAGTTACCTAAGTCAAGGCAATGTGATTCCCAGCCACAACAATGTTCAATTTCAACCTATAATGCCAAATCTGAACATCATCCCAAGTCATAACATTGTGCAAAATCAATTTGTCCATTATCCCATGCAAACACCACAAGTGTACATTCCAAATCTGCTTGAAGAAAATGCAAATCAACTATATCAAGGGTGTCAAGATCAAATTGCTTCACTTGCCAAAATAATTGAATCATTTCACCAAGACACATCTTCAATCCAAAATCAATACACTCTACCTCTGGTTGAACCATGTCATCAAAGCATTGAGTTGTGTCCACAACCACATCAAGAAAAATATCTCCAATGTCAAGAAGTTGGATATCAAGATCAACAACATCAACAACAAATTCAACCCCCACGTCTCAAGAATCAATCACCACATCTCCAAGATCAATCATCACAAGGTCAATTTAAAGTACAAATCTCACAAGGTAACAAATGAAAGTACACACCACTTGGGAGACCAATCAAATCAATCATACAACAATTGGTATAAGAAAATCTCATCAAGCTCCCTGTCTATGGGAACTACCAAGAACCCCTAGTTAAACTGTCAGGGTATAATGAGGAGCAACATTGTGATTTTCACAAAACAAAGGGACACACAACATCAAGTTGTATTCGACTCAAAAGTCTCATCCAGGACCTAATTGATCAAAAGATAATCACAATTGGGAACAATGATAGCATTGGAAATCTCTCCACCACAACTATTGAGAACAAGGATCAAGATCAATCCATCACTCAGCACCTTGAAGTTGTTTCTACTTCATCCAATGATCAAATCAACATATATCAAAAGTCACTTTTCAATCATGATCAAAATCCACCAACAATACCCTACAATTATCTAATTTGAGAAATGTGAACATCACTTGACCCTATGGTTGAAGACATTGATAATCTCTCTGGCACAATTGTTGAAAACAATGTTCAAGATATCTCCATTAATGAGCACATTGAAAATGTTTCTACCCCATCCGATGATCAACTCACCATACATCAAGAACCACTTTTTAGTGATCTATTTCAAGGAGTGTTACAATTATTTGATCCTATTGACAAAATCCACAGTCCATGTACCAATGATCATGTTGAAAATGTCTCTACATCACCTAATGAGCTAGAGGACATATCTCAAGAATTTATTCCAAAGCATGATCAACATCTTTCACCAAAGTCTAGCAATGGTCCTTTCCAATAAATATTGACATCCTTCAACCCCATGGTTATAGATACTAAAGGGATCTTCAAATCAACATTTGATCCAAGTCCACTCAAAGATCAAGAGGATATTGAGCCACTTCCCATTCCCAATGATGATATCCAAGAACCATTTATAAGCAATCCATCCTTTGAAATTGATCCATGTCAAGAACTTGATCCAAGCATGTCAAAAGCAATCCCAAAATTAATCAAGATAAAGAATTTGTATCTCCAAGATACTATAATGATCTAATGGACACTCTCCTATCTACACAAGATGATCATATCCACATAGCACATACTCCTCCATCTACCCATGAGATGCTTTCTTTGGATGGACATGTAGATGATCTTCATTCAGAATAGGATTCCTTTACTTTTGACATTATTACACAAAAAGAGGAGGTTAGTGATTCCTACAGTCAAACAGAGTTGTCAACATTAGGATTAGATATATCCCAAATTCATACTGAGTACATCATGTATGAAGATATCCAACATTATCCACTCAAAGAAATAGGTCAGATAGAATATGATATTCTGGAGTCAGCAGAGTAGAAAATTGAAAGAACATCATCTACAATGGTTATCTATCAAAGAATTCTTATTGAATAGGACATCTCAAAATAGGAAGAATCAAAGAACAAAGGTGCAACTATGTCTCAGAAAAACATCAACATAGGAAGTGTGAAGAATCCTTATGATGAAACTAATGCTAATACTACAACCAGTCATGTCATGAATCTTCATCCACCCATCACCCCATCCATTAATTGGGACCAATTTCAAAACAAATATTTCAATCAAAGTGCAAAGAATGTCATCAAGGAAAAAGAAGCTAAGAAGCATAATGAACAAATCATATACACATGGATACTGAAGAATACAAAGAAAGATTATCCCTATCAAACTTGATAAGTCAAAAAAACTATGGGGAAAAATAAAAAGGGAAAAGTATCCATCAAAGATGTCCACAAAGGAAAAAGCAATCTTCTCAAGCAACGTACAAAGTATATCAAGTAGTTGGTCCTAATTTCATGTACACTTCTGTATCCACCCATCATTTCTCATCTTCCCAAGTTTGGAGAGTCAAAGATTCCAAACTATCAACCAATCCATCTTTTATTCCTAAACACACTCCATCCATGCCTCCACACATGATATCCAATTCTCACATTGACCAGGTATTGGTAATGACCCTTCATCATAAGGATTTAGAAGGCACTCTATCACGATGTGCACACCAAGACAAAGTTAACTGTGGTATCAATAAAGCAGATCAAGAATCTCAAAAGTTTCATTCAAGTGCATGTATCTTGGAAAAGAAACTTCTTCAAGCAAGATATCGATCGCACATTATGATAGAAGCATCTACATCGACACCACTAGGTGGTTCAACATGAGCTTAAAATCTTACGAAAAATACAAAAAAATTAAAAAATTAAAAAATCATGAAAATAACTATAAAGGTAAAAATCATCCTCTAGTGAAAACCACTATAGTGGCACTTTGGGAAAGACCATGATGAAAACCTTGAAAATAGGCATCATGAGTAGAATCAAGTATCTGTGTGCACCATCTTAGGTGGAAGCATCTCATCCCATCCATAATAAATCAAGCATTCCATCCATCTTAGCCATAATAAATCCATTCATCCATAAACCATTTATCCAATCCATTTGCATATATTTGCATCCATCGTCCAAGTTATCTTGATATTGATGAAAGTTTGGTGCACACTTTACACTTGCTTATGGTAAACATCTTGACATGGGTCATTTTCATTGATCCTATCCTATTTGACATTATTTGAGCAATAAAACATTATCCAAATGAGCATTCTTTATCTGAACACCATATCTTATCGCAAGACAATCCATATCTATCCATCCATACACCTATTCGAGCATCCACCCATTGCATTCCATACATTGCTAGACACTAGGGGAAAATATTTACATCTTGCTTCAGGAAATAAATCTTGATATATATCCTCCAACTTATGTGGTGATCCGAACATTGGCAAATGTAAAATCAAATTGGTCAAACATTTGGGATCCAAAATCCAAATCACTATCCCATGGCACATTTTGATGAGAAGGTGATGTTCCTTATCAATCTTCATCATTCATTAAACATCAATCCAAGCAATCAATATTAGTTGCATCTAATTTTCACTTCAAACATCACATCAAATCATCCAAAACAAATTTTGTTCCAAACCAAGCCTCAAAATATTGATCAAGCAAATCCAATCAATCCATCATCTTAGGATATCCTTCCCAATCATTGTTTTTCTTAACACTATCCTTGCATTGTTTTGTATCATCAAAAATGTTATCATCATCAGTTTTGATCAATCAAATCCAATCAATCTGTCATCATCTTGGGATATCCATTCCTTGTGTTGCTTAACACTATCCTTGCATTGTTGTGCATCCTCAACAATGTTATCATCATCAATCCATCGATCCAATCAACCAACCTTAGCTTGGTTTTTAACAAAATCCCAAAATAGAGCACTAATATCATCACACATATCCATACCCAAATTGTCAAAATCTTGCAAAAATCCAAAAAACATCCAAAATATATCAAAATCCAAAAACACTCATAAAAATAGAAAATGTCAAAAACATGGCATCTGAACTACATCATCTTTGAGCTTAAACGTAGGCAAGGCTAATCTTTGATCAGCCCCCGAGACACAAACATCCAAAATCACATCAAAATCCAAAAAACATTCATAAAATATCAGAAAACCCCAAAACATTTGAAAAATAAAAAATCAAAACATTTGAAAAATCTTGAAAATACCAAAAACAACCTCAAAACATTCCAAAAATGTCAAAAACATCCAAATATTTGAAAAAATCCTTGTGTCTCATCTCGCTTTCACTCGAAATAATCAATCATCCATAATAAACTGATCATCACCTTCATCCTTCGGCAACATAAATAGAAACAATCACATCAATTAGCAAAAGAAAACTTCAAACATGAAATCAAAATTGAAGCAACAAACCCTTAAACGCAAAATCAAACTCTTGATCATTTTCAAACATGTCAGTCAACCTTATATCAACAACCTATCAATCAACTTATCAACCCATCATCATCCTATATAATGCATGTCCTAGGATATATTGTTCTGACAATGGGCATCATTTTGGATATCACTTTGGATTCTTATCCTATCAAAACACATCGATTTGAGGTTCGATCTCACGATAAAGAGGTTCAAGATGGACATATGGATGGTTATGATGATGACGCAAATGAGATGATTTTAAGATGATTAGAATAACCAATCTATATTATCCTAAACAACTTAAAATGATGATGTAGTGCATGTGAGATGGATGAGATGGATGATGTGATATGCATTGATTATGAGATTTATGTATGCTAATGGTTTGTGGATGCAAGATGGATGCAATATGGATGCATTGGTGATGTTATGTTAGCACAAAAAGAGATGGGTAAAATCAGAGTGCACCTAGGAAAAATGTGATGATTTTGGAATGTCTTGGATGCTGGATGAAGTCACTATTTTTTCACAATGGGACTCATTCTCCCAGGGTGGCGAATCAATCCTCCTCCTGGTGAAAAAATGTTGGGAGCTAGTTTTTATCTGTCGGGATCCAGAATTTGACAAAATTCATATTTTCAATCCTAAGGTGGGACTCATTTTCCATAGGTGGCGAATCAGTCCTCTCCCAAATTTCTAAAAAATTAGGAGACAACTCTACAACACCAAATCTGGAAATGTCTGCTTCTCAGGTTGTCGAAGCCAATTCTACAGAAAATGGATAGATAACTCTCTCCAAGATTTAAATTGACTTAAGTTGACTTGAAGCACCTCGTTGACTTGAAAATCAATCTTCAACACCTAAAAGCTTGTCAAGTCTACACACAAAGAGCTGCAAACAAACATGTTATACGGGGAAAATGATTGAGGTTTAGTGAATGGGGGATTGCCTTGGTCAAACACCACTTTTGGTAATCAAACCCTTAAAAAGAAAATGAAATGAAAGAGAAATATAAATTAATAACATGCAATATCTATTAACTTAGACCTAATCCTTGATGATGCAAGTCTGAAGTAATGTCAATGGTTGCTTCAAAGTGCTTGAATAGTGCTTGAAAAGAGATTGCAAGATGCTTGAATGATTGAGTGAATAGGTGGATAAGTGAATTTGATGAATGGGGGTTAAAATGAGGTGAAAATCACTTATTTATACAATTCTTGTGCCTTAGTATCCATTCATACCTCATCACAGGTGACATCAAGTGATTTTTAATAAAATCCCAAAAGGAAATTTAAAATATTTTGAACTTGGAGCCAAGGGGGACTCATTTGCCACCTGTGGAAAATGGGTCACTCCTAGGACCTAAAAACATGTGTCAGGAAAAATGTTGTATTGAATGTTATTTGTTGGGATAACATTAAAAAATACACTTAATTAGGTCATATGAGGGCATAAAGGGACCAAATAAAGCATGAGAAATGTGTAAATAGTGAAAATATGCCTAGAAAATCATGAAAGCTTTTTACAAGACTTTACAACACTTCAAAATAGGACTTGATGATGAGTAAAAAGGTGATTTTTAGGTGAATTGTAATGAATAGAGTCTAGAAGAATGTAGAAATTTCTTACAACACTTCACAACACCTTCACAAGATGTCGTTCTTTGAATTATAGTACCTAAGTAACCATGTTCAACAGAGCGACATAGTTCCAACACCATGAAACAAGACCTAAAATTCCATGAAAATGAGAAGGGGAAATTTTTCTAGGGCACAATTGGAATACTCTTCACTCAAGGAAATCAATTTTACCTCCTCCTTGTGACAAGAATTACAATCATAAGGGCTACAAATTTACTCACAATCATCTTGATCATCTAGTCAAGAATACTCCTTAGATGATTGCATACTTACATCAACAATACTATTGTTATCATCATAAAGAGATGAAACTTCAAAATCAACATACCCTTCAACTGTACTTCCACAATCCATAGATGAGAAAATACTTTTAGTATCATCTACATCATTGCAACCTTCTTTTGATATAGAAAATTGACTTTCCACTTTTGTGTCTTCAAACTCAATAGAAGGCATGACTTCAAATGTTTCATTCAACTCATCATGTCTTACACCATTACAACTTCAATTTTCTTTTGCACATACTTTCTCCATGGTTTGTATAGAAAAAAAACTCTCATTACTAAATGATATGGATTCAACTTTGTTTTCAGATTCTTCTTGGGTATGCAAGTTTCTATGCTTAGTTAGGCCTTCATTGTCTCTTAATTCTTCTTCAAAATAATCAATGAAATGCATTATGAGCTAATTCTGTGAATCTATGGACTGCATTGGTAAACAAGAAAACCAAATTTCAGCAATTTCTTCTAAATTTCTTACAAAAAACTTCATGATAGCATCCTCTTCTATTATTTGACAATCTTCCATCAAATCAATGAAACCCTGTACATGTCTTAAGGTCAATTCTTCAAAAACCTCCTCTAAACTTAGGCAAATACTTATTAATTATTTTTGGGAAAGAATATGGGTAAGCTTGGATTTTACTAAAATCTAACGAGTCCTATCTCTCACTAGTGAACACCTTCCTTTGAAGACATGACTATGTTCTAGGCATGGAATTACAACTTGTAAAGGGAGAACTAGGACAACAATACATATTTGAAAATAAATTTATATTCCCTCTACAACTATTCAATTCCAATATCCTTTTTAGAATATCCTACTTTCCCATTTCCTTTTCTACTAATATCTTAAAATACTGAATAAGGGACAGTATTAACTAGAACTTCTTTTTGAAAACCTTCATATAGAGATATTACAATAGAAAGATACCCGAGAACTGCTACAACCAACTCTTCTCATGATGTAGAAACTTATGTAGAGACACCACCTCTTTGAAAGAGGAAAAGATCTTTAAGCAATGAAAATATTCTTCTAAGATCTATGTATTTTTGAGTTCTCTCCACCAATAGAGCACTAGACTTCAAGAATACATTAGAAAATTTGTAGAAATCTCCTTCAAGTATGCAAGTCCTTAGATCATTCTGACCCAAAACTATAGATCAACAAATCATATGACTTTGTAATAGAATAGACTACAATTGGAGATTCAAAGCTCTTCCCCAGTAGAGTCACCAATCTATTGGTTTTTTTTCTTGTAGAACCTTTAAATCCTCTAAAGGGTAGCCAACCCTTGTGCTTAAGAATTTTCAAGGTGAGTGGCCAATGAATGGGAGATTTAATTTAAAAGCCCTTCTCCCCTGCACTTTGGGCTCTAGGAAACTAGGGAGGGTGATCCCAACAATGTCTTTGTAGATACTTGTGTGTCTAAGCATAAAACGCAAAGTAAATAGATGATTCTCCTCAGATTATTTAAAAGACAAAGTACCTTAAAGGTTTGGATGATCTTCATAGCAGTGTCTAAATCAAACATGAGAGATTCAATTCATTCAAGCTCTCACACACAACCATACATAGATTAATAAGTAAATTTATTTAAATTTTTGATTGGCTGTTGAATTAACCAACAAAATGTAATATGAATAGCACACTTAGATTAGTTTCTCATCCTTGGAATGAAATCAATTCCAATACTTACACAACCTGATGATAATTTCATACATGACATCAATTAAGCTTTAAAGATACTACATTATAGTACTTCAACATTATATCTTGACCACCACTTCTTATCAGAATCCTGGCAATCGATTTAACATAAACTAGTAGATGCACTCGAGCATTTATATCAATTCTTTGAATAAAAAATCAAGAATAAAACTAAACATCCACTAGAAATCAATGGAGACAAATAAGACAATCCTTGATTATATTATTCATAGTTCAGAAAACAAGTACATAGGAGAGAAAATGTCCTTGAATTTGTGCGATTCAGTATTTACTTTTTAGTAATGCTATCAAAATTACATACATATTAACAGATTCAAACCCTAATCTACTTAACTCTGAAATGCTCTATATTTTAATGACTATATTATTTGTGACTAATTACAGAACAACCAACCCCAAAAAATGGAGTAGAAAATAATACTCAAGGGAAAATGAAAACCCTAAGTGAATATATCCTACAAACACTTGACAAACTCAACTCCTATAGATCAATAACTGCCTCCATCTCCTGAATCTCCAATATACTATTTGATTTCCACTTCATCCATTTGCACTATAACATAAAATATTCCTGTCTTGAAGAGCTATCATTTGTCTTCATTCACTTTTACCAGCAGTTGAAAAATATTTGTTTTTGAAAGCCCTCATTCTTCATTCTACTATAGAAAATTATTCTTTACCTGTCATTTACCCTTCTTCTCACACATAATACAAAGCCTTTTATATTTTGAACAATTCCCATGAAATTTTTCATTTCACTACCCAAAAAATAAAGTTTTTAATTTTATCAATATGTGAAGATTTTGAATTTTTATTTGCTATAGAAAATATCCTCACCCATGCTTCTCATGTTTTAATTTTTCACTTTGCAAACACTTTATCAAATAGTAATATTTGATATCAATTGTGGACCCCACCATTGCTTTACTCCAACATTTCCAAAATACTTTCCATCACACATCTCTAATGCACTTAGAGAAACACAAAATATAATAACGCTAGGTAGTATTCATTCTATCGAGCAATAAAATAATTTACATAGGCCTTCTTTACATTTATTATCAATGCCTAGCAATAAAAAGATTTTATGTTGTTGTGGAAGATTAAAATTCACTTTATTGGGAAAATAAAAATTTTACCCATGCATTTTTATATCTATTGTCCCATCCACTTGAAGTTTTAATTTTTCAATAGTGGGGGTTTTAATTTTCTTACCGGGTTAAATAAAAAATAAAGTATTCACCCATGTCCATTTTACTTTCCACTCTCAAGACTTTATAAAAACTTACAATGCATGCCAACCATGGGTCCCATCGTTGCTCCACACAAACTTTTACCAAGCACTGCCAATCGCTAATCCAATGTGAAAAGATGAAATGTATTAATGATGGAAATGAGGCAGCTTCACATTTTACTCTCCATTTATTTAATTATGCCACAACAAATAAAATTTTATTTTTGAAAACTTTACTCTTGGTTGTTACCATCGCACATCTTGGATGCATTATGAAGAATGAAAACTTAATAGAGATGGGTGATACATATGATATGGCACCATGTATTGTGGATGCGGCCTAAAGAAGATAAGATACAATGGCGATGGGAGATATGAGAGAAAATGTACAGGTCGTTTTTTGGAAATGCTAGGAATTTTTAACCATTCTGGCAACCAAAATTCATCATAAAAATGCTTAAAATTTCTTCCCAAGTATTAAGAATGGTCGTGGGATGAAATTAAAATCTAAAACAACATTTTTGAGCTCCAAAACACCCCCAAAAATGTGTTTGAAAGCAAAGAAACGTGGTTAGCATTCCTCCTTGCACAATACATGCTTAAATCTACTCAAAATGCCTCAAAGGAACCACCATGAAGATCTAGAGGTGTCAAATCTCTAATGCAGAACAAAAAAACCATCAAAATCTACCTAGGGATGGTGATTTCGCACCATCGTTGATTTGATGAGGAAAAGAGACTTCAAATCTGTGATGGATGATCAGAAGCAACCACCATCGCTGATCTCCAATTCAAATATGAAAGACAAATCAAAACTATGACGGGTGATGGAGTTGTTTCCTTGAACTCAACCAATAGAAAGCAAGAATTAAACTTGCCTTTCCTTATAAACATTTGAAATACATTGTATACTTTCTATAAATGCCTCTTTTCATTTTCCCAATATTTAAAATATTCACAATATTTTAAATATTAACATTTGAAAACATTAGAAAATAGGTAAACTTTAATTACGCCTATGGCCCAATTGGAGGAAATTCACTGTGTGCAAATCGGGACACCTAGAGCCGTGAATTTTTGTGTGTGATTATAATCAGTTATTTAAAACATTGGTTTCAAATCAAATTTTTCCTAGCCATAAAAAATCAGGTACCTCCTTTTGTAAATTGTCCCTTGGAAAGTGTTTGCCACACCCAAAATGCATTTAAATAATGCATCATATGATCTCTATATTTGACAAAAATGGAGCTGGAGACATTTTAGACCAAAAAAAAGAAATGGATTTCCCTTAGAATTTGAAATTTTGAAAAAAAATTTGGAACACCAATTTTGGCCTATCACAAATAGCGACACATTAATTAACCCATCAAAACTCGTTTATGATGCAGGAGCATTCAGTGATGTAAGGGCAATCTTGCATCACCCAAAAATAGTTAAATTTTAAGTTTCTTGGTTTTTAGATGTTTTTACAGTTTTGGATACCCTTTTTTTCATAATGAAATTCCCAATTTACAGTTTTTATTTTATGTTCTTGGGTTGAAATATTTTGTAGTTTTAGTTTCTCAGATTTGCACCAAAAAATCTTTCGAGTTGGATTTGAGGCACTTAGAGCTCCCAGATCAGCCTCAAAACTTGAAAAATTTTGTGTAGAAAATTTCAAGTGTGTTCTTGACTTTGAGACCTTTCCAAGGGTTCAAACGGTTCGCGAATCAGAGTCCCGGATCAAAAGTTATGGCCCCGGGAAGTTGGCGCACTTTCTAGAAGATACAATTGCAAATGCTCTTTTGAAATTTGAACTTCATGTTGTAAATTTTCGCTGCCAAACTGCCTAAATTAAAATTTGAATATTGTTTTGGCTCCAAACTAATGAGGATCTCTATTTATGGGCGTGTTTTCTAATTTTTGGGTAACTTTTTGGTGATAAGCTCGCATATTGCGAAAGGGTTATTCTGTAACTTTTTGTAACTTGCATGTGTTGTAGAACTTGGGGATTTGAGATCATCTACATGTAAGAAGCTCCATTTTCTAAATAATAAAATTATTCTCTTGTTTGTGGGTTATTTTCTAAGTCTTGGGTTGTGCCTTCATCAAGTGGTATTAGAGTAGGGTTTTCTTGAGTGTGTGGAAAAATCGCCGATCGTGAGGATGTTCGCACCAGGACCGTGGTTGTGGGTCGAGGTCAAGAAAGATGCCTCCAAGAGTAATGCCTGGTAGGCATGGTGGTGCTAAAGGTGGTCAAGGTGGGCATAAATGCTAGTGGAAGAGATGCACTGGCAGCCCTCTACAGACAGATTGATGCTTTACAAGAGCAGTTTAGAAGAAGGTTAAACCCGAGGGAGGAAAGTGAGGATGAAGGAGAGGAAGAAGGTTCAGTTGTAGAAGAGGAAGAAGAAGCAATTGATCAAGACCAAATGTGGCTAATAAGGGTCATTTCAAAGATCAGGAAAAGACCCAGAGCAAAAGTCCCCAGTTATTCTGGAAGTCTGAACCCGGAAGAGTTGATCAACTGGATCAACGAGCTAGAAGAATATTTTGAGTATGAGGAAATAGAGGACCCAAATCGGGTTAAGTTTGCAAAAATGAAGTTGAAGGGCCATTCTAGTATTTGGTGGAAAGAGGTCTAGTTGGAAAGAAATCGAAAAGGAAAAGTCAAGATCACTAGATGGGATCGCATGGCAGAGAAACTGAAGAAGCAGTTCATACTAGTGGACTACGAGTTAGATCTAAAGAAATTGCAAGGGTTGAAGCAAGGAAGTAGATCTGTGAAAGAATATACTGAAGATTTTACAAGATAATCATCAGAATGGGTCACACAAAGGCCAATAAGGAGAAGGTAGCCTGATATCTTAATGGGTTATGACCGAGCATTCAAGAGGAGTTAAGCCTAGTCAGAATGACCACCATTGAGGATGTGTATCAGTTTGCTCTAAAGGTGGAAGAGAAGTTGAACAAAAGATTTGATGGCAAGCAAAAAGGATGAGGAGGTCAAAGCGGAAGGGGCAATGGCAGACCTTCAGGAAGCCGAAATGATGATGAAAAGAAAGGTGAAGATGTGGGTACCAACCGAAGCCAAAAGAATGACTTCTACCACCCCCGTGATCAAAACAGTGGTGATCAAAGAGCTAGAGGATGAGGGAGATATGGAAAAGGATCTAGAAGAGGTGGTTTCAGATAAAAGTGTTTCTAGTGTGGTGAAGAAGGGCCTCGAGCCTATGAATGTCCACAACACCAAGGAAGGGCAGACAAAAGGCCAGAAGGTCGTGGAAGACTTGTGCATGCAGATGAGGCTAAAAGGGGAAAAAACCTAGTGATTAGGAGAGCCCTAGTGATTGAAGAAAAAGAACTAGAATAGAGGAAGAATCTATTTCGCATAAGGTGCAAGTGTGAGGGAAAATGTTGTGATGTCATTATTGACAATGGGAGCATTGATAATATGGTGTCAGAGGAGATGGTCACAAAGTTGAAGCTGAAGAGGGAAAGGCACCCACATCTGTATCGGATTGCCTGGTTGCAGAAAGACCACAAAGTTTTGGTCAATGAGTAGTGCCTAGTAAAGTTCAAGATCAGGAGCTACCATGATGAGGTACTCTGTGATATCATCCCCATGGATGCATGCCACATGTTGTTGGGGAGGTTGTGGTAGTTTGATAGGTGAGCTATACATGATGGCCATGCAAACACTTATTCCTTGACAAAGGATGGGGTTTGTCACAAGTTGGAACCCTTGAAGGAGACCGAAGAAAAGGTATGCAGTAGTGCTAGAATTTGTTATGTAGATGAAAGAATTTTTTTAGAAGGTATGAAGCATGAGCATGTGTGTTATGCATTGATTCTTAGAGTGAATAAGGAGGATAGTGAGAAGGTTCCAGAAGAAGTCTCTGGGATGTTGGATGAGTTTCAGGATATTGTTTCTGATAATGTACCTAAGGGTTTACCACCAATAAGAAAGATCAGTCATCAGATTGATTTGATTCCTAAAGCTAGTTTCCCAAATAAGGCAGCTCATAGAATGACTCTAGTGGAAAATGAGTTGAACAGACAAGTTCAAGAGTTGTTGAGAAAGGGTTTGATACAAAAGAGTTTGAGTCCATGTGTAGTACCTGTAGTTCTAGCACCAAAGAAGGATGGGGAGTGGAGGATGTGTACAGATTCCCGAGCCATAAACAAGATAACAATCAAGTATAGATTTCCCCTGCCAAGGATGGATGACCTGATGGACTGTTTGAGTGGAGCTCAGTACTTCACAAAGATTGATTTGAAGAGTGGATATCACCATATCCGATTCGAGAGGGAGATGAATGGAAGACTCCTTCAAGACCAAAGAGGGCCTGTACGAGTGGTTAATCATGCCTTTTGGGCTAACCAATGCCTCGAGCACATTCATGCGGCTCATGAACGAGGTACTAAAAAGAATTTCTAGGAAGTTTTGTTATTGTGTATTTAGATGATATTTTGATTTTCAGTAAGATGTTGGATGAGCATCTAATGCATATTCGGAGAGCCTTTGAGAAGTTAAGAGAAGATAAACTATTGATTAATCTGAAGAAGTGCAGTTTTGTGAAGAGGGAGTTAGTGTACTTGGGGTTTGTTGTCTCAGCAGAAGGTCTCAAGATGGACCCAGAGAAGGTGAAGGCTATTCTGGAATGGCCTACTCCAAGAACTGCTACTGAGGTGAGATCTTTCCATGGTTTGGCTAGTTTTTATAGAAAGTTCATTAGAAAGTTCATTAGTATTTGTGGACCCTTGACTGAAACAATGAGGGGATAGAAAATAATTCAAGTGGAGCACTGGAGCAGCAAAAAGTTTTGAACTATTGAAGCAGAAGGTGACAAAGCAACCTGTTCTAGCTCTCCTATATTTCAACAAGGTGTTTCAGGTGGATTGTGATGCTAGTGGTTGTGCCATTGGAGCAATGTTAAGCCAAGAAGGTAAGCCCATTGCCTATTTCAGTGAAAAGTTAAATGATGCCAAGAGAAAGTATTCTGTATATGATCAGGAATTTTATGCAATAGTTCAAGCATTAAAGAAATAGAGACATTATTTGTTGCCAAAGGAATTTGTTCTATATACTGATCATCAGGCCTTGCATACCTAAATAGTCGGGGAAAATTAAATCAGAGGCATATGAAATGGGTAGAGTTTTTGTAGAGTTATACCTTTGTTTTGAAACATAGGAGTGGGAAGTCAAATAGAGTTGCAGATGCCTTAAGTAGGAGGCATACATTGATGAAAAAGATGCATATTGAAGTGGTTAGGTTCAATGAACTCAAGACACTGTATGCAGAAGATCCTGATTTTGCAGAGGCTTGGAAAGCTTGCAAGGAACCTGTTACAGTGGACAAGACAAGGTGGCTAGATTTTATAATCGAGGATGGCATGTTATTTAAGGGAAGTCAATTGTGTATCCTGAGGAGTTCCATGAGGGAGAACCTGATAAAGGAGAAGCATAGTGGAGGAATGGCAGGACATTTTGGTTTGGATAAGATCATTGCCATTATCAGTGAGCATTATTATTGGCCTCAATTGTCATAGGATGTGAAGAAGTTTGTACAAAGCTGCAAGGTATGTCAGATGGCTAAAGGAGTAAGCTAGAATATAGGCTTATATCATCCCTTACCTATTCCAGAGAGGCCATGGGAGGATATAAGTATGGACTTTGTTCTTGGTTTTCCAAGGACACAACGAGGGAATGATTCAAATCTTTGTGGTGGTTGATAGGTTTTCGAAGATGACACATTTCATTCCATGTCAGAAGACCCATGATGCAGTCCACATTACTGACTTGTTCTTCAAAGAGGTGGTGAGGCTGCATGGTCTGTCAAAGAGTATTGTTTCAGATCGTGACACCAAATTTGTGGGGTACTTTTAGAGGACCTTGTGGAAGAAGCTGAAGACAGAGGTGAAGTTCAGTTCTGCACACCATCCACAAACAGATGGGAAGACAAAGGTTGTTAACAGGAGTTTGAGTAACCTACTGAGATGTTTGGTAGGAGATAAACCCAAGGGATGGGACTTGATCTTACCCCAGGAAAAATTTTCTTACAACAATTCTATCAACAGAAGCACAGGTAGATCACCATTCCAGATTGTGTATGGAGGTAGCCCTAGAACAGCTCCAGAACTGAGGAAGATGGACCAAGAGAAGAAAATAAGTGTTGAAGCCAAAGATTTTGCAAAACACATCAAGGATATACATGAGAAGGTAAGAGAACATATTAACAAAATGAATATCCAGTATAAGGCTAGGGCAGATCAGAAGAGGAGGTATAAGGAGTTTTAGATTGGTGATGAAGTGATGGTCCACTTGAGGAAAGAAAGGTTTCTAGTGGGAACATATAACAAATTGAAGATGAAGAAGTTCGGTCCCTGTAAACTTTTGAAGAGGCATGATTCAAGGAATGCATATGAGGTAGAGTTGCCAGATGGATTCAACATTTCCCTTGTGTTCAACATTTCAGATTTGACAGAGTATCATGAAGGTGGCATAGAGGAAGTACCAATGATGGAATAGTGTGGGATTCCAGCACCTACTTCAGAAAAGGAAGAGATTGAAGAAATCTTGGATAGTCGTGTGGGAAGGAGTACTAGGAACAGGTAGTATGAAGAATATCTGGTGAAATGGAAAGGAAGGCCTGTTGAAGATTCATTCTGGTTGCCTAAGGCAGAGGTTGACCATTTGGATTTTCCTCTACCATCTGAGACGTGATGGGGTCACTTCTCAAATTACCCTAGGTGTCTGATGCAGGAGCATCTAGTGGTGTAAGGGCAATCTTGCATCACCCAAAAATAGTTAAATTTTAAGTTTCTCAGTTTTTAGATGTTTTTACATTTTTGGATACCCTTTTCGTCATAATGAACTTCGCAATTTATGGTTTTTATTTTATGTTCCTGGGTTGAAAGATTTTAAAGTTTTAGTTTCCTATATTTGCACCTGAAAATCTTCTAAGTTGGATTTGAGGCACTTAGAGCTCTTGTATCAGCCCCAAAACTTTCCAAAATTGGTGTAGTGTATTTTGAGCACAATCTTGACTTCGAGACCTTTCCAACGGTTTGAACAGTTCATGAATCGGAGTCCCGGATCAAAAGTTATGGCCCCAGGAAGTTGGCGCACTTTCTAGAAGATACAATTGCAAATGCTCTTTTGAAATTTGAACTTCATGTTGTAAATTTTTGGCGCCGAACTGCCTAAACTCAAATTTGAATGTTGTTTTGGCTCCAAACTAATGAGGAGCTCTATTTATGGGCAGGTTTTCTAATTTTTGGGTAACTTTTTGGGGACAAGCTCGCATATTGCGAAAGGGTTATTCTATAACTTTCTGTAACTTGCATGTGATGTAGAACTTGGGGATTTGAGATCCTCTACATGTAAGAAGCTCCATTTCCTGAATAATAAAACTATTCTCTTGTTTGTGGGTTATTTTCTAAGTCTCAGGTTGCACCCTCATCAGTTTAGGAGCCATGAAACTAAATAGGCATGTATAAATTTGAACCAAGAAATTACTACAACAAAGAGCTTGGTAAAATTCATCCTGAGGTGCAAGATATTCAATTCCAAAGTGGCTCATTGAGGCATTTCTACAATTTCATCTATCAAAAACCAATTCAAGCACACGAAGTCACCACCTTGAAAAAATATCAAATAACCTCTTGGGAGGCTACCATTGGAAACACTTGATAATTTAGGTCCATTGAGCATCTATACAAGATAGATTTGCTTCAATCATCATTCTTAATTAGATATTAAGAGTCAAACTTGACCTTGAAACATTCTGAAAGTGTAGATGTAAAATCAGAGCAAACTGTATTTTCTTTTGGCTTGGTAAAAATATAAAATCTGATCATGAGACTTTGAAACTAGACCAAGGAGCATATGAATGCAAGGGGAATGCAAGGAATCAATCCATTTGTCATGATAATCACCGAGCTATGAAATATTAGTCTAAACAGGTAGGTCTGAGAATTTGCAAACAACAAAATAGTCTTAAAACCCTCCCACTTTTCTTTTCAAAACCTTATCAAAACTCATCAAGGGAGGCTGAAATTGAGTAGGTGTGTTACCATATGTCAAATTAATATCTTCACCAAATGATTTTACATGAAAATCAACTAGCTCTAATTTATGACCCTCCAAAGTAGGTCATTGGGGCAAAATTTTTAGGGGAATTTTTGAGTGTGTAGATCAAATTTTTTCAACATGGGCACTTAAAATTTGCAAAATTTGAAGGTTCCATCAGGTTGAATGTGTTGAATGTTACCTTGGTATTCCAATGATGGTACACCTTTTTGTAGATTTTGAGATAATTTTCCTTGATGATATTGAAAGTTGTTGTCCAAGGATCAATGTATGAATTGTGTTGTGGCATGTATTTCCATTGTGATGGGTTACCACCTTGTTGGTCTATTGGAATTTTTCCCATGTTTTTCATAGTGTTATGTTGTGGCATTTTTTGGGTTGTATTTCCTTAATAATATTGTGCCACAAATGCTTGTTCAATTTGGGATGGTGGTCTAAACAATGGGTTATCCATGGGTTGTGTTTGATCATTGTTTTGTGAAAACAATGGTTGTATGTTGGGATTTGTGGTTTATTTTGGAATTTTTCTAACTATTGTTTGATCTCCTAGTGCAATAAGATATGGATCTTTTAGGATGTCCATGTTGAAGTAAATGGGTAATTTTGCAGCACTTTTTGCTAATGTGAGGAAATATGATTTTGCACTTTTTCCTAGAATTTTTTCCATAAGCTTTTGCATATTAGGATCTTGGGAATATTCCAATAGTTTCTCATTAGTGAGTTCCTCATCAAAATCATATTATTATATTATCACTTCATGGAGATTAGGAAGTTGTTTTTGACTATCAATCATGTTTTGGTTTCTAAGGAGTACTTGCTCATCACTTGGTGCTTGGTTTTGTGTTGCCTTGAATGAGGGTTATTTTTGAGGAGTTTTAAGGTAACTTGGTTTATAACCCCATGGGTTGGTTTCCTCATTAGTTATGTTGGTTTTTAGTGCACTTGAGCTACTCTTGTTGACTTTCATCTTTATTTTGCATTGAGATATCATGGTTGTCATAAACAATTTCAAGACCTGGTTGAATTTTTGTGAACCCTAACTATGGAATGGGTTGATGGTCTTTTTTTTGGGATTTTCTATTTCAAAAAATTATGTTGATATTTATTTCCATGCATGAGGTGGTAACACTGGTCTTATGGCTACAAGATCGACTTTTCATTCCTATTTGTCTAGAATTGTAGCTACGTTTCTCCACTGAGTTCATGTTTCCATTTCCTCAAACATGAAATTTCTCAAACTACTAATCATTTCCAATTTCTCACCTTCAACTTGTGTGAAATTTTGTTGTATAATAGGAGCAACAAGATCTAGTTGTTGAACAGGAGTAGGGTATGTGCAGGATGATCATGGAAAAAATAGGCCCTTAAGTGGTGATGAAAATTTAGAAAAATTAGAGTTAGGCAACTTGACATAAAAAATTTGAATAAGTTATCTATATTTTTTCAAAAATATGTAAGAATAGAATATATAGAAAATTGAATGTACTTTCTAAACTACTAGGTTTATTTAAAAAAAAATCTATTTGGTGAAAATTTAAAATTTCAATGCAATAGTACTTAAATTTTAGGGAAAAAATAAGAAGTAGGTGTCTCTCTGACCACCCTAACCACAATAACATGACAATATTTTTTATAAGATTTTAGATATACATAGTTGACTCATGTCTTGATGTGATGCATATTTTTTTGTAATTTTTTTCCAAGTAAATAATTAATTATAATTTTTTTATTACAACTTTTAAAAAATATAAAAACTTGTATGTATGACCACCTTAACTTGGTCAAAACTTCATGAAATGCATTTTTTTTAATCGTATAGTATGCAAAGCATATAATGTGATGTATGTTTCAGATTCAAAAAATGTGATCTACTATTTGAAAGCTATAGATGTTTTTCAATCAGCCTATCAATCAGGAGTTTAGTCATAATTCAAATAGAAAATGAATAATAATTATTTATTAAATTCAAAGAAAAGCGTAATTTATATTGGTGGAAATATGAGAATCTCCTTTCAAAACCCTTTTCATTTCATCAATTTTGGGTAAAAAAAAGTCATCAGCCACATACCCTACACATACCCATCATATCGCCACTTTTTGACCCATCATAATCTTGCGCATACCTAGTAGTAGGACACTAGATGGTCATGAAGTGTAAGATTTTTCTTGATGTTTGATCCTTTTCTATTTCAAAAGACTAACGAATGATGATGATGTAAAAGAAAACCTTTTGGGAAAAGGTGTTAATCATTTTCTATTCTTTAGTGATACTCAAGATCCTAAAGTATGAGTGATATTTGGTGGATGTTTTAGAGATGATGCTAATTTTGGAACTCAAAGTGGAGTAAACATGGACCGATATTTTACTTCATTTTTCTAGAGGATATGTTTGAAGATCTAGTTGAATTAGCCTTGAGGTGCAAGAAAATGTTAATATCTTAAAAATCAAGAGAAAAGGAATAATCCAAGTTGTGTCACGATTTTGAATCCTAAAACTAGGATTATGTGTTTTATTTTTGAAAATGGATATGGACTATTGAAGATATGAGGTTTTTTTGAGTTCTAACTATTTTTTTCTCAAAAGATAAAAGATTATATTTTTTTAGATTAGTCTTTGATTTGCACCAGAAAAATAGGGCAATAAGGGCAATATTTTAGATCAATAGTGGTTGGTTTTTTAGCTAATAGTAGTCAAGTTTAGCAAAAGTGAATCTATTTGGTTATTGTCTATAAAAAATAGAGAAAGAAACAGTGATAATTTTGAGTAATAGTGAGCATGTTTAAGTCAAAAACTATAGTTTTCAGATCAATAGTATCAATGTTTGCAAGGGAGACTCTATTTAGGTCAAAAGAATTCTTGTTTTTCAAAAGCATCCTTCTTTTGTCAGCGAATATCATAAAAAAAAATAACAAAAGTGAATATTATGAGCAATAGTGTGTAATTTTTAGGTCAATAGCAGTAAAAATAACAACAATAGTGACTCTTTGTAGGTTTTTGTTTCTAGTGTTTAGGTGAAAAATATAGGGTAAATCCAAATGCATGAGTAAGTGGATGGACCACTAATTTTTACAAGACCCTAAACAATACAATTATGTGTATGATAAGATGCAAATAATAATTAGAAATGATACCTAACTATTCTAGCAACTATGAGGCAAGTTTTTAGAGCATAAAACATTTTGTACCTTCTCAAAAACTTGTTTTTAGGCTACAAAGGACTCATTTGCCTCCAGTGGTGAATGGGTCCCTATTAAGGTTTTTGAAACTTAGATCAAGGTCCTATTTATTGGTGTATGCACTCTCAAAATCCTAGTTGTCAACTTCTGAAACTCTATAGGTAATTTTGTACCCTTGTTCTTATGCTCTTTCACTAAGGATGGCAACTTTGCAACTCTTCAACTTTGATAATTTTGCTCCAAACCTCTCTTCAACCTAAAACCTGAAATCACACATTCAAGAGGAAGAAAAACTTGTTTTTTAGTGAATGGGGGTTTTCCTTGGTCAAACCCCTTATAGGTAATTAAATGAAGTGATGAAATAAAGGAATGAACCATGAAACATAAAATAATGCAATTGTTATCACCTTGGATGATGTCTTTTGAAAAGTATATGCAAACTAGCATGTAGTGGCCATGAAGAATGTAGATCTTGGATCCTTGTATATGATGTGGACAATGTTTGCAAGTAGATCTTCAATGCTACATCCACTTTCTTAGCTCAACAACATACATGAATGCATTAAACCCTTGTCATGATGAAATGATCTTGAATTTCTGCGATAGACTCTTGAAATCTATCTTGAAATGCCTTGAAAATGCTCTTGAAATGCTCTATAATTCTCTCTTGAAGTTTCTAGGATGTCTCATAAAAGTGCTAGGAGGAACAATGTGAATTAACCCCTTATCTATACTAAATTAGGAGATTAACCCTAAAATTCAAATAATTAAGGCCCAAACTAGATCTAGAAGTAAAATTTATTAAATTCCTACCATAATGAAATTTAAAAATGGGGTCCTCATTAAGGTAGGACCCATTCACCACCTAAGGTGAATGATTCATGGCTTAGTTTTCTAGTACCTAACCCTGGGGGATGAAAAGTATGTTAAAAGCCCATTTCATATCAACTTAGAAAGGGGGGTCCTATTAAGGGGGGAAACATTCACCAACTAGGGGAATAGGTCCTAATACCATTTTCTAGGACCTAAATTTTCCCAATTAAAATTTTTATTATTTAAATTATGGGTTTGGGGATAGATCTTCGGGAGATGTCATAAATAAGGTCTAAACTTGAATTAAAGGGGCTAATTTACTCCAATTACCCACAATTAATTAAAACCATCCTAGATAAATTTTAAAGTTATTTACAACACTTTACAACACCTAAATAAGATATAAATTTAAATACATTTTATTAAGAAGGGGCACATTAAGCTTAATTAAGTAAATAAATCCTAGAAAAGTGTGAGTGTGTTACAACACTTCACAACACCTTTGCAAAGGACCAATTAAGGAATTTTGATGTTTTGGTTGATCTAATTTGTTTTGAGAATTGGAAAGTGATACAACACAACAATCAAAAAAATTGACTCTAAATTTCTATAGCTTAAGCAAGTTTCTTTCCACAAAGCTCAAAGTTTGTGAAAGTCAAGATAGTAAAACTATAGTTCCCAATGTTGACTTTGGTCTAAATGGGACTTGAAATGTAAGCCTAAATTTTTAGAAGCCTTTAGAGATATTTTTTTGAAAAAAAATATATCTTTTAGGAATGCAAATATAGGGCTCTTCTCAAAGGTATTCACACTAAGTCCAAAGGGTTTGAGATTTTGATAACAAAGTTCAATTTTTGTTTTGTTGTGCTCTTTTTAAATCAAGAAAAGTAAATTTGATTTCCAAGGAAATGGATATTTTTGGAATGTTCATAGAAGAAAATCATTACAACCTAGAGATAGGCATGTTCTTTTAGGTGGGCTTACCTCATGCCCCGAAGGGATGATTTTACATGCAACTTATGGAGAGTGTTTTTTCTCAACCATAAATTGAACATGGTAAGTAACTTCTCGGAAGTAAATTATGATGCACCACTTTTAAAGAATTTTTTGGAAATAAGGGTGGCCTCTACTACAAGGTTCTTAGTAACTGCTCAGGGGACCTAATGCCTAGCTAATATCCAGCAAGATACTAAAAGTGTTAACCACTCCTACTAGGAGCTTTATATGTACCTAAGGGTACCTCCCTATTCTGAATGACACTTTCAACCAAGTAGTCGCTGATTTGGTTTTAGTGTTAAGTCGTGACCAAATTTATATAGTAGCCTAAGGGAAAAATTGCTTTGAGTCTCCTTGAGTTCTCTAGCACAAGATGTGTCTCAAAGCTAGGATTGATCTAAAGGTGATGCTTGAAATAAAACAAATGTGAAACCCAAAGTGCTTGGGTTTCCAAGCACAGTGAATAGGTATACAATTCATTGCAGTTTCTTTTCAAGTCCAAAATTTGAAGTGTGAAGATATCAATTCATTTTTTATGTGCACCAAATAAAAAAGCATTTGAGACTTCAGTCAAATATAGCAATGTGCAAATCAAAATGGATTTGTTCAATTGTAAGCACCAATTTTGAGTGTTTATAATGGCTTCATTTGTTTTAATGTGGTCAACAAATGAAAAAGCATTCATTAGTCAACAAAATGAAAAGAGTTGGTCAAAACAAAGAACATTCAATTTTACAGGCACCAAAGTGAAGTGTGAGTTTTTCCATTGTTCAATTTTAACAATGCCAATTGAATTCTAAGATTTGTTTTCTTCAATTTTAACAACACCAATTTAAGTGTACAAGTTTTTGTTTCATTTTTTAAAACACAAAATTGACAGATTCTTCAAACTAAGAAAGCTTTGAAAGTTCAGTTTCAAGAATACCAATTTGAAGTGTGCAAGTTGTGGGTTCAGTGTTACAACACCAAATTGAAAGATTCCTTAAACCAAGAAAGCTTTCAAATTTTAGTTTTCAGAACAATTTGAAGTGTGGAAGTTGTGGGTTTACTTTGGTAACACCAAATTGGAAGATTATTTAAACTAACAAATCTTTGAAAGTTCAATTTTCAAATTGAACTGTCCTTGGATCATTCGCCAACCTTGCAATGAAACCATTAGTTTTTCTCATGGAAACACATGCCATACTCCTACAAGGGCTATATAAATATGTAATCAACTTCCAAAACACCCAAGACAATCACATATTAACATTTGGTAAATCTATAAAATCAAAGAAAAGCTTTGTAAATTGATAGATTCAAAAAATATATCGAAAGTGACCCTATTCCTTGCAATAGAAAACAAGTTTAGGTCAATAGCGACCCTATAAATATTACTTAAAAAGCTTATGTTAGGTAACCTACATTAAAAAAATTCCAATAGCGCACATATTTAGATCAACAATGTTCCAGTTTAAGTCAATAGTGCAACTTTTTAAGTCAATAGCAACCAAACAAATGAGGAAAGCACATACAATTTTGGAGTGAAAATGTTATAGTTCTAGAAAAAGTGATCAAGAACCTACAACTACCTATCAAAATCAAAGAAAAACTTAAATTGAAGGACCGAGGGTCCCATTAAGCGTGCCAAATTTCATAAGGGGGAATGAAGCATACAAAAAACAAATGAATTAAACAAATTAAAACAAGATTAAGAATCCCTAAACCCATTACTCATGAAATGTGAAATTTAAGCCATGAATTCAATCACATAAACAATTAAGAACCTTAAATGAATCCACAACAGCCAAATATTACCATACCATGTCGAAGTTGTATTAACATTGATGTTGAATTGCATGTATATCAAATCAAAGCCTCCATTATGCATTGAAAAAGCTTAAATGTGTGTTTAATGTTTAACTAGAATGTGATGATAACTCTTAACATGCTCAAGAGGTAATTATTCAGTGCTTCTCTATGTAAATTTTAGATGATTTATGAGAAGGTATAAGGTTATTTAATATATTCTTGTTTTGAGATGAATGTGCAAGATTACAATAATGCAAAATATCAATCAATGATTGATAACCATTGAGAGGAAATAGATTTCTCAGTTAGCTTCTGTGATCGAATCAATGAAGGATATTAATTACACCATTAGAGGATTTGGATTGCATAATTTGTGGAATTGAAGAAATCAAGTTGAGTAGTTGATGGGATTGAAGAATAGATGGGTTAGTTAGGAAATAGATGAATCAATTAGCTAATCGGAGTGAGCAATTGGTGGTTGTGATTTGCTCAATCACAAAAGGGGTGAGGATAATTAATTAATTGAATTAGTTAATTAACATTTAAATTTTGAACGTGCAAGTCATGTTTGACTTTAATAAAATAAAGTTGTATTTGTTTGTTGACCTTTTTGAATGATGTTGAATAATTAATTTAATTATTCATGTTTAGAAAGGGGAAAGTGATTTAATTACTTTATTAAGCAATAAAAATTTAATTGATTTAGGAGAATAGGGTATATTAGTGACATAATTAAACAATTGATGTTATTTAATTAATCAAGAGGAATAAAGACTAGATAAATGATAAAATAGTTAATTAAATAAATAATTAAAGATTATTCAATTAATAGAGGAAAATAGGGTTTTTTATGAAAATGATATGAAATACAATGATATTAATGATAATGACGTTGGCGATGAAAATGTCATTCAAGATTTGTGATATGAGTTAGGTCATTTTTACATGTCTACAATTATATGATATTTATTGCTTGTTCAATTAGCAGCTACTTTCTCAAAGTGAGATTAAGACTCTTAAAAATGAAGGTACTTTCTCTTAATTTATAGGCTTTGTATGGAATGAATCTATGATCAAAATTTATTCTCATATAAAGTGTTTATCTGAATAAAGGTGGAATGGATGAGGATGGGTGGTAAAAATTATTGTTTAATTATCTCATTTTTTGTTTTAACAAATTATTTATTTACTTATCTCAAAGAGTTAACTAATTTGATTTTGATTTGTTAACTAATTTTTCTCTTTGGACGATTAATTTGATTTGATTTTTTAAGATTACTGAATATTTTGATCAAAGAGCTAAGTAAATTTGATTTATTTGTCTAATTTATATGAATTTTATTAAATTGATTATGGATAATAAATTTAAATAAATTTATTTAATTATTCTAAATATTAGTTGTAATTTTGTTATTTCAATAAATTAATTAATAAAAAATTATTTAATTAATTTAACTTTAATCAAGTGAATTAACTAATCTAAGACAAACTATTTTGATGAATGAATGATATTAGGTTTCAAGATGGGGGTGATGGTATGAAAATGGCTATAAGATTTTAGTTTATAAATTTTTCCCCTCTTCAAAATGGATTTGTAAATACAAAAACAAATTATTTGTTGAGCCATTGTATGAGAATTATCTATGTGTTGCAATTTTTATGATAAAATTACATATGAATATCATGTGAACATTATTAGGATCACCCTCTTGGGTTTCACAAAGCCTGAAGAGTAGAAGTAAGGGCCTAATAACCTTTACTTGTTTTTTGGCCAATCCTTGTCTTTAATTATGATTAGATTCTTGTAGATCCATAGGTAAACTATGAGATTATGTTTGCATCTGAAAAAATAACAAACAAATTGGCAACTCTACTAGGGAATGCACTTAGAAATTGGGTTGTAGATGGTCCTATCAAAGATTCAAATATTTTACTAAGCAAATTCATGTTTCAATCCTAGCTTTGTATCAATGAGTCCATCCCTATAAATGTCACAAGAATTTGTTATTTTTTCCTTGAAACTTGTAAGTGCTATCAAGATCTACCATGATTCCATGAATATTTTCATAATTTCTCACTAGATGTGGGTGGCAGCTCCAAAATCTCTGAACTACTATGTATTATTTGATAAAATCAAGTGAAATACAATGAAAATTTGCTAAGAAAAGATAGCCTAATAGACTTGAGCCTACATGATGAAGTACCATGATGAGAGCTGGAGAGAAAATTTCAAAGGATTCTAGTATTATCCTGAGTGAGTCAAAGAATGTATTGAATTTTAACACATGGTTCAGATTTTGAGTATTTTAAACAATGAAAGGGTTTTGATGCAGAAAGGATAAGGGATTCATGTGTGAATCTACTGATCAAGGGAGTTTAAATCAAAATCAAACTGTGAAAGCAACTTCATATTGTTGAATTTTGTTCCTCTATAAGGGAGGTGGTGACTCTATGCAAAAGAACTTGATGGAATGGTGGTGATAGCTCTTTAGATCTATAAAAAATTTTAGTCATAAGCTTAATTAAAAGCAACTACAACATATCTAGTTATTTCCCCTATTTAGTTTTCAAGAAGCAATAAATTTGTGTGAAAACCATGTTGAGTGATTTGGAAAAATATTGGTTCCCTATTAAGTGGCTTGAGCACTAATAAAGGGAAATGGTAGTGGTAATTTTACATATTTCTAAGTTTTAATTTGAAGTTTCTATGAAAAAGTATGCTTATCATTAACATCTATCTATTAGAAAGTTTAAAAGTATAGATATATTGGAGTCATATGGTTTTTTTTTAAATTATGCTCAAATCAAGGATGTAAGGTAGTGAATGATTGACTATGCCTAGAGTTGATATTTGAGGTTTGTAAAGGGCTATAATAAAATGTATCATTCCTTTGTATTTACCTATGGAATGTTAAATTGAAACATGCAAGGCATGCAACCTTTGTCATTTCATCAATGAAAATTTTCTATTGAGAGGTATAGACCATTAAATTTTGATGGTATTAAGGGCTTCCCAAAATTTGTTCCTAATGATGTTAGGGAATATTTTCCAAAATTCATTGGGAAAAGTTCTGAATCAGCTCATAGACATTTTCATACATTTATAGATTTGATGGGATATTATGAGATAGATCATGAGGATGTGGTCATGAAATTTTTTGTTCAATCACTAAAGGAAGATGCTAGAGATTAGTTTTCATGCTTTCCAATATGTTCTATTCATTCATGGAAGGAATTCATGGTAGCATTTGGGTGATTCCACAAAGTTGGTTAAGAATTTTTGGGAGATTCTGATTTTTGCTGAAATCACATATTTTTTAGAAAATATAATTATTTAAGCCTTAAAAAGTTGCATTTAAAGAATTCCAATTGAAGAGGGTTTGATCAAACTACCTTAGATAAAACCCTCTTGGATAGAACCCCGCTAGTTTTAAACCATACATATAACACAGTGTCCTTTACACCTATCAAAATGTTGATAAAAAACCACTTTTGATTTACCTTTTAGCAGATCAAATGAATTCATTTAAAATTTATTTTTTGTAAGTATGTAGTCCTTATTATAAGCTTCCCAAAAAGCATAATTTTAAATAAATTTAATTTTATTATTAGTATTATTATTTCTTGTGAATGTTGATTTTTCACCAAAAATCAAGCTCTATGCTCTGCACATGTGGAAAAATAGAAGATTATAATTTTTTTTTGAAAAGTATGAGTGCACTAGATATTGAACTCCTTGATCTAAGAAAAAATAAATTGATATATACAAAAAAAGTTATGTGTTATACAATCCACCTATGTCTCAATTGTAATTGGTTTGACTTCAAAAATTGATTAAGGAAAAATATTCTATAAAATGCTATGAAACCAATTGGAAGCACTAAATATCATAGTTCCAAATCTAAGTTTGAAAAAAATAGAATTTTATCCTTCATGGAAAAAAAGTTATGTGTTATACGATGAGTGTCACTCCTTAAAATGGTGTTCACTAAAAAAAACTAGTTTTTGAAGGAGATGGAAAAAGAAGTGCAATTTGATTCCAAATTTTTTAAAAAAAATATATTTAGAATCTACAAAAAAAATGTCACAAATGATTAGTTTGCATCATCTTTATATTCCTCACAGTTTAGCCGCTATAGGTGCCCAAAAGTGAAGATTTAGTTAGAAAACATCAGCTTCGTGTCTAGTTTGGCCAAAAATTGTAAACCAGTATTTTGTGATCACCCATTTATAGAATAGTTTGGTGAAATAATTAATGCAAGTTCAATAAGGAGAAAACTAATGGAAATTCAAAAGGAAGAAAAAAAGTTAGTCACAACTTTCAATCTCAGATTTGCAAAATAAATAAGAAATATTCCTAAAAATATGAGACCAAGTGATGTAGATTGTTTGGTTATATATTTGGGTGCATTTGATGAAGAAATGAGTTATTTTTTGGGAGATAAGGATCCCTTAACATTGCATCATGCATATCAAATTTCCATGGACATTGAAAACAATTTGAGGTACTCAATAATGAAAGGTTATATGGTTTCCAATGTTGGCTACTTAGGTACATTTCATACAAATGAAACAAATAATTTGGCACTAATTGTCATGGAAGAGATGCTTCTCCTGTTATGATTTTTTGGTTATCACTTAGTGCAACTAATGGTGGGATGCAAATTGAACATAGAAATTTTTTAAGCAATACTGATCAAATTTCTTTCATTCAAGGTCTATTTAGTATGAAAAGATATCAAGGAGAATCACCATATGACCTCCTTACAAGGTTTTTAGATTCCTTGTTAGAAATTCCTAAGAAGTTTAGACCCAAGGATTCAGTATGCATTGACTTATTTTGTGACATCTTTGAGCCAGGGTTGAGCACCTTGCCACAAGAATTTAAGCCTCAAGGTTTTGATCAAATGATTGATTGTATAAAAATTGTTGAGGTAGCTAAGTGTGATTATGCACAAAGTATAGTGCCTCAAAGTATCAATAGTGGTTGTCCTATTGAAAAGATTCAAAAGACAACTCAAATAAGTGAAAAGGGTATATCAAAGAATAGACATTTGTCTTATGGTATGGGTGAGGAAAATGATTGTAATCAATTTATAGATAGCCCATATACAATTCAGTACATGTTGGTGATAAGGGTTAAGATACATTGGCAAGCATTATTGTGGTATCACCACAAGTCAATAGTCAAGGCATTGAGAATGAGAGTTTGAGTGTTCATTCTAAACACCCCAAGCATAGCCAGGGTGATGATGAATTCCCTTGCAATAATGATCAAGGGGAGACTGAGGCCTTTGATTACTTTTCTAAGGAATACAAATCTTTCTGTGATGATGATTTGGAAGCATTTTCTTTGTGTGAGGAATACAATGATGCTAATGCTCATGATTTTTTTCCATTACAAGTGAATAAACAAATTCCATATGAAGAATTATTGGAATGCAATCCAATTATATTAGGGATAGACCATGCTACTCTTATGAATGATGAGTTTGAAGACAAGAATGTATGTGTTCAGTATCCTTAGCCTAAGCATGGTGCAAAGAATTTGATAAAAATTATGGAACTAACTAGTAGTATAATCTATTAGTTTTTCTTGATTTTCTATATGAAACAGAGGTGGAATTTGCAAGTTTTGTAGCATAAATGGACATGATTATTTTTGAAAAGGAATGTCTTTAGGAGGAAAGAAATGAGGAGGTCTGTTTAGTTGCTAATAAATAAAATTTAGATCATAATGAACCTTTCACATTTGAGTAAGCATACTTATCAATTGATGGGGCACATGAGCACCTTGTTATTGAACCTATCAATCCTAATTTATTTGAGCCATCCTTTGAAACATTTTTCTTTGAGTTAAATGATGATTTGAACAATGAACTTGACAATGTTAATGGATCGGAATTGGAAGTATTCTTTGATGCATGGTATATAATCAATAATGATGTTTGTGGTGATGATCCTAATCTAAATAGGAGCAGAGAAACCATAGGTTTTGGTGAATTACTTCTCTAAAGTTGTAGAGCATATGAAAATATAACTAGTTTACATTGCTCTAATGAATGGGAATACCAGTTTGAAAGGATGCATGTGTATGAACATTTTTTTATTCATTACACATAATAATTGTATGATTGGTATAGGAAAAAATACAAATGATGATCCCAAGGTCTTGTATAAAGATTCTAATGATAATTCTAAGATATCAAGAGTGAAATTGCAATGTCACTCCAAAAGGTCAAGATATATGTTCCTAGATGGGAATCCAGAAAAGTGTATGTATGAGGTTTTTCAGTTTGATGTTCAAACTGAATCCGATATTAATCCTTATGATGTTAATGACCAAATGGACTTTGGATGTTTTTAGTTTCTAGTCCAGTTGGATGAGTGTGATAGTGAACTGAATGTGGTTGAATATCAAAATGATTATGGATTTTAGTTGATGTTTGATTGTAGTTTTCACTTGGAAAAAGCTAATGATGACAATGGAAAGAATAAACACAAGGAACTTAATTTTAATTGCAATAGTCTTAGTAGGACTAATTGTTGGTCAATTCATGGTAGTTTAGGTATGGATCCAGTTCCACACAAGAAAAAATAGGATTTTTGACAGAGGTAAAGAATGGTTCTAAGTTTTGGGTGCCTGGGGCCACCAATTGAAGTTGATGCTTATTGAGTTGCAAAATGCAAGCTAAAGGTTTCCATGTTAGAAGGGGCTTCTGAGAAATTTTGATAGGGGAAACACATTATAGAATTGTGTGTATATTGTACATATGTTTGTTTGCTTTGGTCTAGTTCTCTTGCCTTGTCCGGAAAGGTCATGGTTTTGGTTCTCTATGATTGGTTTGCTTCAACCTGAGATTCTTGGATCTTGCTCTATTCTGGAGGAATAGACATCCCCAACAAGAGCCATTGATGGAAACCCTAAAAATCCTTTGTGTTCCATCTTGAATTTTTGCAAAATTGTGGTTAATCCCATCTCTCTTGGCTTAGGGTTTTGTTCACTATGACTATTTTAGGCTATATGTTGCTATAACTCGTCATAAGTAATCCTTAATCCTACGTCCTTGCAAATTTTCTAATTCACAGTTGACTTCTTGATGCCAGTTCCCAGTCATTTAAGTCATGACTTATGTCTTTGACATCATTGATAAACTGGCCCCTTGATCATAGTTTTCTTGGTTATTACTTGTTGTTATATTTAGAACATTCATCTATATTAATATAGGTTGAGTTATGTATGAAATTAAGTTGGATCTTAGGTTTGGCTTAATTTTTTCCTCCTCAAGTGACCTAAGGTTTCATTTTTGAAACCCTTATGTCCCTCATCCATCATGCACCTAGTTAGGGCCCTCTTTTAAAACTAACAAATTCAATACATGTAGATCTTATGTTTAATGGTGACTATATGATCATTGTGTGTAGATCATAGTTGTTCTTTGCACCCCTGATCTATTTTATTTTTTATTTAAATATTCTAGTGGGTTGGTAGGTGAATGCCATGTTCCCTTTGTATTGGCAGGCCCAACACTTTCAAAAGAATGATGGGTGATGAATTGTTTTGATCAACGATGTTTTTTATAAGATATGCCTTCATTAGGACCGCTCCCCACCACCTCATCTGATTTTATTTTTTCTTAAAATATTTTCATAAGCTAGTTGACTATGGACATCTATCCCTTAGCGAAGGGGCCCACCTAGTTTTAAATACAATGAATATTTTATCATGCAGGGATTGACGATTGATAGAAGGTGACATGGGTCAATCTTGACCACTCCCCACTATCCCTTGTGGGAAACACTCATGCCTTTTGTTCCTTAGTAGGGAAGTAGACGATCGCCACGTGGATTAATTTAACATTATGAAGGAACATTAGTAAGGGAAAAATATTAATAAAATTTGTTGAGAAAGAAAGAAATTTAAATGGTGCAAGATAATAATTGATTTATTTTGCAAGTGTTCAAGATATGATGCGTATTTTTTGATCTTAGTCATCATTTCTATTAGAATTTTATACAAGTGGGTAGATGGTTTTTGTTAAAATAAAGTATGGGTTAGTGGATTGAAATTAAATCTTGATCACTCCATGTCATCTTGTTGAACAAAGGCACAAGTGGGTTAATTCTCATGGGTGAGCATGAGATATTGACATGATAGGCTTCCTTTAATGCTAGATGGATGATTAAGTGTGCAAATAGAGTGGATGCATATCCACATGGTATTTTCTGATTAGGCAAAGGCAACAGGTGCACGTAGTTAGCTTCCTCATAATTAATTACCTTGATATTAATTATCTATTGATCCATCTCAATGTATGATCAACAATTGAGATTCAAAATCAAGCGATTGATTATTAGCTTGCTCATGCAAAGCATTCCTTGAGAATTAATGGTCAACACAACCAAGTTGCTTGATATAATGAGAGTTCACAACCATATTTTTTCTTCAAAAATTGAAATTAGAAGCTGAGGAATTAAGCTTAGGTTCGAGAAGAAGATGGTGTGAAGATCTTTAGCGTGAAGTTATAGATACATCATGGATAGTTTATCCTAGGTAAGTTGATAGCAGTGTTTTTGTATGTTGCCTAAGTATTAGTTGGCTAGTCTCAAGATTATATTGTGATCTCTATAGGTTTTTAGTTTCCTAGTGTTTGCAAGGATTGATTAGTCGAGGAATTCACATTGGTTGATAGGTTTTATACATAGTTATGAAGTGTCTTTGTCCTACAAATTTGTAAGGTCTCTCTGTACTTGGGAATTCATAAGTTGTTACTATGAGAATGGGTGAGCTAGGCGAGTCTATCTTGCTAGTTAGAAGGTCTAGAAGACTTAGTTTTCTTGAGTCCAAAGATAATTCACCTAAAACTTAACATGTCACTTCAGCGGCTCCCACCACACCAAAGGGCATGAGGAGTGCCCATAATAAACTTAAGAAAGGTGGTGTCAAGAGAAATTACCACCTTAGGAATAGAGTTGTTGGTCGTGACCAAGGAGAGTCTAGTGGAAAAGTAGTTAAGTATTTTGGGAAGAAGAAGAACAAGTACCACAAGGCTTATGATTCTTATATGGGGAGACACAATTATCCAGTAGAGGATTCCGCTAGTCCTTCAAGTGATGGAAGAGATACTAACCTAGAGTATGGCCGTTACCTTATTACTCTAACGGCATGTGAGGATTCTAATCATGGAGAGGTAGTAGCTTCACTAGTTTCAACAAGAACATAGTCCAAGCATGCACACTCTAATTCTGAAGAATTAGAGTAGCACCTTGGTTTTGTTTTTGTTTTTTATGACATCTCCTCTACAATGGTGGGTCCAAATCTTGTAGTTAGCATATAATTTTTGTCTTTGATGCTGACCTAGTAACCTTTTTTTGGTTGGTGTGAAGGAGAGGTGTTGGAAACTATTACTTCAATGGTAAATATACCTTTTTTGATTATTATATAAGTTTTTTCCATAGGTGTTGATGGAGAATCTTCTTTGATCGACATGCACAAAGGGTTTTGGTGCTCCTAGAACTATGAATGATGCCTTTTAGAAGGTGGGTGGAGCTTCATCGAATGTTTTCTTATCTTTTTTTTTTTCCTTTTCTCTAAAAGGGAAAATTGTAACCATCTAGGGAATCTTTGAACTTAAGGTGAAATGCATGTCAAATGAAAATACGACACTAATGATAATTTTTCTTGAGGCTTGCTACTCCCATATTCTATAAATGGGAATTCAAGGCTAGTTACTAAGAGAGGTTGGTTGTTCTAGAATTGATCACACTAATGATCGTAAAGAGTATATTAAACATTTTAGTGTTAAATCTTAGGATCGAGCTTGCTAATATGCATATGTAGTTATGGTAGTAATACTGACAATATAGAACATAATATTGCAAGTTCTACACCATTTTCTCTCCTTTATATTGGTTTTATGAATTATAAGTAATATAATCAAAGGTTATCTTACTTGTCTCTATTGTTTTCTGATGGGTGTATGGTTTTATTCTTGCTTCTTAATTTAAAAAATTGATGTAAATTCTTGAATGGAGCTATAGGTTTATGCTAATTCATGTACTAGGATGTTAGTAAGAAGTGATAGTTGGGATATAATGTTGATTTACTCTAATGCAATATGCTCAAAGATTTAAATAATGTCATGTGTGAGTTGTTATCAAATCATGTAAATGTTAGAATTGACTCTATTTGAAGGATGAAGCACTGATCTAAGTGAGGTAATCATGTTGTATTTTATTGATTAATTCATAAACAAATCTTTCATTAAATAAAATTATCCAAAATGGGTTACAATTATGTTAGGTTTTACTATTCTTAGGCTCTAAACATGAACAATTGTTAAGAAGTTTCCAACTCCTTTGATACATTCTACTTGTTGATCCATTACATGAGAATTATCTATGTTTCAATGTTTATGATAAAATGACATATGAATATACATAGGTAAATGGTGATATTAAGTTTGGTTCTAAAAAGTAACCAAAAAAATCCACCTATTAGGTGAATTGACATGTGCCCCATAATGTGGCACAAATGAGTAGACAAATGTCCTATATGTGTCAATTTTAGGAACACTTGGAGTGTGCAAAACCAAAACCTCTATGACCATGTCATCAACATTGTGTGCCAAGTGTTGAGTGACATTTGAGGTGAGATAAAAAGTCTTCCAACCTCAAAAGGTATGTGCATGAGTTTTACAAAATAACTTGGTAACCACAAGAGTCTTAAAGGTTGAAAACTAAGTTAGATAAGATGTTGTCTAAACTCATCAACCTAAGTACACTTAAGTTTAGTGAATAGATAAATTATTACCACAAACACCCACCCTTAAGTGATATTTGTAGAGATCACAAAAGTAAAAATAGATAGAATTGATTCTAGACTACAAGGCCATCTTAGGTACCCATGTACAATGCATTGTCTCATAAATGGAGGAAAAGAAGAAAACCCAGTGGCAACAAAACTCTTCTCCAAAAAAGAGATTTAGAAGGATGTAAGGGCTTCTAAAATTTTATCCCTTGATGATAGGAACATGATGATGAAGAATTCCTAAAGCATGTTGAATTTTTAAACACTACTGATGATGAACTCATGTTTGCTAGAATCAAAAATTCTTCAAGTAAGTTGGATCAAGATGAGAGATCTAAAACACTAGATGAGTGAACATATGAATTCTACTCAACTAGTGTACACAAAGTTTATCAAACTTTGTGAAGTCGATAATATAGATAGTACTATGATAAGGAGTACTAGAATCTCAAACTGTGATCCAGTGAAATAACCCTCCATTTGAGAAATAAAGATAGAAGGAAGGTTAATGAGGCCTTCCAAAAAGAATATTTTTCTTCATTGAAAGAATCATTAGCATAACACATCATAGTTCTGAGTCCTTAATGCTAAGAGAACATAAGCAAAATAATTGAGATCAAGAGAATCAAAGGAATGTAGAGATGCAAAAGAAAATGAGAAAGAGTGTGCTCCAAGGCACACTCACATTAGGCGAGAATCTGAAGGATCCATTATTGTGATGGTACAACCCCCCATTACATTTTTTAATTCAGTTTAAATATAATAATTTCCCAAACTCCATCCATGTAGATCACACATTCAATTTTGTGGCACTTTATATGAGTGTGTTTATAAACTTATTTGCTATTTGAGTTCTACAAGTTTATTTTCATGAGCTTGATTAAGAAGAAAAGATTAAGTTATGTCTTGAAACCTCAAAAAATGACAAAAACTGAAATTAAACCCCCATTATAACCCCCTTTTCCAAATTCATTGTAAAATAAAAAATGACTCCTCTTTTACATATTTTTAACTAAGAAAAAAATTGCACCTTTCCCTTTGACACTTTTCCTTTGCAACATTCATTGTAAAAGGAAAAAATCACTCTTCTTTTACAAATTTTTAACTATGGCTAAAAATAAAAAAAGTCTCCCCTCCCACAATTTTAAAAAAACACTAGTTTAAATTGAATGGACAACATGAAAAAATAAATGCAACCATTAATGACCGTCCCTCTAACACTAGTTTAGATGAGATTATTTTTTAAACACATTGTGTTGAGATGAAAGCTACCATACAACCAAATACTCGGGCAATAGGTGTAGGGGGGGCATAACTTATATGGGTAGATTGTGGGGAGTCCTCAATGCAGGTCACAAATAGGAAGGAGTTGAGTGCTTGTTTGTTGTGTCCTCAAAACTACATGTACATACCTCTATGGGAATCTGCAGAGGGAAACACCTATGTTGTAGGTTCACTTGGATAGTGAGATTATAGAGATTAATGCAAGATGCTCCCATTAGTGTCAAAAATTAGACACAAAACATAAACAATTAAGAGACTCGTGTTGTTGCACAAAAACACAAAATTACTTTCATTGCTTCAAACTGTGGACACAAAAAAGTAACCCTTCTACTTTTTCATGTTTAGGCCCTTCTAGTGGATTTTCACTTGATTTTTCCTAGATTTAATGTTGTAATGTGACCAACACATTCACATTAGGTCTTGGACACTTGAGAATCATTAAGACTTTTGGGACATCTTGTAAAAGTGTTATGAAGTATTCTAACTCACTTTCACACTATTCTAGGACCATTTCATTATAATTCACCCAAATAACTCCCTTTTATCACTCACCAAGTCTTATTTCAAAGTGTTGTAAAGTTTTTTAACCCACTTTCATGCTTTTCTAGACTTTTCATCACTAATTCAACCCTTTCTCATGTTTAAATGACCCTTTAGTACACTTTTTCAATCATTTCTAAGTGTTTTTTTGAGGATATTCTCATTGGACAACATTTAATGCCCTTTAATCCCCAACACCCACTTAATTTTTGTAAGTGGGACTAAGTCACCAATAGGGGCGACTTAGTCCTTTTTGGCACAAAACTAAAAATTATTTCAAATTTTTGGTGGTATTTTGTCCTCTAACCCTTGAGGTCGGCCTGTGATGTGTTATTTTTGGGAAATTTTAGTAAAATAATTTATAAATAAGGGTTTTTCTCCTCATTTTTCATCTACTACAATCTCCTAATTCACCAAGCATTCAAACATCCATTTACTTAATAATTCACAAGCATTCAAGCAATCAAGCATAATCAAGTCATCCATTTGAGCACTTCATTACATATCTTCAGATTTCTACATCAAGGATTTGGTAAGTTTATGTCATTGCATGTTATTTATTTGTAATTCTCTTTCCATTTCATTTCATTTCATAGGGTTTGATTACCAAAATGGGGTTTGACCGAGGCAAACCCCTATACTCTAACCCTTCACCATTTTTCCCTCTTTGCATGTTTGTTTGTAGAATTTGTAAGAAGATTTGCCAAAGGAATTAGTGTTGAAAAGTGGTCAAGAATTTTTCAAATTCAATCAAATCATCACAACCATAATTCAAGCTTGGAGATACTTTGTACCCCGTTTTCTACTTAATAGAGTGTGGACACCTATCAGAAAAGCAAGTGCATACCTGAGGTTACAAGATTCTGCCCTAAAATTATCAAGGTCTATAGGTAGACTAAGTCACCAATACTGGTAGATTAGTCCCACTTTCAGGCCTACAAAGCAATTTTTACATTTTTGGATACCCATTTGGTAGATTCCTATTTTGGAAAAGTTTCCTGAAACTAGGACTAAGTCACCCAGCCTAGCTTAAGTGTCCCAGTCAACATTTTTAGGATTCCAAAATCTCCCAACATCAAGCTTTAGATCCCATGTGCACCTCTTTGATTTTTTTCAATTAGTTCATCATTTACTTGCATTTTTAGGCACTTATGCATATCACATTGTGTTTTCAAACAAGTTGCATTTCATAGGTTTTGCATCATTAGATCATTTCATTTTCAAATCAATGCATTAGTACATCTTAATTAGCCATAATATATCTCATTTACATTAACTTTGAGTGTAGAAAATTGCATTTTGGACCCCATCTCTTTCTCCTTCTAGGTGAAAAATCCTAGGAGCTAAAGCAAGTGTGGGAAATCCAAAATCATTGTCCACACAAACCAGTTACATTTATCATCTTTTAAAGAGATGTTACAAGATTCTAGATTATGGAAGAGTTTAGAGTTCACGAGAAGCCTTGGGAAGCTTGAAGACACTAGGCGTTCATATTAGATTTATCTTATCCTGATAGCATTTAATGGTTTTAACTATTCTCTATGAGTTAGGTGAATGAGCTAGAATACGCTTGTAGAAATTTCTAGATTACAATACTATAGAAATTAATAAAATTTTCTAACACTCCCTCCTAATTTCTACTACTAATTATATCAATATTTACAATACCCAAATTTTCTCTTAAATATTCAAATTGCTCCTTCCCTAAGGGCTTTGTGAATATATCTACTAATTGATCTTTGCATCTACAATATTCAAGATTAATCTTTCCATTGTTGACTAATTACCAGATGAATTGGTAAGTCATATCAAAGTGCTTGCTTCTTTTGTGAAAAACATGATTTTTGGATAATGCAATTGTTGATTTATTATCACAAAAGATTGATGTTGGCTCCTTCTATTCTTGCAATAAATCTGTCAATACTCTTCTCATCCAAACTGCTTGACATGTTGTCGATATGGCTGCTACGTACTCTGCTTCAGCTGATGAAAGTGTCACTATTGGTTGCTTCTTTTATGCCCATGATATTGTACATGTTCCATAGTGTAAAACATATCCAAAAGTGCTCTTTCTATCATTGATGTTTCCTACAAAATCACTGTCAATAAAACCAATCAAACCAAATTCATTAGTTTTGGAATATAGAATTCCATATCGTGATGTTCCTGCAATATATCGAAGTATTATCTTCCCAACTTGCTAGTTATAATATCAAGGTGAATCCATGAACCTTGAAATCAAAATTACACCATACATAATATTTGGTCTTGTAGTTGTAAGATACATTAAACTTTCGACAAGTCTTTTAAACATAATTGGATCAACTTTTGACCCTTTATCCTCTCTACTCAATTTTGTTCTTGTAGTGACCAAAGTTGATACTAGATTACAATTTAACATCTTAAATCTTCTTAATAAGTCCTTTGCATATTTAGACTGACAAAAAAAAATACCCTTATCTATTTGAATAACTTCAATTCCTAAAAAGTATCTCATCAAGCCCAAATCTATCATTTCAAACTCTTTCATCATATCTAACTTGAACATGTCTACAGAAAAATTTCCAGTGAAAATAAAATCATCGACATACAAGCATACACTCAAAATTTTACCTTACTCATTAGTCTTCACATACAATGTAGGTTCGCTGCCACTTCTATTGATTCCATTACTTATCAAATGTGAATCAATTCTACTATACCATGCCTTGGGTGCCTATTTTAATCCATAAAGAGCCTTATTCAATTTATATACTTTATTCTCATGTCCATTTACTTCATAACCAAGAGGTTGTTGAACATAAACTTCATCAAGAAAACCATTTTAAAAAGTTGATTTCACATTCATTTGATAAACATTCCAACTATTATGTGCAGCTACTGCTAAAACAGTTCTAACTATGTCAAGTTGTGAAACTAGAGCAAAATTTTCATTATAATCAATTCCATAATGTTGTGAAAATCCTTTTGCAACTAATCTTTCTTTATGTTTTACAATTTTACCTTCACCATTAAATTTAGTTTTATAAACCCATTTGACTCATATTCAATATTTACCTTCAGGTAAATCTATTAACTCCCATGTTTTATTTTTTTCAATAGAGTCAATTTCTTCATCCATTGCCTTGATCTAGTTATCATCTTCTATGGCTTCTTCAAAATATATAGGATCATAAGTAAATAAAGAAAATTTTGAATTTTCTTCTTCCTGATCATATATTTCTTTCAATCTTTTTTGTTTTCTTTCCTTTATACCTTGTCTTAATGAGGCAAGAGTTGGATCCAATTCATCACTTAAATTTGAGTTAAGATTTAGTGATGTACCTTTCTCAATATTTCTTGATGGGGTAGTTGGTGGTGTTTGATTTGAATGATCACCATATTCTTTTGGTTCTTCTTCACTGATCATATATTGGTGCTCCACCTGTGACTATTTTGTCAACATATGTATCCCAAGATTCATCTTCCTTGAATTCAACATCTCTACTTATAATCAATTTATTTATAATGGGATTATACAATCGATAAGCTTTTGATTTCTCAATATAACCAATAAAAATACATTTTCACTCTTATCATCCATTTTTCTTCTCAATTCATATGACACTAGAGAATAAGAAACACATCCAAAAATTCTAAAATGAGATACAATATGCTTCTTACCATTCCATGCTTTTTGAGGAATTTTATCCTTGACACTTTTTGTAGGACTCTTTTTTAGGATGTATACTACACATGTTGCGGCTTCTTCCCGTAAATCATTAGATAGATTCTTGGCTTTCAACATGTTCATGGTCATATCCATTATTTTTCTATTCTTTCTCTCAACTACTCCATTTTTTTGTGGTGTGCATCCTTTTGTAAACTATTTCTTGATTCCATGATATTTGCAAAAATTCAAAAATTCATTAGAATTGTAGTCACCACCCCTATCAAATTTGAGTGCCTTGATCTAGAATCCACTTTTTTTTTCTGCTATTGCTTTGAACTCCTTGAATTTATAAAATGCTTCAGACTTCTGCTTGAGAAAGTATATCCACTTGTCTTTCTGCTAAAATCGTCAAAAAATGTTAAGAAATATAAACTTCCTCCTAAAGATGGAGTTCTCATTGGCCCACATATATTAGTGTGAACTAATTATAATGGTGTCTTTGCTCTATATAATTTTTTTGCTGGAAAGCTTTCTCTATGTTTTTTTGCTAATATACAACTTTCACATGTACTATTTGGATGCTCTATAACTAGTAAACCTTTTACCTTTTACTTCTTTTGTAATAAACTCAACCCATTAAAATGAGGTGACCATACCTTAAATGCCAAAGCCATGTCTAGTCTAAGTGTACTGAATTGAAATTAACTCCCTCCTTTCCTTGAATACAATAAAACTAAAGGGGGAACATTTGGTTCATCATCATCTTAACGCTTGCAATCAACCTATCACTTGGATTTCTATGGACATAATTATACATTCATCATTTTTAAATTGCACTCTATACCCTTTTTACACTAATTGACCAACACTCAAAAAATTATGTTTTAAACCAGGTACAAAGAAAACGTCATGAATATGCCCTTTTCACAATTCTTAGTCAGAATATTAATAATACATTTTCCAGTTGCATACACTTTGCTATCATTTCCCAATTTTACTTCTAGTTTTATAGAGTCATCCAAACTAGCAAATAATTTTGTACTCCCTTTCATATGGTTGCTACAACCACTATCTAAGAACCATACATCATTAGAGATTTCTTAAGCCACATTACAAGTGATAAGTAAACTTCCAAAGTTATTATCAGATTCATCTATGTAGCTTGACTTTTGCTTATCCAATTTAGCCTGTTTGATTTTACATTCATTTGCAAAATGGCCAAATTTCTTACAATGATAACATTGAATTTGAGATTTATCAAACCTTGGTGTTTGTTGAGATTGATTTCTTCCTCGTCCTCTATAATTGAAATTGTGATTGGATTGATTAGTCCTTTCTCCTTGATTTTGACTCATATGTCCATCTCTTCCTCTTCCTCTTCCGCTGAAGTCCTATTCTCCTCTTCCTTCGAACTTCAATCCACCTCTTCCTCTTCCTCTTCCAACTGATACCTATTTCTTAAAATAATTCTCCAAAGAACAATTTTTATTTTGATTCATCCTAGTTTCATGAGAAAGCAAGGATCCAATCAATTCATCTATTGATAATTGAGATAAGTCTTCATTCTTCAATTACAACTACTATTGCATCAAATTTCCTAGGAAGACTTCTAAGAACCTTTTCTACCACCTTTTCATCATATATATTCTCTCCATGTGTCTTCATTTGATTTACAATATTCATTACATTATTGCAGAATTGATCTATATATTCTAATAAACTTATTTGAAGATTTTCAAAATTCCTTCTTAATGTTTGTAATTTTTCAAATTTTACTTTATTTGTCCCTTGGTATGAATTTTCTAATATTTCCCAACCCTATGTATAACTAGTTGCTACATAAATCCTAGGGAATACAAATTCATCCATTGATTGTTGAATATAAAAAAAACTTTAGAATTTTTTTGTTTCTTTTCCTCAAGTTCATCTTTTTGTTCTTGAGTTAAAGTTAATAGATCTTGAGGTTCTACAAACCCATTTTGGACAAACTTCCATAAATCTTGTGAACAGAACTGTTTCCTCATTCTGATTGAGGGTATGTGCAGGATCATGATGGGCCAAAAAGTGGCAATATTATGGGTATTTGTATGGTATGTGGCTGACGACTTTTTCTTAACCCAAAATTGATGAAACAAAAAGGCTTTTTAGAGGAGATTCTCAGCTTTCCACCAATATAAATTATGCTTTAATTTGAATTTAATAAATAATTATTATTCATTTTCTATTAGAATTATGACTAAAGTCCTGATCGATAGGCTAATTGAAAAACATCTATAACTTTCAAACGATATCAAATTTTTTGAATCTGAAACATGCGTCACATTATATGCTTCACATAATATAGGATTAAAAAAAGAAAATTTAAATTTCATGATTTTTTGACCAAGTTAAGGTGGTCAGACATACGAGTTTTTATATTTTTTTAAAAGTTGTAATAAAAAATTCATAATTAATTATTTAATTAGAAAAAAATTACAAAAAAATATGCATCACATCTGGACATGAGTCCTCTACTTATATATAAAATATTATAAAAAAATATTATGATTTATTATGGTTAGGGTGGTCAGACAGACACCTACTTCTTATTTTTTCCCTAAAATTTAAGTGCTACTGTATTGAAATTTCACATTTTCACCAAATAGATTTTATTTATTTTTAAATAAAACTAGTAGTTTAAAAACTACATTCAACTTTCTATAGATTCTATTCTTACATATTTTTGAAATAATATATATAACTTATTCAAATTTTTACGTCAAGTTGCCTAACACTGATTTTTTTGAATTTTTTGCCACTTAAGGGCCTATTTTTTCCATGATGATCCTACACATACCCTTGACCAAATTTCATAATTCTTACCCATAAACAAAAAATATAAGGTTGAGTTAGACTACTATTGGATGCCATATTTGCAAACTAAACTTCACTTTGTCCTTAAATTATCTTCTTTGTCTCTTTTCACCCACAACTTTGCTCCTCCCGTGCTACGACTGTAAAACCAATTTGTAGTTCACAAAATAATAAAATATTCAAACACAACTCTTATCAAGAATAGCCAATTTCATTTTTTTCCAAAAAATTATATTTGTCTATCTCCATAGCATCATCACAAGCAACAACTAAATATGAAAAGTAACAACTCATGTCTTAGACTATTCATAGACTAAAACATATTCTAATAAATCTGCTTCATACTCATTAATGAGACCAATAACCACATAAAATAATATTCATGAAAAAAAACAACAGATTACTCTATGGCACCCCTTTGAGATTTGCAATCTCTTTACAATAGCTTCTTCAACAAATTAATGCCTCCTTTGTCTTTGGGTGACGCCACAATAGTGGTTTACAATTGAAGTGAGGAAGGAAAACTCATAGAAAATGAATGCATGGAAAAAATTTTGATTTTAGGGGTTCGTACGAACATACTGGTTTGACCGAACCCATTAGGGGTTCACTAGAACCTGGGTTCGGGTGAACCCTTTTAATGCTTTCCCGCCAAATATGAAAACAAAATCCCTTATAAAAGAGGGGTTCGCTCGAACCCCTGGGGTTTCATTCGAACCCCCTTATTCCTCATCCCTCCTCTGAGACACCAAAAAACCCTAAATTTTTACACTTCAGAGCTTTGGTTGATGATGAAAATGGATCAATCTTCACAAACCCAATTGGAATCAGGTATTCCTCGAAACAAGCTATCCAACGAATATAATCTTAATATGTTTTGGTTTAATTATGTATTTGTTTTTTTAATTTTATTAAACATAGGTTTTTCATCGAAAATGAAGGTCTATGTTCTGCACATGTGGAAAAATAGAAGATTATCAAAAAAAAATTGAAAAATATGAGTGCACCAGATATTGAAGTCCTTGATTTAACCAAAAAAAAAAAATTTGAATTTCGATATATACAAAAAAAAGTTATGCGCTATACGGTCGCGCTATGTCTGAATTGTAATTGGTTTGACTTCGAAACTTGATTAAAGAAAAAATATTCAATAAAAAACTGTCTAACCAAGTGGAAGCACTAGATATCAGAGGTACGAATCTAAATTTGAAAGAATTATAATTTTATCCTTCATGGAAAAAAAATTATGCATTATACGGTCTACGTCACTTTTTAAAAATGTTATTTTTTGAAAAAAACTAGTTTTCGTGGGAGATGGAAAAAGAAGTGTAAAATGATTCCAAAAATTTTGAAAAAAATATTTTTAGAATCTATAGAAAAAATATGATGAGACTCTAGTTTGCATTATCTTCAAATTTTTAACGATTTAGCCGCTATAGCTGCCCGAATGTGAAGATTTAGTTAAAAATAATAATTTCAGTGTCCAGTTTGGCCAAAAATTGTAAACCACTATTGTGGGATCACCCCTTTAGCAATACAGTCTCTAAAAAATAGCAACTTTTTTTCTTTAAGCATTGCTCATAGTTTGCACCTTTTTCATTCCTTATTTATGTGGCTAAAATCTTCTCTATATAGTCTACAGATTCAAATAAACATAATCCTTCAATCCAACATGGCTCAATCCAACTTGACTCCTTCAAGATATTCAAACCTTCAACTCTTCCATTATTTGCAAACACAAACTAATCACTATCTTTGAGATCAATTTGTCAGAAATAAGACACAAAACATAAACAATTAATGTAGACTCTTGTTGTTGCACAGAAACACAAAATGAATTTCAATGGTTCAAATTGATTACATTTATCCTCTTTTAAAGAGGTGTTAGAAGCTTCCAGATTATGGAAGAGTTTAGAGTTCACAAGAATCCTTAGGAAGCTTTGAGACACTAGGCACTCATATTAGATTTATCTTATCCTAATAGAATTTAATGGTTTCAATTTTTCTTTATTAGTTAGGTAAATGAACTACAATACACTCGTAGAAATTTGTAGATTACAATACTGTAGAAATTACTTGAATCTTCTAATAATTATACTAGTTGACATTTGTTGCAGAAAGTGCGACTTCAAGAATATTTAAACCTCAAATTTATGGAACCTCCAATAGCCTTTCAAATGCCTAATGTTGGTTGTTTCCTCTCCAAAAAAATACCTCAAAAAAAGATGCCTAATGTGTGAGATTGCAAATTTGACGATGCAGGACTTTACCAGAGGCATTCCTTTACTCCCCAATCATTTGTTTGTGCCCTTCTCTCTGCACTAAACCAAATATTTTAGGATGTATGGAATGTTATGTCTCTTTAGGTCAATTAGGGTTTTTCACCTAAAGGAAAGAGATAGATCGCACACTGAAAATCTAGGTCGTTCACTCAAATTAAGGAGTGCAAGATGTAATTATGACTAAATACAATGATCTAAATGCAACTAGATGATGAAATTGATTGATTAAGTATGCAAAACCTATGAAATGTAACTTGTTTGAAAATAAATTATGTAATGCAAAAACACTTAGAAATGTGAAAAAAATTGAATATAAACGGATGATGTTGAAAGCATGTACTTGGAATATGGATGGAGATTGGAAATGGCTTCTATAATTTTGTTGATGCTAACTTTTAGGCCTAGTGGGACTCATTCACCATTTTGGGTGAATCATTCCTAGTTTTGTAAAACTATTCCAGAACCTATTTTAGACAAAAGGGTGTCCAAAAATGTAGAAAACCAAAAATTGACCTAGTAGTGGGACTCATTCACCACCCATGGTGAATGAGTCCACTTTTGAATTTCTGAATATTCAAAGGTGGAATCTAGAGTTTTTCAGTCTGCACTTTCTACTTCTCTAAGTGTTTAGTTCTGAAACTATTGGATTGAGGCCTGAAAGTCAATTTTTGTTGATATTTTGACATGGACAATGAATAGAAGACTTAAACAAATTTGTAACTTGATTCTTAATGATTTCTAAGTCCTCAAGATGCCTAAATCTTCAAACAAACAAGACAAGATAGAGAAATGATGTGTTAGGGCATGGGGGTTTGCCTTGGCCAAACCCCTTTTAGGAAATTAAACCAAAATAGAGAAAGCATGTAATGAAGCATGCAATAATGGAGTTATTACCTTGCCATGAAGATTAATCTTCAATTTATCCAACAAAACATGAAGAATCTACCCTTGAATGTCTTAAGAAGCAATCTTAATGGATTGTAATGATGAAACCATAACTTTCTTGACTTTAAAGAGAAGATGAATGATGAATGAACTATGAAATGAGTTAATAGATGTGAATTAGGGTTTAGAGACTTGATTTTATAGGAAATTCTCCTAATTTTCCCATAAATTAGATCCCTAAGGCTGACATGAAAGAATATTAAACTTAATTTCCAATTTTTCCCACTCAAAACTCAAACTTGACCCAAATGGGACTCATTCACCACCTTGGGAAAATCAGTCCCACTTGACAAGAACTCATTTTCCATAGGTGGTGAATTAGTCCCAGTGGGTCTGATTTGACAACTAGATTCTTAGGAAATAAGAAAATAAGGTTCATATGATGTCTATGTTAGTTATTTCATCAAATATTGCCTCGGGATGCATAATATGGGGTATTAGGGGCCTATTAATTTTGATGTAAAGGTCAATGTGGTAAATACACTTTACCACACTAAAATGAGGTCCACATAGCCTAGGAAGGCACAAGAACTAATGTGAATGTGCAAGACACATTACAACACTAGTTTAGCATTAACTTTATTTTACAAGCCTTCTAGATTAGTGTGATAATGTTATTAAACACATTTTTAATGTTGAATTTGGGTAAAATGGTTTCATTAAGTCTAGAAAAGCATGAAAGTCATTTACAACACTTTATAAAACCCTTACAAGACATCATTAAATGCATTTGAAAGGGCCCAAGACCTAGTGTGGATGTGAAAAACACCTTACAACACCAAATCAAGGCCTCCTTAAGTCCAATTTATAATCAATTATTCCCCAAATCAAGCAAGTTGCCTTTTTTCTACAATACATTTAGCCCCCACTTTAGTGAGAGGATAAACTTGCTTCAAACTCACACTAAAGTGGACTTTGAAGAGAGATTTGAGTGTACAGATGCATATGACAAAGGATGAAAAAGATCAAGAAGGTAGTCAAGCCCCCAAGATCCAAGATCCTAAGGCAAACCAACAAGATACATAATCATGCAATGACAAGAAAGGAAAATGGGTTAGAAAAGATGTGCTCACTCTAGGGCCATAGAACATCAGGTCGTCTACGAGGTGAGATGTCCCAGAGAAGTGGTTTAATGATAAAGTCATTCCAATGTGTTAGGTTCCCACCATATAATGAGAAAGTCATGCCAGTATATTAGCTTCCCATTATACTAACCATACCATGTTGTAATGCTTTCTGTAAATTTTTTTTTGAGTATTATGTAAATAATTTTGTTTGAAGGGGAGTTTTCTTTGTTCATGTAAGGTATTCTCATTAGGGAGCATTGTGCCTAATATCTCCAAGAGATGAAAAGTTAGGGTGTAAGATCATTATCCATGGGATGCCTCATTCACATCAGGCCACTTCAGTTGATTATTCACTCTTGGAAGGCATCAAACCTAATGACACCACCAAGAAGAGAACACATCACAAGAAACAGAAAAATCAAACCATGAAATTTTCACAAAGATGTTTCCTATGTATGCCCCCCACTTTAAAGCAGTTGTTAACACCATTACTATGAGAAATTTCTTTAAATTAAAAGAGAGTATGAGAGCTTATTCAAAAATCCCTATGCCAAGTCATGTTTTCATTAAACTATGTCATGAAGAAATGGAGTATGTCACATGTGATTCAATCTTAAGACATGTCATCCACATCTCAAGCTTGCTCTTATACGTTCATGAAAGGTTAATGACTAGTCAAAAGAGACAACGACAAGTGATATGCAAGGACAAGGCTATCGAACCCCTTTCCCCCACTTAGTGCAGGACAAAGGTGAGCTTGGAATGGATGAAAGGAAGTATCAGGTAGAGGAATTAGGTGCCTCCACACAAGGAAGAGAACCACACTCCTCGAGAGGTTGAATGTTATTATTATGTAAAGTATTTGATGAAAGTGGAGATAAGGGACATACCCCTAGATCTTTCTTGAAAGAGTATGATATGCCAATTTTTTTCATGTGTTCATTGCATCCATGTATAGGAGGAAGATTGTAACTGATACCATAAAAATATTCCAAGTTAGATGAAGGGAGTGTGTGTGTGTGATAAGGAGTGGTTTGGTAGAACTAAGTTGAGTGAATGGGACACAAGGTTTTTTGGGTTGAGATTGTGATATTTCACGTTCTCCCTTAAGGGTAGTCATGAAACCCCAATCGCTACTAGAACTTGTGTCTAGAAATGAATCGTTTGTATATGAATCTTTGGACCATGAGGGTGACATTTGGGAAATGTTACGGAAAGGAGGTGTAGCCTCTAACAACCCCCTATTATCATGAAATATTTTTGTTGTCAGTGAATAATTAGCATCAACTCGTATAGGCTAGAATTTAGATCTAGGAATGAATGGATTAGGGCAGTGGGATGTGTTGTGATCAGTTGACACATAGCTTCGCTCATCGACATCAATCATGTATATCTTGTTGTTGTATTCAAATTTCATTACATGGTGAAGGGTAGATGGGACTCCTTTCATAGCATGAATCCATGATATCCATAGGAGAAGATTGTATGGAAGGGGTCCGTGTATGATATAGATAGGGGTATGTGCAGGATCATCATGAAAAAAATAAGCCCTTAAGTGGTAAAAAATTTAGAAAAATCAAAGTTAGGAAACTTGATGTAAAAATTTAAATAATTTATCTATATTATTTCAAAAATATGTAAGAATAGAATTTGTAGAAAATTGACTGTAGTTTCTAAACTACTAGGTTTATTTTGAAAAAAAAAAGAATCTATTTGGTGAAAATTTGAAATTTCAATGCAGTAGTACTTAAATTTTAGGGAAAAAATAAGAAGTAGGTGTTTGTCTAACCATAACCACAATAAAATGATAAAAAAAATTATAATATTTTAGACATAAGTAGAAGACCCATGTCTAGATGTGATGCATACTTTTTTACAATTTTTTTCTAAGTAAATAATTAATTATGAATTTTTTATTACAACTTTTAAAAAATATAAAACTCGTATGTCTGACCACCTAAACTTGGTCAAAACTTCATGAAATTCAATTTTTCTTTTTTTAATCCTATAATATACGAAGCATAGAATGTGATGCATGTTTTGGATTCCAAAAATGTGATACCATTTGAAATCTATAGATGTTTTTCATTTAGCATATCAATCAGGACTTTAGTCATAATTCAAATAGAAAATGAATAATAATTACTAATTAAATTCAAAGTAAAGCATCATTTATATAGGTGGAAAGTTGAGAATCTCCTTTAAAAACCCTTTTCATTTCATCAATTTTGGGTAAATAAATGTCATCAGCCACATACCCTACAAATACCCATCATATCACCATTTTTTGGCCCATCATGACACTATAGGTCCGACCTCAATAGGTAATGTGATCATCCCTAGTGGTTGCCTATTAACATTGTTAAAGCCATGAATATGAACATCATTAAGTTGAATGATATTTTTGTCCATGCCAAGTTTGTTGAGGAGGTCCATGCTACAAACATTAATTTCCACTCCATTGTTGATGAGAGTGTGCCTCACTAAAGTTTCATTAATGATCACCTTTATCATCAAGGGATCATTCTTGTTTTGAATCTCAAATGAGGGAAATTCATGTTTAGGAGATGTGATTTTCTGACTAGTTGACTTGCATGGGAGGAGAGGAGGATGTTACATTATTCAATTTTATGTAAGATTGGATCTCCTCCTATATTTGCAACATTTCATGAAATAGAAATTTGACTATAGGTGAGAGTTGAATGAGTTCCCATATAAATATATTAGCAGGAGCCTTTTTAAGGTCTTCAACACTAGGCACTTTGTGAGGAAAAGGTAATGTTGTAGGAGTGTTGTGTGGTCCCCTAGATGTTTGAGTCACTAAGTGACAACTTAGTGTATGCAAAACATTGTTATGAGTAGACTGCATCATGGATTTCAAGACATTTCTGAATTTTTGGTGTGATTCACTAATGGAAGGTGACTTAGGAAGCTCACTAATTAAAGGAGATCCCACTTGTGTCATCATAACCTCAAGAATTTTTTCTTTATTGGCATGATGTGTTGGTGAAGGGGATTTGAATGCCACTTTATGATTGTCTTGCATCATGATAGTTTTCCTAGGAGAATTTTTAGGAGAACAAGCAGCCAATTTTTTTTTACATTCATAGGTTGGTTCTTCTAAAAGGACTTCATCGCAAGTAGGGGAATGATCAATGGTTGAATATTGTTTCTCAAGAGGGGTTTTGCTAAGTGAAGGGGAAAAACTAAGATATTCATGACCTTCATCAATTATGTTGTCTAACATCAAATTATCTACTTCACAACTAGGAGAGATACTAGAAGAAGAACAAATGTTGTTGTCATGATGATCTATGGTTGTATTGTCTTTTTTATCAATATCTTGTCCAGTAAGAGAGGTAAGAGGAGACAAACAACTTGGATTCTCAAAACTCTCATGGATTGGTTCTTCTACCAAAATATCTTCATCACCAATGGGAGAGGTATTAGGAGAGGAACAAATATGATCATTAGGAATGTCCAAGGTTGTAGTCTCTTCCACAAAAACACTCTCATAGGGAGGGGATAGGAAATGTTTCTTAGCATGGCTAAATATGCAAGACACTAACATTGTATGAACAAAAAGGAAAAGCACATGTAACCATTTCATACAATGTTTCAGCCATATAAACAATATCTATGCAAAGAGGAAAACATTCTTATCCAATATATGCAAGATTTGAAGAATGTACATAATGAATATGGAAGAATAAAAAGTACTTTTAACAAACTTATGCAAAGTTTTATGAATAGAAACATTGTATATGCAAAATTGAAAAGTACTTTTAGCAATGTTATGCAAAATTTCAGAAATCTAAACACTTTTAGATCTAATAATGCTCATAATGGAAATGATTTGAAAAATGAGTAGTCTAAAATGATTTTTTTTTAGCTAAATGGATAAAAAAAATGTTCTTGAAACTTTCCAAACTTATAGACTATCATACTAGGAGCCTTAGGAAGCATAAAAATGAGGTTTCTAATGCTATTATAGTTAGTCAAAAATCTAGACAGGGATTGATTCGCCCAGTATGGTGAATGAGTCCCAGTAGGGGTTTTTTGCAAAATTTTCAAAAAATTTCAATGGTTTTTGATGATTTCTATGTTCAATGGTCTCAAGACTAAATGAAAATGTAGTTTTTAGGTGTTTTTAAATTATTTGAGAGACAAAAATGAAAACTATATTCACTTATATGAAAGCAAAAATTTGGAATCCTAGAATGCTAATTAACCAATGCAACATGCAATGCAAAGCTAATACAAGAAAATCTAGGAAATGAAGGACTCTAAATCAAGAAACTTGATGTTTGAAAATTAGGTTCACCAAAATGAACCAAAGATTTAAGGATTATGGATGCTATGTCTCTATAGCTCAATTAGGTTTTTTGACCTAGGGTATCTGCAGGTTAATGGTGGGCCAAAAAGTGGCAATGAGGAAAAAATCACGTCTTTCATCGACCGAGAAAACGTGAAAAGAACATGTTGAATTTTTGTAGGCTCGAGTGTCACCATACCAAACACCAAAGCTACTTTTACACATCGGATATCCGATTTGTAAAAAGTATATATTAAACAATTATGTCTCTTTTTTGAACTCATTCGGCTAAGAAGAACCCGCGGGCGCACTGTTCATCCATTGTTCTCGTAATGGATATCCGATATAGGCTAAATTCAATTTGGAAAGGTAAGTTTATTTATTTTAATTTGATTTGATTCAATTTTGATTTAGATTTGAATAATTTCATATGGTTTTTGTTGATTTTTTTTTAAAATAGGGTTTTTGATTGAGTTTTTGTGAAAATTTTGAGTTTAGAATAGATTTTGATAAAAAAATGATTTTTTTTGTGGATTTTTTTTCACAATAGGGTTTTTGATTGAATTTTTATGAAAAAATTGAATTGAGAATGGATTTTGATAAAAAAAAAAAATGAATTTTTTATGGATTTTTTTTCAAAATAGGGTTTTTGATTTAATTTTTATGAAACAATTGAGTTCAAAATAGATTTTGATAAAAAAATGAATGTTTTTAATGGATTTTGATTTAAAAATAGTGTTTCATTTATATTGTCTAATTTTTGATTAATTATTTTTTAACTTTAATCAGGCATTATGGCTACCAAGAATGAAAATGCACCAATTCCACCAGTTGAAAATGAAAATCCACCAGCTAAGAATCAAAATGCAGAAATTCCAAATGCTCCACCACCTCTGCAGCCATCAATTGAATAGTTAATTTGTGAAAAATTGGAGCAATTGAGGGGAATTTGTGATGTTTATAGGAAAATCCATCAATTATCCCATATGTCAACCACATTGACAGGAATAATTACAAATGTAGAAACCCTCTCCACCCAACATAATGCATTTCATTCATGGCAAGAAACCATGAGGCAATATTATGCATGTGGAATGTTTTATGATGATGTGAAAGATCTCCAAATAACAAAAGCCCAAATAGCCTCTTTATTTATTAACCCCAGCAATGGTTTGCCAATTAATGTTAATAAGCCAAAACTTTCTATAAAATGGTGCACACATAGGGGCATAGTAGATAACTTTTGGGATCATTGGTGTATGGTTTTTGATAAATCACCCAACAGTAATATTGATGTACCTTTTTACTTTATTAAAAAATTATATGATGAGTTTTTGTTAGGGCATCATGTCAATTACTTTGACATTAAATCCTTCCAGGGCATTGGTATAGGTATGCCTTAGGATAGGCCAGGGGTAGCTAGAGTAGTTAGGTGACCACATGTTCCCCATCCTCCCCTTCCTCTGCCACCTCTAGTACAACATCCATATATTACGGAGGATGCAGCCACACAAACTATCCAGGCCATTCACTCTTTGAGTGGTCTTTTGGTTTCCCATGCTTCTTTAGTAGCTCAGCCACAGTCTGGTGATCTTGGCAATGGATCCAGTGTTGCTGCATCATCCTCCTCGGGTCCACATATATTGTGTGCCACATATTTGCAATACGTGCCAGCAAATATGTTTGGGTCCTATTGTACAGCCCCCTAAGCATCCATTAGACACTTCTGATTATGACATCCAGGATGTGGAGATTATAGTAGATCACACGTAGGGGAGTGGAGCACACCCTATAGAGTCCTCTCCTGCTAGAGAGGTGGACATTGGAGTAGTTACATAGGTAACATTTAAGGTGTAAATTCATAACTTGCATTTTTTTAAAAATGAATATTAATAAGAGATAGTATCAAGTACTAATATTTATTTACATGGTCTATTTAACAGTTAATTTCTGAGGAGGATCTCACACAGGTGATGGATAGCACCCTTAGGGCCATTTCATTTGGCCTTGACACGCACATAGTATGTATTTTCTCACTCACTCATTTACATTTTTTTACTGTATATTTGCTTGTCATTTGAATTGTCAGTAATGAAATTATATATTAACTTATATTTTTATCTTACTCTGCTTGTAGCAAACACCTAGTGCAAGTGAGGTGTGATGCTCTCCAGACTATGGAGGCACAGTGTTGGATAAGGGAAAGGTAATTGAACTCAAATTTCATTGAATTAAAATTTATAAGATCTTTTATTGATTATGCATACATTGACATAGATTCGTAGTTTCATATGTACTTGTCATTTTTATGTACAGGTGGTTGTGAGCTATACATCACTGTTGATAAGTGCCACAACACCCAAAGGAGTAGGTATTCAAATGCCTGAAGGAGGAGGTGTTGAAACACCTCAAGGAGGAGCTGTTGAGACACCTAAAGGAGATATAGAAAAAGATCAACCTAAAGAGGTATGTGTTTATTTCATTTTTTGCTTTGGTAAATATGTTCTTATTACTAACAATTCTATGCTAACTTGGATCAATTTCATGTTTTTGTTCACATATATAGATTGACGTTACAAAATTTGGTTTGGTTAGTTCTTTGAGGGGTATATTCTAGGACTCCTAACCCTTCAAAGAGACGTATATTTTAGGTAATCAAGATTTCAATTTTAGAGTTCAATTATAATTCAATGTGAATTAATTTTTATGTTAATTATTCAATTTTAAATTATATAGTATATCTAATCTCAATTGTGGTTTGAATTTTTCTTGTGCAGCTACCTTCAGAGCTAACGAGTGCTTCAAAGAGGCTCCATTTTGATGATCTATTAGTAGTTTAGGATGAGATAGACATTTTGGAATTTAAATTTTGAATAGATACCTAGATGGCATATGCCACATATTGTAAAACTTTGTTTGAGTTGGTGTTGATGCCATTTTTGTATATGGACATACACTTGATTGTTGGATAATTTGATATATATAGAAGTTGACAATCAAAATTTAGTTTCCTCCTCATGTGCATGATTAAACTCTTTGACGCAATGGTTAAATATTAATGCACAATAGCATAAAAAGAATGGTTAAATATTATGTAGTTTATAATCATATTGCCAATTACATTGCATTGCACATCTTTCAAACTCAAAGAATTATTTCAGATTGCATAAGTAACAACTAGATACTCATATGATTAACCCTACAAATTTCATACATTTGGAATAATTCAATGATCCTTAACTAAATTATTCATACAAATTTCTTAGATTTGGAATAATTCAATGAAAATCAGCCAAAACATTTAAACAAGATATTTAGATCTAAAACATTCACATATGATAAATAGATCTACACATATAAGTTGGTTGGAATAGAGTATTTAATTCAAATAATTCACTTGATGATTTCAATTTTTTTGCTTCAATTGTTTGCTCATAACCAAGATTACAATGATCAAATTTTTTTTAGAAAAATATTGGGATGCTAAAATCCACTATCCATGGTGTATAGATGCAACCTTTATGTGAAATTTCCCTCACAAATCCAAACAAGTTTCATCCTCCAAACTGGTGCAGGAGCACCTTAAGGTCTTTTGGAAGATCTTAGTGATTTTGGGCTTCTAGGTGGTTCTAGCCAACCACCAAGGGAATAAGGACTATGATATAAAGTCCCTAGGTTTTTTTTAAGATTGTGTTAGGGTAGGTTTGGCTTAGAGTCTTGAACTTTATGAGTTCATAGAAAAATATTCACAATTTGAGCATTTTAGCAATGTTGCCTTGGCAATTTGGCCTAAAAGTTGAAAAATAGCATTAGTGTTGTTCTATGTCCAACCCAAGGGTCCTAGCATGTGGGAGAAAGGTATATAAGGTCATCCGAACCCTAATACCTGGGTTGGAAGTTCATTTTCATGAATTGAGACTTGAAGAGCATTTTTGTGTGATTGGAATTCAACAACTTCTGAGAGCATTTTTGTGTTTGAGCCTTCATCCACTCAATAATGGATTGAAAGGACTAACCTAATGCTTTGAGTGTTTCATTTGTTTAATTTACTTACTGTACCTAGCATTAGATTATTCATTTAGACCAATTGGTTAAGGTTTTGCAAGTTTTTGGGTTTTTGGACTCACTGTCAGTTTGGGCTAGTTTTGTGAATAATGAGTTCCACTTGAGTTCCCATGGCTTTCTGATAGAGAGGGGTTGGAGGAATCAATCATAGATTCCTTCTCTAAGGTCTTGCTTGCAAGACCTCCTTGGTGTTTTGCTTCACCACCTTAACCTATAGGTCCCTTCTCATGTTTAGGTACCCCTAGTTCTCCTGGCCAACCCCACTACCATCACCATTCAACCAACCAAGTCAATCTTGGTCCCATAGCTCTAACTCTTACTTATCCTTTAATCTTCCCTAAAGACTAACAATACCTCCAAAGATTGAACTTTGATTTGCAGGGGTGTGGAGGTGTTTCAATTCATTGGAATCCATCCAATTTTGGTTCTTGAGTATCCTCCTAGCTCCATTTTTTGGTCGCTTTCAACAAACCCTTGTTTAGGTCTTAAAAAGGCTACTAGCCTAAAAGCCCCAATTAGGTCTCCTTCTCCAAGAAAACTGGTTGACTCTCTCAATTTATCCAAAGAGCCCCCAATCTTTCTTTGAGGTCCTTGCTTCAAATGGACACCTCTCAAGTATTTTCAAGGTCTTGGGTCTTAACTGCCCGTACAACACCTCCACTTAAAAATGGGCAAAAACTAGGGTTTTTAAGCCTTTTATGGCTGCTTTCAATCTACTAAGTGTTTCTCACACCAGATGGACTGATGGAGTTTCCTCTTGAAAACCAAGTCTTGGCAAGACTCACATCTATCTTCACAAAAAGGAAATTCAACAAAATTCAATCACCCCTGCAAGTTATGTGCTCTGCACTCCTTGTCCTCCCTAGCCGAACTCTTCCTGGATCGCCTAGGCCAAGACTTTGCCAATAGCTCCTATCCTCAAAAAAAACTTAAAACCTACCATATGTACACACATGGAGTCTAGTCACTGTTCCCAAAGGGTCGTACAATTTGTTAGGTGGGAAAGTGAACTAACACCCCATTTGTACAAAACTATCTGGTTCATACCAGCAACAGGGTTAAAGCAAACTATTTACAAACAAAGATTGAAATCGAATCAAAAAGACTAAAAGATGGCACACTAAGCTTGAGAAAAAACTAAAGTACATCCTCCACATAACATAGTAACAATTTCAATCCATTAATGCTCTACTTTGAAGCAAAAATCAGTAATAACACACAAAAACACTATTTTTCTTTCAATTCACAAAACTTTCCCACAATACCAATACTTCCAACCCTGCTCTCAAGTCGAGGCACACCTTATATAGGGTTCCTCAATCAGTTATGCTCCCTTGGTCGAACATCTAAGTTATCATGTGGCAAAGTTGCAAAGTGTACCATTTTGCATCTTTTGCCAATTTTCTTGAAAACTAAGTAAAATGAGTTTTTAAACCCATTCACCCTTCCTCAACTTCTATCCTAAAGATCAATCACATCCCTAAACTATCTTCTCTACTCAATGGTCAACTTGACCTTCATGATAAACATCAAAAACTAAAGAAATGCATCCTAGACTTCCTAAATGCCTAATGTTTCATAGGTGCTCCTGCACCACTTTCCTCTCATGGCCACTTGGAATAAAGCTAGGGACTATGTAAATAATGTACATATAGGTTTAGAAGTATTTGTTTGCAGGGGAAGTGACGAAACTATCAAGCACTAGGTGAGTGCAAGTGCATTCTAGCTAGTGGCTTGGAGAGGACAATAGTAAAGAAAGCTACTAAATGGATTGGTTTGTGCCAATCAAGAGAATGGGAGTGTGGGAACATGTATTCTAGACATGTGTGTGCAAGGAGGAGAGTTGAGGAGGTCATTGAAGCCCTCAAAGTTGGAAAAAGGAGCTAAAACCCTTGAAACCCTTAAAATTAGGGAGGTATGAGGACAGTCATATGAAAGGCCACTTGGGAGACCTTACACCTAGTAAATATTGAATCCTAGGGTAACAGTAGAAATAATATCAAAAAATATTTTAGGGTTGTTAAGACTGTTTTTTAGAAAAGCCAAGAAAATGGGTTCTAGGAGGCCTAGTTGGGGCAAAAGGCTACAAGGCCTAAAATGGAGTTTTTCAAGAAAGCGAAGGGAGAATGGTGAAAGAATTCAATGAGATGGATCAGTGAGGTGTCAAATCAACAAAGAGATAGTATAATTACCTTTCCTAGCCCCTGGAGTGGTTAGGACACTTTGGGTCAGTTTGGAGCCTAGGGAAGCCTAGTGGTGAATTGAGAGTAATAGAGAAGAATTTGAAATTGGTGGAGAGTTTTATGAGGTGAGAAGGGTTTAGGAGAGATCCCTGAATAGGGTAGATATAAATACCCTAGGAAGACCAGAGAATAGGTCTTGGGAAGAGCAAGAGTTCTCTTGAAAGGTAAGTCTCCCCATCAAATTGGTAAAGGAAGAGGTAGAGACTCTAGAGGTGGACAACTCAGAGAAAGAAGGTTTGCAAGGTCATCATAGACTCGGGATCAACTGATAATGTCATCTCAGAGGAGGCAGTACAAAATTTGAAACTCATCAAGATACCCCATTCTCAGTTTGCCTACTCCAAAGACAGGGACAAAAGTTAGGAGTTTCCATGGATTAGCTCAGTTCTAAAGGAAAATTGTGAGCAAGTTTAGTGAAATTTGTGCACCGGTTCTTCACACCATCAAAGGAGGACTGAAAAAAAAAATGTGTGAAGCAAAGAAGCCAATGAAGGATTTGAAAGGTTGAAGAGGGAGATAGCTACCCAACATATCTTAGTTTTACCAAGTTTTGACAAACCATTCATAGTAGAATGTGATGCAAGTAACATAGCAGTAGGAGTTGTCCTAAGCCAAGAAAGTTAAGATGATGCAAGTAACATAGCAGTTGAACAATTTTAGAAAAAAGAAAGTTGTGTCACAGTTCGCATTCAATCCAACAAGCAAAAATCAAAGCTCAACCTCTTCGAATGAAAATGCTTGTTTGCAAAAAAAATGAATAAGAATGAGGTAGTTAAGGTGTTTGAAGTTATTTAGAGGTCACTTTTAGGGTGGAAGGCTTAAAAATCCATTTTAAATGCACAAAAAAGAATGAAATTACTTCAAACCAAGTTTGTGAAGAAGTTAACTATGTTGCCCACTAGTTTCCCTTAAGAGTTCAAAGTGCTAAAAGACAACAATATTTGAAGGTCTATTTCTTGGAGACCATGATGCTTATAGAATCTTCATCTAAGGCTATGGAATTTTATTGGGACCATGTACAAAAACCTCTCTCAGTTTTTACTATCTCGGAGGCATTTTTCTGTGGCGATGACTTTTCAGTGGAGGGAAAAGTTGCCAGATGCAAGTAGTGTAAGGTTGCAAAGTGGTGCAACTTTCACTCCGCAGCTTGTACGACCAAACAAATAGTTCCAACACATCTGGATGGGTACGTTTACGCTAGGGATGGTCCTCTCTTGAACCCAAATATGACGGATCACTCTGAGCTACATTGGACTGACGATTTCCCTTAAGAGTCCAAAGTGCTAAAAGGCAACAATCTTTGAAAGTCTATTTCTTATAGACTGTGATGCTTAAATACTCTCCATTTGAGGCTATGGAATCATGTTGGGACCATCTACAAAAACCTCTCTTGGTTTTTGCTATCTCGGAAGCGCTTTCCTGTGGTGATGACTTTTCAGCGGAGGGAAAAGTTGCCAGATGCAAGCAGTGTAAAGTTGCAAAGTGGTGCAACTTTCACTCTGCAGCTCATACGACCAAACGGAGTATTCCAATACGTCCGAATGGGTACGTTTACGCTAGGGATGGTCCTCTCTTGCACCCAAATACACCGAATCACTCCGAGCTACATTGGACCGGCGATTTCCCTTAAGAGTCCAAAGTGCTAAAAGATAGCAATCTTTGAAGGTCTATTTCTCAGATACCGTGACTCTTATAGACTCTCCGTCTAAGGCTATGGGATCGTGTTGGGACCATCTAAAAAAACATCTCTCATTTTTTACTATCTTGGAGGTGTTTTCCTATGGTGATGACTTTTCAGTGGAGGGAAAAGTTCCCAGATGCAAGCAGTGTAAAGTTGCAAAGTGGTGCAACTTTCACTCCACAGCTCATATGACCAAATAGACTATTCCAACACATCCAGATGGGTACGTTTACACTAGGGATGGTCCTTTCTTGCACCCAAATACGCCGAATCACTCTGAGCTACATTGGACCGACGATTTCCCTTAAGAGTCCAAAGTGCTAAAAGGTAGCAATCTTTGAAGGTCTATTCCTCAGAGACCGTGATGCTTACAGGATCTCTATCCAAGGTTATGGGATCGTGTTGGGACCATCTACAAAAACCTCTCTCAGCTTTTACTATCTTGGAGGAATTTTCTTGTGGTGATGTCTTTTCAGTGGAGGGAAAAGTTGCCAGATGCAAGCAGTGTAAAGTTGCAAAGTGGTGCAACTTTCACTCCGCAGCTCGTACAACCAAACGGATTGTTCCAACACGTCCAGATGGGTATGTTTACGCTAGGGATGGTCCTCTATTGCACCCAAATATGCTGAATCACTCTGAGCTACATTGGACCGGCGATTTCCCTTAAGAGTCCAAAGTGCTAAAAGGCAGCAATCTTTGAAGGTCTATTTCTTGGAGACCGTGATGCTTACAGACTCTTTGTCTAAAGATATGGGATCGTGTTGGGACCATATACAAAAACCTCTCTCAGTTTTTTCTATCTTGGAGGCATTTTCCTTTGGTGATGACTTTTTAGTGGAGGTAAAAGTTGTTAGATGCAAGCAGTGTAAAGTTGCAAAGTCGTGTGACTTTCACTCCGTAGCTCGTACGACCAAATGGACTATTCCAACACATCCAGATGGGTACGTTTACATGAGGTATGGTCCTCTCTTGCACCCAAATACACTGAATCACTCTGATCTACATTGGACTGGCGATTTCCCTTAAGAGTCCAAAGTGCTAAAAGGAATCAATCTTTGAAGGTCTATTTCTCGAAGACCGTGATGCTTACAGACTCTCTGTATGAGGCTATGGGATTGTGTTGGGACCATCTACAAAAACCTCTCTCAGTTTTTCCAAGCAGTGTAAAGTTGCAAAGTGGTGCAACTTTCACTCCGCAGCTCGTACAAAGCCAGTTCAAAACCCAGTTCTCCACACCTTCCACTCTTGAAATAATGTCAAGACATGTAATAACGTTTCTACATAATTTTTTTATACAAAGCAATGGGAATATAAAACCATGTAAGTGGTTTCCCCAAACTAATTGCCACCAAAACCATTCTTGATAGTTTAAAACCACAAACCACCCCAAAGTGTAATTATGATAGCACTCAAGATAGCCCTCCACGATGAACATATCAACTAAGTAGGAACCCATAACATTATGGAAAGATGATTCACTTCTCCCAACGTAACTCCCAAGCATTACATGTGAGAGATGGTCAATTTCATTGATGGCAACGGTTGTGTGACTCCCATTGATGACCTTCTTTATTCAATTCCATTACAACAATATCCAAAGCATTCCAAAGAATACTAATAAAAACAATATTTCCCTCAATACCTCATGATCATTCAAGTACTCATTCTAACAATACAAGATATTTACACTTCAAATTGCAAGTGAATATAATTTACTATATCTTAACATAAAAAATGCAAAACCAAATAGAAAAATGTATCAATGAGGTACAAGGATGTATAAAATCCAATCAATCAGCACACAATCAACCTAACATAATTAAGGGTTGATAGGGGTATTGAATAATTAAGGGTTGATAAGGGTATGAATGTTTATCTTTGCATCTGCTCTTGAATATCTAGGGACTTGGTGGTATTTAGAAATTTGTTACTCATTTTTATTGCATTGAATCAAAATGTCTCACTATTAATTGCTCCAATGCTATAAGATAAATGAATGTTTTCATGATTATAATGAATATATTGTATGTTATTAATGCTAGCGTATATCATCAAATTATGCCAAACATGTGTTTAGTCAACTCAAAGTGGGTGAATGACACCACTTAGCGAAAAGTTTGAATTTTGAATTTTAAAATGAAAGGGAATAGGTTTGTGACTATGAGGTCACCCTTGTGAATTAAAGAATTGGGTTTGAGGAGCAAAAGTTGCAAGCCACTATAATTTATTATATATAAATGGGAAATATTACAAAACCTGGTTCAAACGAGCATACCGACAGGAAAGAACCAGGAAGAAAACCTTCGGTTGTAGCTCGATTAAGTACAAAAATAGACCCCTTTACAAAATGTATGAGTTTCCAAAATACAGGCCCCTTTACATTTTAAACATACCCTTTATACAATGCCAGACATTTGACCCATATTTCAAAAAACATCACTAGGTATAGATTATGCCCATACACAATTATGACCATTTTACATTGTTTCCAATTTGAGAATTCAAATTTTACAAAATTTTCCTATTAGAGGCATTCAGGGCACAGTCTTCAACAACAGTAGTATGTTCATGTTCCTGACAAGCACCTATACAAACCATCAAGGTAGCTTAGAATAACCAATCTATATTATTCTAAATGACACAAAATATGATGAGATGGTAATGCAAACTATAAAAGATGCTTAGAATAACCAATCTATATTGTTGTAATTTGTTGCATACCTCTCTGAAAGGATCAAAGTTGGCTATTGTTGTGGCAAGTCCATGATCAATCATGCCAAGAATATTGCAAAAGTGGGAAAATGAGAAATCTATATTGTCACAATAGAAAATATGTTAGACTAACATATCTATATTAATCTAAACAACCTAAATGATGATGAGTTGGTGATGCAAACTATAAAAGATGCATACCTCTTTGAAAGGATCAGAGCTAGCTATTGTTGTAGCAGGTCCATGATCAATCATGCCAGGAATATTGCAAAAGTGGGAAAATGAGAAATCTATATTGTCACAATAGAAAATATGCTTAGAATAATGTATCTATATTAATCTAAACAACTTGAATGATGATGAGCTAGTGATGCAAAATATAAAAGATGCATACCAAATATCACTATTAAAGAAACCTGCATTGCAATAGTATATAAAATATCAGTATTAAATAAATAACACTAATGAACTTAATCATAATGAACATAAGAATTCTACCTTCCATTCTTGAAAATGCTATTCAAGTGTGCCTGAAGGGTCATCTCTTTGCTTAAGAGTATCCAGTATTGCTTCATGATCAACATTACTAAGTGTCCATAGTTGCTTTGTCTTTGGTCTGGCATGATACTTCAACAACTTAACATTTATTGCTATAACAAGGTGTGAATACATGAGAATGGTTTTGTGTTTCTCATAGTCTTAAAATGAAGGTATGCCATTCTTTCTAATCATGTATGTTCACAACCAAGTTCTTGCAACCACAATTGAACCTGTAGGATACATGAAACCATCATCATCTTCCATCGGTTGTGTTAGCTTATGTTTTACCCGCGCACATTGAGCCAACCAATAGTCTGATCTCTCTTCATTCCCCTACGGTGCAACAACTACAAAAATATGTCCTAGCTGTAGTAGATCTGAAAGCAAGTCGTAATCAACTAAACTTTCCATTGTGTCATTTTTCATGGATATTGTTTGAGATAAAGGAGTTAGATGCTGTGGTACCCATGTATCATCCCACTCACTTGACTCGCATTGATCCCACTTGCACTGAATACAACTCTGACAAAAAGAAGCCAAATCTCGTGTCGAAATGGTCCATGTGCCTCCATCTGAGCTTTGAAATGAATGCATCTTTGAAGAATCTTTGATTGTATGACAATCTAATCTACCTCCCATTGTACCCCCCTCAACGAACCAAAAGAATTTGCGCACTATTGAATCAAGTGTCCCTCGCTGCGACAATGTTGAACTACACCAATCAACTATAGAATGTGCATCACTAAAGTTTTCTCCTAAAATCTTCAATTGCTCCTTAACTAGAGCTCTCTTTATGCATGCACCTGCTTCATCATGCTCCCCTTTCCCATGTCTAGCTTTCAAAAAATTCCAAATATGAGGTAGACCCCTCTCTACATGCATTCTACTCAACCAATAAAACATACGAGCATTCTTGAATTGACCTGTTCAATTATATGACCAAATTAGATGTCGGCCCAATGCTATATCATTCTCCTATAAGAACTCAAAAAAAATCTCAAAACAATGTTGGACATACTCAGACGAGTGAGATCTATCATCACTCATATAAAAATGATAATCTCTGATTATCTTTCGATCCTCCTCTGTACTATCAGGTGCATGTCTAAATGTTATGTGGACAAAAATAGCAATTTGAATGGAATTGTAATACTGAGATTTTACCTCATTTTGTGGTTGCAATGTGTAGTTTTCTGCAAATTCAACCATTGATATAAAAGTGCCAATCGAAAAAGAGTCCTTACACATCCTAAATTGTTGATCCAACCACTAAGACCTATGACTATGCATTGCATACTTGTAGAAAAGATTGTCCTTAAAATCTGAAATAAAATTAGCAACACTGCATTCTTTTGTAACCAACTCGCATCTAGAACCTTCACCTCCACTTTGCAACATATATTTGATTATCTCATATCTCTTTTTCTCAACAAGATTCTTTCCAAATTCATGTTCAAAACTCTCATGAAAACATTGAACAAACTTTGACAAGCCACCACATTGTGAGCACTTTTCATTTAAACAATCATTTCTATAGAAAAAGCAACCATCATCTCTAGAACATAAAAATAGATCTAGCAAGTCCCTTGATGATTTTGGAAGATGCATTGCACCACACTCCTGCAACATTTCATTAGTATGCAAAGTAGAATGGATATAGCATAATAGCTCATGGTACATTGAAAACTCCACATGGTATTGGCAACAACAAGTATTACAAATCTTAAGAGGCACACAATAAAATGGCTTCAAACCCTCAAAAGCCCTTTGCGATATTTCCATATTTTTATGTGTTTCAATAAATTTTTTGAACAACATTGTTTGGCTTGATTCCAAGAAATGTTTAAGATGTGGTGTGTGGTCTCAATTGCCAATTCTCAACTTTAAAACATCCTTTGCATTGGGTGATACTCTAGAGTTATCATGCCAAAATTGTTGAATTACCTGCTTTACATTATCGGTTAGCTTCTTATGAACACGTGGAAGTCTCCTGGCAAAAGCCCATGTATCATTTTCAAGAGGATCATCTATTCTTTCTCTTCTTGCAAGTGCTCTATCCAAATTTTTATGATTTATGTCAAAATCAATACAATTTTGTCTCATAAAGTGAGCCTTTTTCAATTGATGGCTTACTAGGACATTCATAATGACTCTCCAAATAGCTCTCTTATCCTTTTCCTTGTTACTTTTTCCAATATACTTGAGAGAATTAAAAAGATTTTTGACAATAATAGATTTTATTTTAGTCTTCTTGTTCACACGAATCTTTAATTTGGCTACTAAAGGTCTCATCTTTAGCAATTGTACAAAATGTTGGCATTGCTCGGTCAATGTCTTATCACTAAAATATTGGTTGAAAAGTCTTCTAGCCCACAATTGAACAGATCGTGTTGACCTCTTGCCTTCAAAATTGTTTATAATATTCTCATCAAATTCAAGTAACCATTTAGAGGTTCTTGAGGGTCTTGAGGGTCTTGAAATTGGAATATGTCTTTCTTCCATACAAGGTTCTTCATTTCTCATGTAATTTGGTGAAACATAATTTACACTTGCTTCAATATTATGTTCAAAATATTCATTTCCAACATTTTCACCTTGAAAATTTTCAAATATCAATTTGAATAATTTCATTCCCAATTTCAATATCATGTTCAACATCTTCCAATCCAACATTTTCACCTTGAACATTTTCATCATCAATTTCAATATTTTCATTCCCAATTTCAATATCATGTTCAACATCTTCAAATCCAACATTTTTCACCTTCAACATTTTCATTATCAATTTCAATAATTTCATTCCTAATTTGAATATCATGTTCAACATATTCAATTCCAACATTTTCACCTTGAATATTTTCACCTTGAACATCTTCAATTTCCTCTTCACTTGAAAGACCATAGGGGTTAGGTTCACCAATATTTAACATACTTTGTCTTCTCTTCCTATGGCTTTCTCTATCTTTTTGTCTATATGTTTCAATTTCTTCTTTTGTAAGCTTTCTCTTACGTTTTTGCTTCCAACGACTACTACTCCCCATTATACCTCATAAAAGATGCTAAAAATCATTGCTTATGACTAATTTCAATAGAAGATGCTCCAAAAAGTTGATCTTTGTCTCTTCCTATCTGAAACTACATGTGTTCCACCTGCAAACAGAATGTAGGGTCCTTTGGAATGCACAAAATGGCCCACATGGGGCTTTTCTATGGCCCGCAAATTTGATATCCATTATGATCTGATATCCGATTCATTTGAAAAAAATTACGATACTTGTAACGATATAATTTTTGTTCTGCAAATCCGATATCCAATTTCTGTACACATAGACCTAAGGGTTAATGGTAGATAGTAGAGGGTTCAAGGGTTAAAGGTTTAGGGTTTAGGGTATATGGTAGAGGGTTGAAGGGTTAAGAGTTTATGGTAGAGGGTTATAAGGGTTTAGGGTTTCATGGTAAGGGTATAGGTTAGAGAGATAGATGGAGTAAGTGTGTGAGAGAGTGACTTGAGAGAGTGGGATAAGGTTAGAGAGGGTGGGAGAGTGGGAGAGAGTGGGAGGGAGGGAGGGAGATGGTGGGAGAGAGTGGGAGAGAGTGGGAGAGGGTGGTAGAGAGTGGGAGAGAGGGAGGGAGAGAGTAGAAGAGTGGAAGAGGGTGGTAGAGAGTGGGATAGGGGTCTAAGAAAAAGAGTCCGAATCGAAATCGGAAAAGTCGAAGAAAAGGAAAAAAAGAAATCGAAGAAGAAATCGTCTAAAGATCAGTAAATCATAAAAGAAATCAAAGTCGAGATCGACAAAGAAAAGGAAAATCGAAGAATCGAAGAAGAGTCCGTCGAAATCGTTCGTTCAGGTCCGTCGAGAGAACTCAAAATCATCGAAAATCAAAATCATCAATTCAAAAAGAAAAAAAAAATGAATTATCGACATCAGAAAAAAAGTCCACGTCAAAATCCAAGGATTCCATCAAGTTCAAGTCGAGTCCTGGTCAAATCCGAAAATTCAAGTCGAAGGCTCGAAATCGTCATCGAAATCGAGAGTCATCGAAAGTTCAAGAAATACAAGGATTCAGTTCATAAATTCTCGATAAAGGATAAAGAATCAAAAGAGATCGAAATAAAGAAAGAGAAATAAATCCCGGAAAATCAAAATAAAAAAGTCGAAAATCCGGTCTAAAATTAAGTTTCTCGATAAATCGCGTGAAAGAGCACAAAGAAATTAAATATCATTCCGTTTCAAAGAATCACCGGAAAAGGAAGAAATCGGAAAGATAAAGATTCGAGTTCGAGGTCGAAGGTCCGATTCGGTCCGGGTCCGTCGTCGAAAGATCGAAATCAGTAAAGATCAAAACAATCGAAATCGTCAGAGTAAATCACAAAGATCGAAAAAAAATAGAAAGTCGAAATGTCAAAGTTCAGGATTCAGGTCGTCAAAAGATCAGGATTCGGATTCGTTCCGGGTTCAGGATTCAGCTGATTCAAATCGAATCTCGAAATCGTCAAAGAAAGACAAAGAGAAATTAATCGGAAAGGAAAGATCTGAAAGAAGTCCAGGATTCGAGATTCGGGTCCGGGGTCCGTCAAATAAAGTAAAGTCGAAGGCTCCGGAAGTAAAATTAAATCAAAGAACAAAGAAAGAGAAAGTCGGAAAGACAAAGAGAATCAAAGAAGAAGAATCGTCTCGAGATCGGTTTCAAAGAAGCGGTCGTTAATCGTCCTCGAGGAAAAAGGTCCGTGTCCGGAAGTCGAGGTTCGAAATAAAGGTTCTGCGTTCCGGTTCTATTGGTCCGTCGAAAGGATTCAAGATCGAGATTTCGAGGTAGGTAAAGAAGTGTAGAGAAAGAGGAGAATTAGGGGAAGAGTCTATGAAGTAGGGTTAACAAAGAGGAGAGGTCGAGAGATGGAGTGAGTGAGAGAGTCGGCGAGAGAGGGAGAGGGGTTCCGAGGGAGAGTCTTGAGAGAGTTCAGAGGGAGGGAGTGGGAGAGAGATAAGGGGAGAGTCCGAGACAGGAGTGAGAGAGAGAGAGAGAGAGAGGAGTGAGAGAATTAGGAGGGGAGAGAGAGGGAGGAGAGAATTAGGAGGGGAATAATGAGAGAGAGAGAGAGGAAAGAGATAATATTTTAAATATTTTATATGTTAGTAATATTAATTAGTTATATAATATTTTATATATTAGTAATATATATATATATACATTAACTAAAATATAGAAATAATATTTAAATATTATACATAATAATATAATATATTATATATTAAATTATAAACTATATTGTATATTCTAAACTAAATATATTAAAATAAACTATAAAATATTTATTGCATTTTCTAAATCATATATTATAAAGTGTAAAACATTTTTGAAAATTATATATAAACCAAATCGGATATCCAATTCAAAACGGATATCCGATTCAAAACGGATATCCAATTTGAAACAGATATTTGATATTTCTGACAAAGAATTTATTGCCTTGGGATTAGCCTCGGGCTTGATTTGGTATTTGGCTTGGACATGCCAATCCTAAGAAGTTAACGCAAAAAATATGTTTGACAACTCACCTTGTTTTTCTAGACTTCGTCCATGTGGCTGATGACTTTATTTTTAGCCAAAATTGATGAAATGAAAAGGGTTTAGAGAGGAGACTCAACTTTCCACCAATATAAATTATTCTTTACTTTGTATTTAATAAATAGTTATTATTCATTTTTATTAGAATTACGACTAAAGTCTGATTGATAGGCTGATTGAAAAACATCTATAACTTTCAAAGGGTATCATATTTTTTGAATCCAAAATATGTGTCACATTCTATGTTTCACATACTATAGGATTAAAAAAAAATTTGAATTTTATGAAGTTTTGACCAAGTTAAGGTGGTCAGACATACGAGTTTTTATTTTTTTTAAAGTTGTAATAAAAAATTCATAATTAATTATTTACTTGGAAAAAAAATACAAAAAAATATGCATCACATCCGGACATGAGTCCTCTACTTATATCTAAAATCTTATAAAAAAATATTATCATTTTATTGTGGTTAAGGTGGTCAGAAAGACACCTACTCTCTATCCTGATGATGGATCATAGAGTGTGATCCAGAACGTTGATCCAAAAAAGGCTTACACAATCTAATCCAGAAATAGCTTCTCTGATATTCTTATGGATTGTGGAAATCTAACAACATTGAAAGACACCTACTTCTTATTTTTCCTCTGAAATTTAAGTACTGTTGCATTGAAATTTAAATTTTTCACCAAATAGACTTTAAAAAAATAAAAAATAAACTTAGTAGTTTAGAAACTACATTCAATTTGCCACAAATTCTATTCTTACATATTTTTGAAATAATATAGAGAACTTATTCAAATTTTTATGTCAAGTTGCCTAACTCTGATTTTTCTGAATTTTCATTACCACTTAAGGGCCTATTTTTTCCATGATAATCTTGCACATACCCCCTAAAGGAAAGAGATAGATCCCACACCCAAAATCTAGGCTGAAAGTGTGTACCTAGAATATGGATGGAGACTGGAAATAACTTCTAGAATGTTGTTGATGCTAACTTTTAGGCTTGGTGGGACTCATTCGCCATTTTGGGTGAATCATTCCTAGTTTTGTAAAACTATTCCAGAACCTATTTCAGACAAAAGGGTGTCCAAAAATGTAGAAAACCAAAAATTGACCTAGTAGTGGGACTCATTCACCACCCATGGTGAATGAGTCCACTTTTGAATTTCTGAATATTCAAAGGTGGAATCTAGAGTTTTCAGTCTGCACTTTCTACTTCTCTAGGTGTTTGGTTCTGAACCTATTGGATTTGGGCCTGAAAGTCACTTTTTTTCATATTTTGACTTGGACAATGAAGAGAAGACCTAAACAACTTTGCAACTTGATTATTAATGATTTCCAAGTCCTCAATATGCTTAATCTACAAACACACAAGACAAGAGAGAGAGTAATGTTGAGTGTTACAACATGGGTGTTTGCCTTGGTCAAACCCCTCTTAGGTAATTAAACCAAAATAGAGAAAGAATGTAATGAAGCATGCAATAATGGATTTATTACCTTTCCATGAAGATTAATCTTGAATTTCTGCAGCAAAACATGATGAATCTACCCTTGAATGTCTTAGGAAGTAATCTCAATGACTTGTAATGATGAAACCCTAACTTGCTTGACTTGAAAGAGAAGATGGATGATGAGTGAACTATGAAATGAGTTAATGGATGTGAATTAGGGTTTAGAGACTTGATTTTATATGCAATTCTCCTAATTTTCCTATAAATTAGATCCCTAAGGCTGACATGAAAGAATATTAAACTTAATTTCCAATTTTTCCTGCTCAAAACTCAAATTTGACCCAAATGGGACTCATTTTCCACCTGGGTGAATTAGTCTCACCTGGCAGGGACTCATTCTCCATAAGTGGTGAATTATTCCTAGTGGGGCCCATTTGGCAGTTGGATTCTTAGGAGATAAGAAAATAAGGTTCATATGATGTTGATGTCAGTTATTTCATCAAATATTGTCTAGGAATGCACAATACTGGATAATAGTGGCCTATTAATGATGATGTAAAGGTCAATTAGGGCCTGGGACACAAAATTCAATGTGAAAGTGTGATTATATGCATTTTACAACACTAACATGAGCTCCACATAGCCTAGGAAGGCACAATAACCAGTGTGAATGTGCAAGACACATTACAACACTAGTTTAACATTAAGTTTATTTTACAAGTCTTCTAGATTAGTGTGATAATGTTATTAAACACATTTTATAATGTTAAATTAGGGGAAAATGGGTTCATTAAGCCTAGAAAAAATTGAAAGTCCCTTACAACACTTTTCAACACCTTTACAATACATCATTAAATGCATTTGAAAGAGCCCAAGATCTAGTGTGGATGTGAAAAACACCTCACAACACCAAATCAAGGTTTCATTAAGTCCAATTTATCATCAATTATTCCCCAAATCAAGCAAGTTGCCTTTTTTCTACGGTACATGCACAATGGCTGAAATGGCCATTAAATAGAAAATATTATTCTACCATATCTTACTCCCACCTCTCCAAGGCTAGATCCCACCTATAAAAGCTAAATCATGACTCAAGAAAGATTTAATCACAACTTGTAGAGTTGAGAGAAATCACCTGACAAATAGGAGAATATGGAATATGGCCTTTCCTACTACTTGGATATGGAGAAATGGAGTCTTTGCTTGGGTGCTCGGTTACCTCAACATTTAGTGTGACCTTTGATTTTTTTCTAGTTTTTCACAACTAAATATATTTTAATCTCTAATTTAGCATTTTAACTTAGTAGTTACTTAAATTTTCAATGCTTGTAGGAGGTCAATTTTCTTTCTCTTTTTCATGGTTACAAAATTGTAAAACAGGAGTCATTTTTTCTTTTGCAATGAATTTGGAAAAATAAAATCATATGGGGAGAGTTAATTTTTTTCCTTAGTTAAAAATTTATAAAAAAGGAAGACATTTCTTCTTTTGCAATGAATTTGGCAAAGTAAAATCCTATGGGAGGAGGTGATTTTTTTTTCCTTAGTTAAAAATTTGTAAAAAAGTAGTCTTGTATTCTTTTGCAATGAATTTGGCAAACAAAATGCATTTAAAGGATGTGGTGCAATTTTTTTCCTTAGATTAAAATTTTTAAAACAAGAGTAAATTTTCTCTTTTGCAATGAATTTGGCAAAAGGAAGGTTTTGCAAGGGGTGTGCCCTTGGTCTCCTTGTGTTGTGTGCCACAGTGCTTGAGTCCATGACATGGCTTAACCACCTCTTGTGGATTCATTAACTCTAATGGTTGTATCAAGCATTAACATGTTGATCTTTTGCTATATCGACAATTGCTGTGCAACATTTGGTATTAGAGCCTGGATCATGAGTTTGAACCCCTCGCTTGCACTAGGGGGATTGTTGCAAGGTGTGCACCCTTGGTCTCCTTATGTTGTGCACCACAACACTGGGATTCATTAAATTGTTTAACTTCCTCCCCTGGATTCACTAACTCTAGCGGTTGTATCAGGTATTAACAAGTCAATCTTTTGGTTCAACAACAACTGTCTATGCAACAAAAGGGTCATCATAATGGGGTTTAATTTTATATTTTTTGTCTTTTATTTCAAGGCTTGTAAGACATAACTTAATATTTTCTTCTTAATCAACCTCATGACAATAAACTTGTAGAACTCAAATAGAAAATAAGCTTGTAAACACATTCATATAAAGTCCCATTAATACAAAACATGTGTAAAGGAAATTTTAGAAATTATTGTACTTACAATGAATTATAAAGTGTAATGGGTGTTATGCAATCAAAACATGGATCCTCGTGATTCTCACCTCATGTGAGTGTGACCTGTAGCACACATTGTACATCTCTACATTCCTTGCACACTCTCAATCTCAATTTTTCTACTTATTTCTCTTAGCATTAAGGAGACTATCATGTGTTATGCTAATGCTTCTTTCAATAAAACAACAAATGAATCTTATTTTTTGAAGGCCTCATCAACCTTTTATCTTGATCTCTTTAATGGGGGATTATTTCAATGGATCATTTTTTAAGATTCTAGTACTCCTAATCACAATACTATCTATATTTTTTACTTCATAGAGTTTGATTGACTTTGTGTACACTAGTTCAATAATTTTCTTATGTTCAATCATGCATTGTTTCAAATGTATCTCACATATTGATCTATATTACTTGGAGATTTGTTGATTCTAGTAGAAACTAGTTCATCATCGATAGAGTTTACAACATCTACATGCTTCAGGAGTTCTTCATCATCGTGTTCTTATCATCAAGGGAAGCATTTTGAGGTCTTAAATCCTTCTAATTCTCTATTTTGGAGAGGATATTTGTTCCCTCTTGGTTTTCTCCTTTTTTCTCCTTTTGTGAGAGAATGTATTGTACATGGGTACCTAACATGGCCTCTAACTAGGACCCATTTCCATTTATTTACACTTTTTTGATATCCACAAGTATCACTAGAGTGGGGTGGGGTATTAGTGTGAATAATTTAATCTATTCACTATACTTATGTGCACTTAGGTTGATGACATTAGACACCATCTTTTCTAACCAAATGTGTAACCTTTTAGAAATCTACAAGTTACCAACTTGTTTGGTAAACCTCATGCACATACCTTTGAGTTTGGAATACTTTCCATCTCACCTCAAAGATCACTCAACACTTGGCACACAATTTTGATAACTTTGTCATAGAGGTTGTCACTTTGCACACTCCAAGTGTTCCTAAGGTTGATACCTATAGGACACTTTTCTACTCACTTGTACCAATTCATGGGTCACTTGTTAATCCACCTCCTAGATGGATTGCCTCATCCTTGCCTATATATGCAAGTCTTTTATTGATTATCATTTAGGTCATCTAATCTAATATTGCATATTTTTCATTGAGCTTGTCTTTCATCTCCTAGATTCTCTTGTTTCTCATATGACACACTTCTCACTATCATAGACCAAATCCAAGTTCAATGCACTTTTATTATTGTAATATTTTTTTAAATCCATGGAAAATATTAAGTGTTGGATTCTATGGGAAGGAAACATTTTTTCTCCAACCACTTTATTAACTAGCAATCTATTAGGTGGTCTATGATTCCAAAATATCAAGATCATCCTCTAGCTAAGGTATCATAGATTCATGCATCCATTTTTTTCAAATATACATTAGAGTGCTGGTTAATTTCATTCATCAAGCCACAAATAATTTTCTCTCTTGTCTAAAATTTGAAATGGCATTTAGGCTTGTTAATAAAGATAAGAAGAATTTTCAAGCTATTGTTGGTTTTATCCCTTTTGAGATAATTTATTATATTTCTAGGTGAGATTATTTTAACCATTGTAAAGTGGTTGGAAAGTATATCCACACATACCCTTTCACAACTATAACCCATATAAAGGATGTATGTGGCTTTCACTTTGTCTTCCTATAGTTGATTAGGTAAACCCTCATTGGTAGCTTGAATTGTATATTGGTTCATTGTATTGTCATTTCTAGTGTGTCTAGTTAGCAATAATTGAACTTGAGTTGGCACACCCTACTTTTTGTGTTCTCTATCAGGGTCTTCTTTTCGATGCTCTTTTGACCCCATTGGGGTTCACAATTCTTGTTGTTCCTTTTGTGGAAGATTTGAGAATCTCAAATGTTATATTTAGTTTTATCCTAGAGCTCTAAAAAATTGGATTGGGTTCCATGATTTTTTTAGGCCTTTTAGGCCCATTCTATTTACTTGGCATATGACTCTATTAGGAGACTAGCCTTGTTTCCCTCTCATGTATAGCTAGATATGACATGTATTTAGGGTGGAATTTCTCCATAGCTAGTCTTCTAGGTGTGTTATAGGTTCTTAATCTTATAGTTCTTGACCTATGGGTACTAGAGAGAACACTACCTATGGAAGGTGGTCTTTTCTTCTTAACCAGTGTATGCTTCCTCTCATGAGTCCGGTACTACTAGGTGGTCTGATCCAAAAATGTTTTTGTACTTGGGTCTGCTTATCTCCTCTATCCATGCTTAACTGCCTCAAAAGATACTCCTAAAGTAGAAGGAGCTCCCACTTGTTGGAATACCATGGATAATTCTACCTTTAGAGATGTCTAGTAAAAACTTAATGATAAAGATTCTTCTTCTCCTAAGATTGTTTTAGCTGTCTAATATTATTTGATTTTTTGTTTTTATTTTGAACTCTATCTTGCTTAGACTTTGAAAATGTGTCTTTATACCACCCATACTTTATTCAAATTATGTTCTATTATACTTTTTATTTAATAAAAAAATAAGTAAAACTTATTCTTAAAAAAAAAAAAAAAAGGGTAAACTTTTTCAGAGTCGGAGTAAGGAATTAACACAGCCGGAGAATCTTTGCCCCTTCGTTTTGAGGTCTACCTTTTAAATGTTAATGGAATATTGTTGTCAAGTCTATGCCAAGCTTCAATTCTTAAAGCATGGTGAAATCATTTTCGTTGATGTTTATGACTATGACTGTTTTTGGCGTCATTAAGAGCTATGATTCCTCACGACTCAGCGACGTTGACCGTCATTGTCTCCATATGCCACTCAAAACATAGAACCTTCACATCGTCTATCGTATTCTAAAAGTTATTTGGACGTGCTTGAATGCACCTGCGCTAGTCCTGCCTTCACTTTACAAAACTATCTTCTTCTTATCACATTGCATTTTCATTACTTACCACTCACATAATTCATACTTTTGTTACGAGATGACGTGATGAACAGAATGAATGTCCATAATTATCATAATTGATGTAGTCAACAGTCAATAATTGTAGTCTTGGAAAAAGAATCAATTTGAATGGTCATTGTTTAAGGCCCGTATGCACTGTTTAAAAATCGCACTTTTTTTATACTCACTGTTGGCAGGTAAGAAGCGCATGGATTAGAAGAGACAGGGTGGCGTTAATTATTGTAATCAAAATGCTTGTGCACATGTATGACGGAATGATATCCTTCCCTTTGATTGACATTGTTAGAAAAGCTAATAACTTCAATGTTTTATTCAATAAATTCAAAGTCGTCTTATTCCTTAAGCATATGTTTTCTTATGAAGTTTTGAGAAACATAGAAATGAGATTATAATTTATTTTATTGTAAAAAATAATTATAAATATAATATATCAAAAAAGATAAATAAATGAGATATTTAACTAAAATTCATTTTCATACATTTTAGATTTCATTTCATAAAAGTTGTGGGTAATACAATATGTTTATATATTAGTTATATATATATATCTCTTTAGAAAAAATTCAATTCTGAAAAAATTCAATTCTTATACGAATTTAAAGTACATTTTAAAAAATTTGGAAAATATATACACAATGTATTTATTTATTAATATATTAAAATTATATAAAATTTAATATAATATTTTTGATAAATTTTAAAATATATTAAATATATTAGCATACAACCAAATATTTATATTGACTCTTATTGGCATCATTAAGGGGGATGATTACTCATCCCTCAGCGAGGTTAATCGTTATTCTTTCCACAGACCACTCAAAACAAAAAACCTTCACATCATCTTTATCATATTCTAAAAGTTAATTGGATGTACTTGAATGCCCCTGCGCTACTCCCGCCTTTCATTTTAAGTTTTCACTTTAGAAAACTATCTTCTTCAGTTTCATTACCACTCCTAGAATTTCATTCTTTGTCACGATATGGACAGAGCGAATGCCTATAATTATCGGTTGACTTAGTCAAACAGCCAATAATTAGAGAGAAAAGCGGTTAGAATTGTTCTCGTCAAATTGTAGTGAAAAAAAGGATAGTTTTAAGGCCCGTATACATTGATGAAATATTAAAACATTTGGTGGCCTATTACCATGGTTTCTAAACACCCAAGAGAAGCACATGTATTACATCAACGATGGCGATCATTATTGTAATTCACAACTACCAAAGGCTATGATCTTTGTGAAAATGTGTGTACGCTTGAATGAATGCCAGCCTCCGTTTGACAGACTTCCATGTGAGACCTAATAACTTTATACTCTTTCCAATAAATTCATGATCATCTTCTTTTCTTTTGTCTTCCCTTTCTTCTAAATTGCACATTATTCTATTTTTTTTAAAAGAAATTATTTGAACACTAAATCAATACATTTGTCGAAGGTAAAATATTTTCAATGTAAATCTTAAAGTAAGGATTTTTGACTTGCTTAGGGTTGGGAAAGATTATTTTAATATTATTTTTAAATCATGTTTTTAATTGGTTGCAGGTATAGTTTGAGAGTCATTAAAAAGAAAAAAATTCAAAATTGACAATAATAGTAACACATACAATCTCAAGAAATGGAACAAAGAATTGTTTGGTCATATTTTTTTATTCTAAGAATTTTTTTATTCAAAGGCTAGATGGTATTCAAGATGCCATTTAGTCAAAGGGTTTATTAAAGTACCTCTAGTTGCAAGAGGATGGCCTTCTCGTGTAGCTACATGACATTGTTGCAGAATAGGAATATTTTTGGAGGCAGAGATCTTGTGCAATTTGGTGGAAGTCTAGGAACCGAAATTCCAAGTTCTTTCATCTTACCATCCTTAGGCATATGCCGTCTAATAGAATCTCCTCAGTTATGGTTGATGGCGTGTTGTTGGAGGATGAGGAGGCTATTAGGAAAGTGACTACTAATTTCTTTGAGAACTTGCTTAAGGATGATCTTGTGTGGGACCAAAATAGTGTAGAGGCTTCATTGGAGGTTATACCCCATTTAGTTTTGGAGGGCCTGAATAGGGAGCTCACTACCATCCTTTTTGCCTTGGAAATAAAGGATGCAATCTTTTCTTTTGAAGCAAATAAGGCCCTTGGGCCTTATGGTTTTCCTTTTCTATTCTTTAAGTTGTGGTAAGAGATTGTTACAGAACACATGAATAATGCCACTAAGGAGTTCTTTGGTTCTAGAAGATTACTCAAAGAGCTAAATGCGATCTTCACTATCTTGATTCCCAAATTTGTTGATGCTAATAGCTTTGGTGAGTATTGTCCGACCAGTCTCTGTAACTCCGTTTATAAAAAAAAATTCGAAGATGCTTGCCACTAGACTACAAAAGTGGCTTCCAGATCTAATCTCTAAACAACAAAGTGGCTTTTTCAAGGGGCATCAGATCCTAGACTCTATAATAACTATGCATAAACTAGCTCATTCTATTAATGCTTCTAAGAATTTGGACTTCTTCTTGAAACTAGACCACCTTAAATCTTATGATAAGGTAAACTGAAGATTAGTATTAGAGGGGCTAGAATGCTTTGGTTTTTGTTAGAAGTTTTTGTAGCTAGTTGATGAGCTCATCTCTACTCCATATTTTGTTTTGTTGGTGAATGGTTCTCCTTCCCCTTTTTTTTGGAGTTCACGTGGACTGAGATAGGAAGATCCTAGCTCTCCATTGCTTTTCATCTTGATGGCGAATGCTCTTTGTAGAAATATCTAGAAGGCTTTGTTGACCGGGTCACTAAAGGGCCTTTCTCCTTCCTCTAGATGTGAACCTATTACCCATCAACAATTTGTTGATGACACTATTTTGATAGGTGAATCCTTTCTCTATTAAGTTAGAACAATGAAGGGGTTGATTGAGGCTTATGAGAAGGCGTCAGGTCAACATATTAATCTTCCTAAGAGTCAAATTTTCTTCGTTAACACCCCAACAGATCTATAGTTAAAGATTGCTAGGATTCTTTTGTGTAATAGGGGTGAGATCTCATCCACTCACATGGGGCTTCCTTTGTGTATTTCAAAGATCCAAAATTCCTTCTAGCTGGGTCAGTTGCATAAATTCAATAGAAAGTTGAAGGGTTGGAAAGGGGGGCTTCTTAGCTAGGTGGGGAAGGTGCAACTCATTTTCTCTACTCTTTAGAATCTACCTCTATTTGCATGATCCTTTTTAGAATTCTTATCAAATTTGAAGAGAAAAGGGAACAAATAATGAGAATATTTTTGTGGTTAGGTGTTGAAACCAAAGCTAGAATTCCTCTTGTGGCTTGGGACTTGATTTCTAAACCAAAGAAATTGGGTGGTTTGGGCATTAGAAATTTAAAATCTTTCAAGAAGGCTCTCTTGTCAAAGAATGTTTGGAGGCTCCTTAATGGGGAAGTGGGGTGAGCTACCATAGCTAGTAACAAATATTTGCATGGCTTTGGGAGATCCTAGAATATGTTGACATTTGATGATATTCATTCTTGTTCTTTTTTTGGAGGAATATTGTTCCTTGTAGGGATTTGATTGCTAATGGTGTTAGATGGTTGCTAAGTGATCATACTAAAATTCTCTTTTGGGAGGGTGCTTGGTGTGACTTTAAACCCTTGATTAACCTTCCTCGGGCTTGTCCCATTGTTCCTATTTGCAAATGTCTCTTTGGCATTAGAGTGGTAGATTATTTTCAAACTGGGGAATGGAAAAAATTCCAAGATGGGGACTTGGCATTGAAGGTTCTAATGTACTTCTTGTGTAATGTTCATATTCCCAATTATCCTAGGTTGAATAAGGTTGTTCGGGCTCCCTATGCTAATGGTAATTTCTTCGTGGCTTATTCCTTTATTAATTCACTAGAAAAGCTTGATTCTTTTTGGGGGACTCTATGGAACAAGAAGATAATCCCCAAGGTGAATATCTTCTTTTGGCTACTTATGCAAGGTAAAGTGTTAACTCAAGAAAATCTCTATAAAAGGGGATTTTCTATTTCTAATAGGTGTGCTCTTTGTGAAGCTGATGCTGAGTGTACTTTCCATATCTTTCTTGGGTGAAAATTTTCATCTAGTCTTTGGAGTCAATTTCTTGGTCTTTGGAATTTGGATTGGGTCTTTCTAGATTCCCTTGAAAAATTTGTTGACCAATGGAAGTGCCCCTCCACCTATCCTATTCTCTGATGGCTTTGGGACCTTATGGCCCCACATTTTGTGTGGGGGTTGTGGAAAGAATGGAACAACAAAATATTTCATGATTCTAAGCTCAACGTTAACATTCTTTTCATCAAGATTTGTTGAGCAATTCTGGAGAATTTTGCTCTCATTGATTCAAAGTCATCTTGTTGTGCCCCTATTGCATGTTTGGATGGGAATGACCTCTTGGTGATTTCTAATTGGAAGATCCCCTCTATTCCTGCTACGAATTCTAAATTCTTCTTAAATGCTACATTGAATACTAAGTGGCAACCACCTCCTTCAAGATGGGTTAAAGTTAATTTTGCCAGGGTATCGAAGGCTAAACTTGGGCCTGTAGGTTGTGGGGGGTGTTGAGGAATGAATATGGCACACTCTTAGGTGTGGTGGCACTCTCGTTGGGAAATCGAACTAATCACTATGTTGAGGCAGAGGCTACATTCATAAGCATAAAATATGTTGTTGACAGGGGTTACTCTAAAATATGGGTCAAAGTTGATTCCTTAAATATAATTAACTATCTTTGTGGTACTCATAAGCCTAGTCAGAATGTGGATCAATTAATTAAATATGCTATAATCATGTTAAGTTCTTTTGAAGAGACTCGCATCTCTCACATTTTTTGAGAAGGAAACTTATTGGAATTTTTTTTTCCAATGAGGCTATCAGGTTAAATGAGTATAGTGCATGGGAGGTGGACTCGATCATTCCAAAGAAAGTTGGGATCTTAATGAGAAATGATGGCATTAGCTAAGTTGGTGCAACGGTGACATTTCATCTTTAGTACCAATTTCTAACTCACACACTTTTTGGGTTTTGTTTGGATTGTTGGAATTAAGTTGAGTGATTATGGCAAGGGTTTTCTTCTTTTGTTGTTTGAAGAGATGGGTGATGAGATAAGTAGAATAGAGCTGCACTCTTGTGCGAGATTGAGGAAGAAAAATAAGGTATGGAAGATTCACCATAGGAATTTTATACCATTTTTAGAAAGATTGTACGGGCATGACCCAAATTCCTTGATGAAATTTGATTCTTTCTGACATAACCACAAGCTTCAAATAAAGGGTCTTGAAGTGGATGTAAATGAGGAGGTGATTTCTACAATGACTGGGATTTCGATGGTTGGCTAAAAGTTTTACAAGGATACAAAGAGCAATGAGGAAGCGATGGCCTCATTCTTTAAAGATGATGAATGGAAAAAATTGATTAAGATGGAAATTTGGGGTTGTGAGCATAAATCCCTCAAGAAGATATGGGAAAATTTTGTGGAGTTGCTAATGTGTTATGTGACATTGAAAGGAATTTTTACTATTATCCTAGGCCACCATTTCACTCTTTCAAATTATTTCAAACATGGGTTGTTTATCTCTTTTCCATTTTTTTGTTGTCTTCCATGGAGTTTTCTATTTATGCTCACTTAAAAAATAGGAGGGCTCCAGTTTTTCATGAGGGTGTCATTCTCTTAATCATGGAGCATGTTAAATCTCTTCTCCCTACCCCTGCTATTAAGGATAAGGGGGAGATTTTGAGTAAATTTTTTGGTTTTTCTAGTTTGAATACCAATAATGTTGATGAATAGGAGTGGAATAAAGAGGATGATGATGGTTTCCTACCCGCTTTGACTACCTCCTCAAAAAATAGGAAGAAGCATAGCCTTAAAAGTAACTAGGAAGCTAGGTGCCTTGTTCTATCTAATAGTGAGGATACAGAGGTGGGCTCAAACGAATCCTCTCCCAAGAATGTGGATCTGGCTATTGGTTAGGGAGAAGCCAAAGGTGGAGGGAGTGAGGAGGGTTTGTAGGAGAATGTGCTTGAAATAGACACCAAGGATAAGCTGAGGAGGGAATACAAATGTATTTCCAAATTGAAGAACCAAGCCTCAAAATGTTTAGATAAGGACACCAAGGCAATTGGTGAGGAGAATGCTTCTTGTGTTAAGAAGGTGGAAATTGATGACTCCTTGGTTCGTAGTATTCCCAATGTGGAGCTAGAGGAGGAGAATAAGGGTCAAGATGAGGAGGACGTTGAGAGGAAGAGTGTTAAGTCAGAGCCTCTAAAGGTAAATCCCCTTTCTGAGGACTTTTATTATCTCAATGATTATTCTACCTCAATTTTTGGCTGGTGGAAATGGCTAGGGTAGGGGCCATTTGAGATTTTAAGTTAGCTAAGTGGACTCTTCAAGAGTTTAATAAGGTTAACATTAAAATAAAGGGTTTGAAGGAGAACCTGAAGAATATGATGAAAGACTCTATGTTGAATATTCTAATTGACAAAATTGTGGACCTTGAGGGTTCCTCCCATGACTTCAAATCTCTATTTGTAGAACAATTAGCTAGTTTAGAAGCCAAGATACTAGATACTAATGCAGACATAAAGAAGCTTCTCCATGCTTGTCACATTTTAGAGAAGAATGGTGAATACTCTTTGGAAGTCTTGTTCTAAAATATTAGTGAGCTTAGGGAAGACCAATTGTATTTTTTTTGAGTTAATTGAGAAAGAGAATCCAACCAAAGGAAAAGGGAAAAAAGGTGTAAAAGATGATATTAAAGGCCTTGCTATTAGAGGTTCTTTTGATTGGAAAAAGTCCTTTGATGTTAAGAAGAAAAAGTTGTTAGACATGGTTGAAATGCATAGGAGCTAGGAGCTTTAGATGGAAACACCTTGAGTAGTATGAAATAGTGTGTTGCTCTCTTGTTTTCTACTATCTTTTTTCTAGTAGGTCTCAGTTTATGTCCTATTGTTTTGTTCTTTTATTGTTGTTGGTTTTGGTTTTATTTTTACTATAACTAGGTTGGTCTTCTAATCTACCTATGGAATTTCCAATTCCAATCAAGGGAAACTTGAAGGACCTGGACCAATTGACAAGGATTTAAAGACCTCCTACACTTTGGGCTCTGCAAGACCCAGGAGGGTAATCCCTTAATGTTTTTACAACCTCTACATCATTATCATAAACAACATTAACACACAACAGATAATCTCATTTAATAGCTCAACACAATAGGATAATATCGAATAGAATTGGCTATTCATCGATAATATCACCTATTTGGAGTATGAGATAACTACAACACATGGGTTTAAAATGATTTTGAATTTATAAAATGCCTTTGAGATGCACTAAGCTACAAGATAAATCAATTCCTAATTTTGGGCCATGGAGTCAAAAACAAAAAGAATTCATCAGCAAATGACATTCAACTAGTGGATTTAAATTGTTAATCCCTTGCATCAACTGTTAGTGTATTACACCAACAATCCCACTCCTATTATCAATCAAACTCTCCTTACCAAATCTAACCTGCACACTTGAAATCATTGTTATCTGCTCAAAGTATTTAACCATTTCTTTGAAATAGACCCATAAACAAATAACACAATCTCATGAAATTTGAGATGAAAAACTCAAAGATACTTTGTATTATTGAATTCATATGATTAAACTATACAAGTATGGAGACAATTTGAAGATATTCATGAATGTGCAAATACTTTGAAGACATTCATGATTTATTTGTACAAACTAGTTGTATTTGCTCATAAAATTAGAAATTACACCTTACGGACTCAATATGACTCAAAATTTACAATTCTCTATCTACCATATTCTCATACAAAACCCTAGAACTAGAAGCTAATCTCCAAACCTGAATCATGAGAAGAGAAGAGAAGAGAAGAAAAATAAGAAGAGAAGATTCATAAGAATCCCTAAAGCTGATTCAAAGATGCCATCCGGAATCCTCTTTACTATTGATCATCAAACTAAAAGGAATCTCTCTTCTCTTTGCAACAAACTTTTCCTCTAAATTTTCCTTTATTGTTAGTGTTCTTCAATAGAAAGTATGCCCATGTGATCGAATTCCATTCAATTTAGCAATTGCATGAAAATGCTTCCTTGTGCCCATGAAAAGCTTTATTTTTTCTCTTTTGCTATGGCTGCGTACTACTTTCATATTCAATTTATATTTTACCTTCACTTTATTAAAGTTCTCCAATTTTAATATTAAAGGCTTTAATTCATTTAACTCCCACCACATAGCATTTTGTATTTTATAAAGTGAATACTAAATTCACTTTTCTTATCACTCATTGAAATTTCTCATAGCCACATTTCATATTTTAATGCCTAGTCATAAAATATTCACCACAAAGGGAATATTAAATTTACTTCTCTCACATTCCTTTTACATTGCCTCTGTTTGGGTATATGTAGGATCATCATGGAAAAAAGAAGCCCTTAAGTGGCAAAAAATTTAGAAAAATCAATGTTAGGAAACTTGACGTAAAAATTTGAATAATTTATCTATATTATTTTAAAAATATGTAAAAATAGAATCTATAGAAAATTGAATGTAGTTTCTAAACTACTAGGTTTATTTAAAAATAAATAAAATCTATTCGGTAAAAATTTGAAATTTCAATGTAGTAGTACTTAAATTTCAGGGAAAAAATAAGAAGTGGGTGTCTGTTTGACCACCCTAACCATAATAAAATGATAAATATTTTTTATAATATTTTATATATAAGTAGAGGACTCATGTCTAGATGTGATCCATATTTTTTTGTAATTTTTTTCCAAGTAAATAATTAATTATGAATTTTTATTACAACTTTTAAAAAAAAAACTTGTATGTTTGACCACCTTAACTTGGTCAAAACTTTATGAAATTTAATTTTTCTTTTTTTAATCCTATAGTATGTGAAGCATAGAATGTGATGCATGTTTCAGATTCAAAAAATGTGATATTGTTTGAAAGTTATAGATATTTTTCAATCAACCTATTGATCAAGACTTTAGTCATAATTCTAACAGAAAATGATTAATAATTATTTATCAAATTCAAATTAAAGCATAATTTATATTGGTGGAAAGCTAAGAATCTCCTCTAAAAACCCTTTTTATTTCATCAATTTTGGGTAAAAAAGAGTTGTTAGCCACATACCCTACAAATACCCATAATATTGCCACTTTTTGGCCCATCATGATCCTGCACATAACCGTTTATTCTCATGTGCTTTTTAAAATCAAACATTTGTTTATTCTCCAATGGATAAAATATTTCATTTAAAAAGTAATGAAGATTCTGAGCAATTTCATCACCAGTAAATAGAATTATCCATACGTCTGTTTACTTCATATTTTATAGTGAAACATTTAATATTCCAATTTGGGCTCCAATCAGAAACATTTACCCGTGTTTATTTATGTTTTCACTTTAGAGAAACTTTTAAAATACAAAGTTCCCTCACATTTATCAGAAATAATAAAAACTTTAATGCCTTATGAAGATATTTATTGGGCCTACCACTTATTCTCCATGCATAAACATTTAACTTTAAAAGTTTTTTCCTTTTATAAGATAGACAGGGGGTTTTTAAATCAAATTTATTTAAATTTTTGAAGGGCCTACTTCATATCCTCTTCAATACCCAATGAGCACTTCAATTATATTTGGTGAAGGTTTGTTTTTACTAAACCTTTATTAGGTAACATTAACATTCACCCCTCAACATGAATTCCATCTGAGCCCGCACATGCCACATGGCATGATCCCACTATCTTGTGAAAATTAACTGGTGAGCACTTCCATATTGTGATTTGGCGAGGGAAAAATGAGATTATGCTACACTTCATCTCTCCATTCATAGTCATTGATTTCCTTTGGTGCCCATTTTCTCTTCACATTTTTCCCTAATTTTCATTCACACTTTGCAACTCTCCATGCTCGAACATGGCCGCTTCCCTTGAACCATTCAGTACGGCTGAGCTTTTGGCTTGTGATGGAGTCCCTCCTTCGGTTCAACCTTTGCAAATTCATTTGCATTAAAATTTTTGAAGCCTTTTAGCATATTCATTTTGTTATATCCTGCAATCGCTATTTTGATGCATTCCAAATTGAGAAGCCCGTTCCCTATAACTTGTAATGGTGTTTGTTTGGGAATCTCACTTATTCGATCCCTTTGAAGTTCACATGCCTTGTGTTGGCTACTGGCATGCCTTAATTTCACTTATTAGCCCAGGCACACCCCTTATGCTTTTGATGAATGTCCACACTATGTTCTGGTTTGCGCTTACCTTTCTCTTTCAATGCCCGTGCACATAAATTTGCGTGCCATCTACTAGTATGTTTGATTACCCTTGTAATACCAATCCTCCATTTCTTTCCATTTGGTTGATAATTTCTAAGACTGCAATAAACTTCATTCACTAACCTACAATCCTATTTGCTTACAAATTCTGAGGCCATCTCAACAAATGTTCATTTTTTGACCTATGTTGCATGTTGATATTCCATGAGATCACACTTGAAGGCACAATAACACACAAATGAGCATCCTCATCTATTCTTAGTGACCTCCATGGTGTGCATTGGCCACTTCCATTGAGGTCCTCAATCCTTCCTATAAAGGCAATGGTATCTCCTGTTATGTTGGCATGGGCCTCATCTATTTCTATGCACTTTTCAATATATACATCTTGTATACATTCTACAATGATGGAATATTTCACTTTTTGATAGTTAGCAAGCCCTTTTCAATTGTTGTTTTGTATTTGCATGATCTAAGGAATAAAGAAAAACTCTTCAAGTAGACACTAATTGCGCCTCATTCATTTAGATGTGTTAGGAAGTAATGACTTGTCTATGCTAGCCGTGTCCCCTCTAGTTTTTACTGGAAGGTTTATAAAATATTTAATAAATCTATTTTGTGCCTTTTCATCTACCATGGAATTCCTCCTCACTAGTGTCTCATTTTATTTCACTTTCTTTGAAAGTTACTCGAGTATTTACAACATACATATTTTATGCATATACCACAGTGTGAATATGGCATTCCCTGTAGACCGCGTTTGAGGGGGCACTTTTCCATAGTCCACGACGGAGTGCATGCCCTTTATTCATTTTGGCGCTAGAAAGAAATTATGTGGACATATTTCCACTCAATGAACAACAACCTCCAATATCCAATGTGTTGCCTTCTGAACCTGGGTGCACCCTTGTTTCTAATGTCTTTTACAAATATATTAGGTATGGTGCATGTCCAATAAATTATTTTCATTGATTCTTTGGTGGATACCCATGTATTGGTTACAATTCATGCCCTCCCATACCAATGTATTTGGCTAAAAGTTTCAATCTTGAGTGAAAACCTCTTGTCTCATATCTTAATTTTCTACAATTGCTTGTCTTCAACCCTAGTAGTGGGGATTCATTGCACTCACCATTCAAGCCCATCAAAAGTGGTTGTGGTCCTATATCAAATAGAATCACTTTTACTTACACACCAAGATTAATCACTTGACATTGTAAGACATGATAAGTGTTTAGCTATCTTTATAGCTTCAAGCCATTTCTCTATTTTTTATTCCATATCTATGAAAAAACATGAGGCATTTACTTCTCTTTTGAAGGTTTTCCACTTTTATATCTCTTTAAAATCTGCACGCACTGTCAATACCTTGGCTTGTTCATTGGAACAATCATTTACTTGCATAGAGGACTCTAATTGCATTCCATTATACCATAGATGGCTATATATTCTTCTGAACAAAAGAATTGAGTGATAGTATCATATATAAAAAATTTCTTTTCAATATCATGTAGCTATTTTAAATAACCAAGCAAGATTAAGAATGTTATGGCTTCATCTCATGATAAATTTAGTGGAAACCATTATCCATTACAACACATGTCAGGTCCCTTGTGGGCCTAACTAAAAAAAATTCACACATTATACTGTCAAGTTCAAGTTCATTTGAGATAGTAAGAGAGAAGAAAATATAAACCACAAAGTGGTACTTTTCTAGACCATTATCTAAAGATACAAGGGAAGTTTCACTTTCCATTGCATCTACATCAAGATTTTCCCTCCTGGGAACATTGTCTATAATAAAAGAAGAGAAAAAATAAAGGATAAAGCCAAATCATTTATTGAGATAGCTTGATCTACTTAGCTTGATATGTTCTCAAGATTTTATTTATAATAAGCTCACAATAAGCATGAATATAAATATTTTTATTATTCAATTACATCATGAGGGTATGTGCAAGATCATGATGGGCCAAAAAGTGGTGATATGATCAATATGTGTAGGGTAAGTGGCTGAAAAAAAAATTAACCCAAAATTGATGAAATGAAAATGGTTTTAAAGGAGATTCTCAACTTTCCACCAATATAAATTAGTCTTTACTTTGAATTTAATAAATTATTATTATTAATTTTCTATTTGAATTACAACTAAATTCATGATTGATAGGTTGATTGGAAAACATCTATAGGTTTGAAACGGTGTCATATTTTTTGAATCCAAAACATGCATCACATTCTATACTTCACATACTATAATATTAGAAAAAAGAAATTGAATTTCATGAAGCTTTGTCAAAGTTAAGGTACCAAACAGACATGAGTTTTTATATTTTTTAAAATTTGTATTAAAAAATTCATAATTAATTATTTAGTACGAAAAAAATTTACAAAAAAATATGCATCACATTGAGACATGAGTCCTCAACTTATATCTAAATTATTATAAAAAAATATTATCATTTTATTGTGGTTAGGGTGGTTAGATAGACATCTACTTATTTTTTCCCTAAAATTTAATTACTATTGCATTGAAATTTCAAATTTTCACCAAATAGATTTTTATTTTTTTTTAAAATAAACCTAGTAGTTTAGAAACTATGTTAAATTTGCTACAAATTCTATTCTTACATATTTTTGAAATAATATAGAAAACTTATTCAAATTTTTATGTGAAGTTTCCTATCTCTATTTTTTCTAAATTTTACACCACTTAAGGGCCTATTTTTTCCATGATGATCTTGCACATACCCATGAAACCTAAGCCAATATTAAGTGCTTCATACTCACCATTATTATTTATAAAATAAAAATCTAAGAAAAATTATAGAGGAAATGACTTTCCTCCAAGTGTGATTAAAACTACACCTATGGGCCAAAGCTAGTTTTACATCTTGATCCATAAAAATAAATTTCCCACATAGATTAATGATCCAATAAAAATAGCTTTTCATTAAATAACAAGTTGAAGTTAGGAAAAGATTAAGGTGAGGTATATTTTTCTAGTTGATCAAAAACAACTTTTTGTTTAATCACTTTCAAAGACATAAACTTATAATTTAACTTAGAGAGACACATCACCCATTTTTCTAACCTTCTAGAAAGATCAATTATAGTAAACAAGTGCTTAACAAGATCATGATCATAAAATCATCATTTATTTTTTGCACTTCCGAAAGGGGGAGTTCACTTTGGTAGAAAACAATGTAAGTGTTTATCCCTTGAATCATGGTTTCTATGTCATTCAGGCTGGCACTAGAGGGAACCACAACTTGTTGCAAGGTTACTTGAAGCATAGTGATATAATTAGGTGAATTTTAAATTCAGTCACATAGGGATATCTTAGCAGGAGTATTCTTAAGTTGTTCAATAATACCATACTCCTTCCCACTATGTGAAGCTGAATAGGGAGCACTATGAAAAATAGGATTAAGCAATGGGAGGGATGTTGAAGGTGTTTGTCTTAGCCATAGATAGTTCCTAGTGTTGTATGTATGAGAAATAGTATTGTAACTTAGTTGTTACAAAACATTGTTCTTAGGTTGTTTGAGGATAAGCATGGGTTTGTTTCAAACTTGTCATTTTTGAGACGGTGGATGGATGATAATTTTAGGCTCAGGAGAGTAATTCAAGGGGTATCTAATGTGCATAACCTTACAAGACTTATCATTATTTTCATGATATCTTAGTGAAGATAAGTCTAATATTACCTCATCATCTTCATCTAAGAAATTACTATTGTCAACATTCTCATTTTCTTCCACCATTATATCTTCCCTAGTAGGAGAGTTTTTAGGAGAACTACAAACCAAATGTTTTTGAAATTCAAGGATTGGTTCTTTTAAGATGACTTCATCACACACAAGGGAGTTATCAATGGTTGAATTTTCTTCTTCATCTATGATTGTATTTTCTTGTTCAAGAATTTTTTCTCTAGGGGAAGAGAGTAAATCAAGATTCACATAAATTTCATCAATTAGATCTTCTAACATCAAAGTATCATGTTCACAACTATGAGATATACTAGGAGAAAAACAAATGTGATTGTCATGATCATTTATGGTTGTTTATTCTTGTTCATCAATGTCATGTTCACTAAGAGAGGTAGGAGGAGAGAAAGAATTAGGACTCTCAAAACTCTCATTTATTAATCCTTATAACATCAAAATATCTTCTTCTCCAATAGGAGAGATATTAAGAGAAGAATGAATATGGTCATTACGATTTTCCAATTTTGTATTCTCTTTCACTAAAACACTCTCATAGGGAGGGGATATGAACTTTTTCTTAGCATGCCTAGAAAGGTAAGGTACTAACATTGTATGACCAAGCATGAATTTTTCTTTTAGCCATCTCATTAAATTCTTTAATAATGTAAATAACGTGTATCTAAAGATGCAAAAAAAAATTATTCAGTAAATGCAAAACTTTAAGAATAAAAATATATATCCAAAAAATGAAAAGTACTTTTATTAGACTTACGCAAAGTTTTATGAATGCAAACCTAGCTGCATAAAATAGATGTTTTGAAAAATTTCTAGACTTATAGTATATGTTACCATGAGGCTTAGGAAGCACAAAAAAGAAGATTTAAACCTTGAAAATTGTAGCTTCAAACTTAATAGGGACTAAGATGATAGTAAGGGAATCTTGGTCCTACTAAAGGAATTTAAGGGTTCCAAAATTGGAATATAATGCAATCAACTCAGAGAGGATTCTAAGGTAAAAAACTAGAGAGGTACTAAAATTCTAGTAAGGATTTTTTTGATATAGTAAGGCTTTTTGGAGAAGAAGAAAAAAATCTAGGTTGTTAGCATTGTTCCTAGATTGCCTACCTAGGGACCTAATGTTTGGAAACAAAAAAATGTACAAATGAATACAAGAAAAAGTAACTAGTCCAACATGCAATTGGATATAAATATTAGTTCATTTTTTTCAATTTTTGATGCAATAACAATGTTCCTAAATGTAATTAGGATGATGATTAATGAACTTTTTTAGTTTTTCAATGAAATGAAATGATGCAACAAAGCAAAATTGTAACCTGTATGCACTTTAAATAATGTAAATGTGAGAAACCCTGGATGCAATTTCACTAATGAAAGATGCAATGCATGAATGAATGCAACCCAGATCTAGGAATGTAATGGACTCCAAATTTTAAAATGAATTCTCTTCACGTTAAGTTCACCAAAATGAACAATAGGAAAATGGGTGATTTATAACTTAGGTCATAGAACATCATTATTCTCCTATTATCATTCAATAATGTTCTAGGAGCCCTTATTGGATTGACTATCAACCTCAAAAGGTGAATCAATTCTCAACAACGAGGACCTAGGAGGGGGTTCTTTAAGCTTTTAGGGGTTCACCACCAAGAAAACTCTTGGAAAAGATGATTTAAATTTTATCTCAAAAAACTTAATAATGCAAGCCAAATAATGAGTGCAAATGATGAAATCAAGCTACACCAAGTTAGGGTATTCGTACCTAGGAAGTATAGAAATATGATGAGGATTTTGGAAATGAAAAAATGTTGTCAAAAAGTGTTATGGAGGAATAAGATGCCCAGGATGGTGTATTAGTCCTACTATTTTTTTTTGGGGAAAATGTGGAATCATCAGATGTTAGAACTGGATCTGAAGGAATCTTTGAAAAATATGCTCAAGAGAAATAAGATGCCCACGATGGTGTATTAGTCCCATGTTGAATTTCTAAAAATTATAAATGTGGTCCTGAGCTCCAAGTTCTGTACTTGCTTCTTGTCCAATCTTAGGTTCTAAAACTTTCTAATTCGGCTTATAGGTGAGTTCCTACGAAGATAACAATTTTGTAATGCAATCTTTTAACTTGGAAACTTTGCATTTCACGTGATCTTCAAGTCTTCAACCTAAATCTGCAATCACAAACATGCAAGAGGGAAAAACTTGTTGATCATTAGTGAATGGGGGTTTTCCTTGGTCAATCCCCTTGTAAGTAATTAAACCAAATGATGAAATGAAAGAAATTGAGCATGAAATACAAGATATATAAATGATATCACCTTGGATGATGTCTTGTGAAGCAAATATATAGAATCTACCATGTAGTGGCCATGAAGAACGTAGATCTTGGATCCTTAGATATGATGTGAACAATGGTTACAAATATATCTTCAATGCTACATCCACAATCTTGGCTCAACAACATGAATGGATGCACTAAACCCTTGACATGATGCTTGAATATTGATAATGGCTTCAAATGCTTGATGAATTTCTCTTGAATGCATAAGCTTTCCTGAGGAATAAATACTTGAATGCTTGTTATCAAGTGTTATGATAAAATGAGTGAGGTAACCGTGCATTTATACTTATTCATGCTTAATATGCCAAAATTACACCACTTGAAGCCAACATATGAAATCATTAACTGAAGGAGGATAAATCTCACCAAAATTTGAAATTAAATCTCAAAAATAATGAAAGGAGAACTAAGATTCCCAAGGTGGTTTCTTAGTCCCAAGGTTCAAATCTCAGGGCATAGACTCCAAAAAGGGACCTTTTCAGGTACATTCTAAATCAGGCTCCTAAGACCCATAGAGGACAAAGGCAACCTAGGTGGAATTTTAGTACTAGTCCACAAATCTAGGACACATAGACATAATCATTAAATGATCATTTATCTTTTGGTGTTTATTGGGATTTTCCATGAAAATCTATAGTTTATTAGGCTTGTAGATGCAAAATAAGACCAATTAAGGAATAGAGAAGCATAAATACAGTAAGGTGAGCCCAAACAAGTGTGAAAATTTAAGGGTATGCATTTTACTACACTACATTTATCCCCCACTTTAGTGAGAGGATGAACCTACTTCAAACTCACACTAATGTAGCCAACCACACAATCAAGGGGAGTTCCCAAGTACAAATAGTAGTAAGATAGTATGACAATGATCAAGCCACCAAGGTTGAGATCCTATGGAAAACCAACATAAGCACAAAGAAATGAGCTTGTATATGATATATGACACCATAATCAGATCACTAACATACACCATCAAGGATAGAAAAAGGAAAACAACAAAGGGAAAAAAAAAGTCACATATCATGCTTCGAATGGCCATCCAACATGGTGGAATGGGTCTAGGATGTTTGTCCACAAAGATTTACAAGTGGAATGCACTATCCACTATGCAAAAAATAACACATGCTCACAAGGGCTAGAGAAGCTAGTTGTCCACTAGGTGAGCCCCAAGTGACAATATCAAATCCATACCTTCATGACCTTAATAAGGTATAAAAATGCATGCTCACATGTGTTATTGAAGCTAGGTGTGCACTAGGTTAGCCCCAGGGGACCATATCAAACACATACCTCCATTCCTTTAATAAGGTACACAAATGCATGCTCAAAAAGGCTAGTGAAGCTAGGTATTCATTAGATGAGCCCCAAGGGACCATATCAAAGCCATACCTCCATGACTTTGATAAGGTAAAAAAATGAAAAACAATAAGAAAGAGGGATGTTCAAAGGTATTTTTCTTAGTTCGTGCAAGGTCTCTTCTTAGGAAACATTATGCTTAATTATTTCCAAGAGAGGACAAGTCAAAAAATAATCACACTCTTGGAGGAAATCAAACCCAATCATGCCACCAAGAAAAGGATACATCCCCAGAAGAAAGAAAATTGCATAGTGAAATATGAGTGTTGACGTATACCCTCACTTTAAAGTGGTTGCTAAGGGTATGTGTAGGATCATGATGGGCCAAAAAGTGGTGATATGATGGGTATATGTAGGGTACATGGTTGACGGTATTTTTTTTTACCAAAAGTTGATGAAATGAAAAGGGTTTTTAAAGGAGATTGTTAGCTTTCCACCAATATAAATAATGCTTCACTTTGAATTTAATAAATAATTATTATTCATTTTCTATTTGAATTACAACTAAAGTCCTAATCGAGAGGTTGATTCAAAAACATCTATAGCTTTCAAATGGTATCACATTTTTTGAATCTGAAACATGTGTCACATTCTATGCTTTGCATACCATAGAATTAAAAAAAGAAATAATTTCATGATGTTTTGACCAAGTTAAGGTGGTCAAACATATGATTTTTTATATTTTTTAAAAGTTGTGATAAAAAATTCATAATTAATTATTTACTTCAAAAAAAATTACAAAAATATACGCATCACATTAGGATATGAGTCCTCTACTTATATCTAAAATCTTATAAAAAAATATTATCATTTTATTCTGGTTAGGGTGGTTAGACAGACACCTACTTATTTTTTCCCTAAAATTTAAGTACTTTTGCATTGAAATTTCAAATTTTCACCAAATAGATTTTTTTAAAAATAAACCTAGTAGTTTAGAAACTACATTTAATTTTCTATAGATTCTATTCTTACATATTTTTGAAATAATATAGATAAATTATTGAAATTTTTACATCAAGTTACCTAAGTCTAATTTGTATGAATTTTTTACCACTTAAGGGCTTGTTTTTTCCATGATGATCCTACACATACCCCTAGCACCATTGTTGTGAGAAATTGATTTAAAGTATAAGAAGGAATGGAAGCTTAGTCAAAAATGCCTATGTTAATTCATATGTTTTTGATAAGCTACATCATGAATAAGTATGTCACATGCGATCCAACTTAAGGCATGTCATCCACATCCCAAGCTTGAACGTACATGAAAGGTGGTCAACTAGCCAAAAGAGATTGCAAGTGACATATGAGGAAAAGGCTACCTCACCCCTTTCCCCCACTTATTGTAGGACGAGGATGAGCCGAATAGGATGAAAATAACTATTAGTTAGAGGAATTAGGTGCTTCAATACAAGGAAGAGCACCACACTCCTTGAGATGTTGAATTTTGTTACTTAAAGCCTTACATTCATTAGTAGCATGACCATGAACTCTTGTAGTATAATTTATTTCATGTTTATGGAGGGAGAGAGATTAGACAATCTCAGAGGAGTCTCAACAACATACTCTCTTGGTTAAAAGTGGAGGATGTTGCTTTATTTTGCAACAAAGATATCTCTTCCTTAGTATTAGGTGTCATACTTATAGAAGAATTTTTATATTGTGAGATTTTATTCTCTCCTTTACAAGAGGGTGTAAAATCTATCAAGTTCAAATCATTAATTTTTTTTGAGATGACATTGACATTAAGGAAATATTTCTTTATGTCCTACAAATCATAACAACCAAGACCATTAGTGTTGCTATAAAGTGAAGGATTGTTTATTTCTATCAAAGGACAATAACCAAGACCATTAGTTGTTTCTTGTGTGTTAGGCTTAATAGGGAGACAAATATCTTGTTCTCAAGAACCACATACTTTTCCACTATATCCATTTTGTTTCATAAGCTCATAAAATTTTCCATAATTTTTTTTCATTTCTTTAGGATTCAAAGGTTGTTGATAGTAAATTTCATCAAAGATTGTGTATGTTTTCCTTTCTTCTAAATTGGTTGAGGTGGATGCTTTCAAAGGGTATTCTTTTTCCATTCCATTTTCAAAGTCCTTTGTTGTGATCTTGTATTCTCCCATGAATGTAGCTGTAAAATATAAGGAACCCCAATCATCTTCTAATAGCTTCATGACTTCTTCGATGTGTTTTTCTTTTTCTTTTTGTTGCATGGGTTCCACTTGTCCAGTTGGTGTTAATTTTTTTAGGTTCTCTTTACTTTTATCAAGTTGTAAGACACTATAAGGCTCATGATCAATGTCAAGTGTGTGCACTTTGTTTTTGTAGATGTATTTCATTTGAGGATGAAGAGTGGAAGGCACACCCCATTCATTGCATGGATTTTTGGTCTACCTAAAACATTATATGAAAGATCATCAGGCATAACATGGATCGGGGTTTGTAATGTTCCCTTTCCATCTTTAATAGGTGAAGTGATTACACTAAGTAGTTGTTTTCATTATCAAAGCCATTAATAGAGAAAGAGATGGGTTGTATTTTTTATTTATTGGCACCAACCTGATCCAAAAGGTTTACACTACACATTTTTAAGGTCAAGCCATTGTCAACAAGGGTTTGTTTTATCCCTTTCGTATTGTATTGAGCTATGATCATGAAAGCATCATTTTTTTTCCACTTCCAAATGGGGGAGTTCACTTTGTTGGAAAACAATGTCAGTGTTTATTCCTTGAAACATGGCTGCTATGACATTCAAGTTTGCACTAGAGGGAACCACAACTTGTTGGAAGGCTATTTGAAGCATTATGTGATAATTAGGTGAATTTTGAATTAAGTCCCATAGGGATATCTTAGAAAGAGTATTCTTAAGATGTTCAACAAGATCATACTCCTTCCCACTATGTGAATTTAAAAAGGGAGCACTATGAAAAATAGGATTAGGAAATGGGAGGGATGTTGAAGGTGTTTATCTTGGTTGCAGATTGTTCCTAGTGTTGTATGTATGAGGAAAAGTATTGTAACTCAGTTGCTATGAAATATTATTCTTAGGTGGTTCGAGGATAAGGATGAGTTTGTTTTGAACTTTTGGTTTTTGAGAGGGTGGATGGATGATAAGTTTAGGCTCAAGAGAGTAATTCAAGGGGTATGTAATGTTCATAACCTTAGAATACATCATTATTTTCATGATCTTTTAGTGAAGAGTCTAATGTTACCTCATCATTTTTAACTAAGGAATTACTATTGTCAATATTCTCATTTTCTTCCACCATTATATCTTCTCTAGTAGGAGAGTTTTTAGGAGAACTACAAACCAAATGTTCTTGAATTCAAGGATTGGTTCTTCTAAGATGACTTCATCATAACCATGGGAGGTATCAATGCTTGAATTATCTTGTTCATAAATAATGGTGTTGTCTTTTTCAAGAATGTTTTCTCTAGGGGATGAGAGGAAATCAACATTCCAATGACTTTCATCGATTAGATCTTCTAACATAAAAGGATCATCTTCACAACTATGAGATATACTAGGAGAAGAAAAAAATTTATTGTCATGATGATTTATGGTTGTTTCTTCTTGTTCATCAATGTCATGCTCACTAAGAGAGGTAGGAGGAGAGAGAAAACTAGGATTCTCAAAACTCTCATTGTTTAGTTCTTCTAACATCAAAATATCTTCTTCGCTAATAGGAGGGAGATTAGGAGAAGAACAAATATGATCATTAGGATTCTCCAAGGTTGTATTCTCTTTCATTAAAACATTCTCATAGGGAGGGGATATGAACTTTTTCTTAGCATGCACCTAGAAAGGTAAGGTACTAACATTGTTTGACCAAGAATGAAAAGCACTTTTAACCATCTCATGCAATGCTTTAATAATGTCAACAATGTGTATCCAAAGCTATAAAATATTTTTATCCAATAAATGCAAAACTTTAAGAATACAAGCAATGTATTTCCAAAAATAAAAAGCACTTTTATCAAACTTATGTAAAGGTTTATGAATGTAAACATCGTATGTGTAAAATTGGAAATTAATTTTATTCATATTATGTAAACTTTCAAAAATGTGATAATTTTCAGATCTAATGATGATTGTAATTGAAATAATTTAAAAAATGATTGCCCCAAATTGATGTTTTTGACCTATATGCATAAAATAGATGTTACCAAAACTTTCTAGACTTATAGTATATGTTACTAGAAGGCTTAGGAAGCACAAAAAATCATATTTAAACCCCAAAAGTTGCAGATTCAAACTCAACAAGGACTAAGATGCCAGTAATGGAATCTTGGTCCTACTAACAAAATATGAATATTCCAAAAACTAGAATAAAATGTAATCAACTTAGAGAGGATTTTGAGGTGAAAAACTAGAGAGGGACTAAGATTCCAGTAAGGTAATTTTTCTCCCAGTACAAGTTTTTTGCAGAAAAACAATAAATTATGAGTTGTTAATAGTGTTCCTAGATTTCCTACCTAAGGACTTGATGCTTGGAAACAAAAAATTGTGCAAATGAATACAAGAAAAAGTAACTAGTGACAAGCAATTGGATGCAAAGTTGAATGCATTTTTTTCAATTTTGGATGCAATAAAAATGATCCTAAATGCAATTAGGATAATGAATAATGCACTTTTCAATTTTTAAATGAAATGAAAAGATGCAAGAAATAAAAATTGAAACCTATATCCACTTTCACTAATGCAAATGTGAGAAACCCTAGATGCAATTTCATTAATGTAAGATACAATTCAAGAATGAATGCAACCTAGATCTAGGAATGTAATGGAATCTAAATAAGAAAATGAATTCTCTTCACGTTAGGTTCAACATATTGAACAATAGGAAAATGGGTGCTTTATAGCCTAGGTCATCGAACACCACTATTCCCCTATTATCATTCAATAATGTCCTAAGAACCCTAATTGGATTGACTATCAATCTCACAAGGTGATTCAGTTCTTAACAATGAGGACTTAGGAGGGGGTTCTTTATGCTTTTAAGGGTTCACCAACAAGCAAATGCTTGGAAAAGACAATTTAACTTTTAAATTAAAAAAACCTAGTAATGCAAGCCAAATAATAAGTGAAAATGATGAAATTAAGCTACACCAAGTTAGGGTATGTGTACCTAGGAAGTCTAGAAATGTGATGAGGATTCTGGAAGTGTAGAAATCTTGTCAAAAACTACTATAGATGACTAAGACACCCATGATGGCGTATTACTCCCACTGTTGTTTTTCAGGGAAAATGTAGTCTTCATATGTAAGAACTGAATTTGAAGGAATCTCAAAAAAATATGCTTGGGAGGACTAAGACGCCCAAGATGGCATATTAGTCACATACTGAATTTCATAAATTCTAAATGTGGTCGTAATCTCCAAGGTTTTCACTTGCTTCTCCTCTAATCTAAGGTTATGATACTTTCGGATTCAACTTGTAGGTGAGTTTACGTGAAGATGACAACTTTGTAATGCAACTTTGTAACTTGGAAACTTTTCACTTCAAGTGATCTTCAAGTCTTCAACCTAAATCAGGAATTGCAAATATGAAAGAGGGGAAAACTTGCTGATTTTTAGTAATTGGGGGTTTTCCCTTGTAGGTAATTAAACTAAATGATGAAATCAATGAAATGGAGCATGAAATAAAAAATATGTAAATGATATTACCTTGGATGCTTTCTTGTGAACCAAATCAATAATTTACCATGTATGGCCATGAAGAATCTAGATCTTAGATCCTTGGATATGATGTGAACAATGGTTGCAAATAGATATTCAATGCTATATCCACAATCTTAGCTCAACAACATGAATGGATGCACTAAACCCTTGACATGAAGCTTGAATCTTGATGATGGCTTGAAATGCTTGATGAATTTATCTTGAATGCATAAACTTTCCTTAGGAATGAATACTTGAATGCTTGTTATCTTATTATGAGAAAATGAGAGAGAACCTTGTATTTATACTTATTCATGCTTATTATCTTGAAATTACCCTACACCAAGCTGACATATGAAATCCCAAAAAAAATCCAAGGAGGACTAAGATGCCTTAGGTGGCATCTTATTCCCAAGGTTCAAATCTTAGGGCATGGACTCCATAAAGGGACCTTTTCAAGTACATTCAAAATCAAGGTCCCAAGGCCCATGCAAGACAAAGACGTCGTAGGTGTCTTCTTTTTGATAAATTAAGGACAACCTATAGATAGAATCATAAAATAATCATTTATCTTTCGAAATTTATCTAGATTTATCATTAAAATTTGTAGTTTATTAGGATTCTAGATACAAAATAGGACCAATTGAGCCATAAATAACCAGAAATAAAGCAATCCAGGGCCAAACAAGTGCGAAAATGCAAGGTTATGTATTTTACTACACTACATGACCTCTTGTAATAAATCTACGTGAAGTAAAAGAAGGGGTGCTTAATGCATAAGGTGAGATACCCTCCTTACATTGTCTCGCATAGGGTCTGCTTGAAAGCCGATAGTCATGCGACCTTGACTTGGAGAAAGGAGGAAGAGAAGCATGCTCAAGGTTCTTATTCCTCCTCTTTCACTGTCCCACCTATTGCTTCCTCTCATCTTGCTACGATGTCATCAAATTCCAATCCTAAGTGATTGATAGAGAATCCTATGGTGCCCGCTTGATGAATGCCCAAGTGTCTAGTGCTTGAACTTGCCATTCTACCTATGATTCCTAGGCACATTTGGCATGGTAAGGGGAAGGCTCCCCATGGGAATTCCTCTATCTCTCGATCTCCACAACCTCCTACCACTCCTATAGTCAATGGGAAGAGGTTTGTTGCCAAGGCGTTAGACCTAACTCCCCCCATTGTTTCTCCAATCTTTGCCCCATCTCCCCTCCTGTTCCTATCTAGGAGTCTCTCCCTCCACCCAAAATGACTATGATGGACACTTTGATGCCCAAGTAGGACCCTTATTTTACATCTCAGCTCCCAACCTCTAGCTCTTGGTGTCACAAGAACTGCCTTGCATGTGAGCGCAAACATCTGTGAAAGGATCTAGCCACTAAGAAGGCTACTTTGCACAAGAAAGAAAAGGATTCAATCAATCACCCTTGTTTCAAGGCCTACTATTGTGTCTTCCTCTCCTATCCCCTCTACTTCAATTTAGTTAGCCTCGATGCTACACCTAGCTACTACTATGAGCATAAATGCCACTAACCCTAAAAAGGTGTAGGTGTTTATTACTTCTTTGATCGAGCTTCCTCTTTTGATGTCCCTCATAGACATCCCACTCTTCTCAAAGCCCGTGGACATGCCAAATAATTTTTGGTGTATGTTGTAGTATTTTCCTCCTCCTCCATGCCTTTTGCTTCATATGTGGGGGTCTTGTAACCTCTGATGGAGTGGAAGATGGAAGAAGGCCTTGCAAGCAATGGGGGTTAGAAGAGGAGTCTGCCTTCTTCAAAAGGTGGTTTTGCATTATCATGTGTCATCCTTGTGACATAGGAAGCTTTGGTGTCCCCGAAGATCATCACTACTCCTAAGTCACTCAGTGAGCCTAGCAATGAATCTTGGGGGTTGCCTCCCTCGTTTGATGAGGTAACATGTAACTATGATGAAGCACATGTTTAACTCTTTGGATAAGGCCCTAACCCTTTCATTGATCTTTATGAAATCACTGACCTTTAACCCATAGGAACTGAGTAGAGGAGACCCCAAAGTGTCTCCTTCCTTATATCTTATTGTGGGAGGGTTAGAGGGTTCCCCCATTGACATTCCACCTTTGTAGGTTCATTCATCTTCTCTTTATAATGATTTCGATTAGTACGCCAATGACCTCCTAGTTGACGAGTGTTGATGACTGTTAAGGGGGATTCATCTTTTTAACCTTTAGATTATATGTGTATGTTGTGTTGTGTTGTGTTGCCCCATACTTGCATTATATGTTTTTAGATGACCTTTTTCACCCTCGTAGGTGCCTAGATATGGGTATGTGCAAGATCATCATGGAAAAAATAGGCCCTTAAGTGGCAAAAAATTCAGAAAAATCAGTGTTAGGCAACTTGATGTAAAAATTTGAATAAGCTATCTATATTATTTCAAAAATATGTAAGAATAGAATCTATAGAAAATTGAATGTAGTTTCTAAACTACTAGGTTTATTTAAAAATAAATAAAATCTATTTGGTGAAAATTTAAAATTTCAAAGTAGTAGTACTTAAATTTCAAGGAAAAAATAAGAAGTAGGTGTATGTCTGACCACCCTAACCATAATAAAATGATAATATTTTTTTATAAGATTTTATATATAAGTAGAGGACTCATGTCTGGATGTGATGCATATTTTTTTGTAATTTTTTTCCAAGTAAATAATTAATTATGAATTTTTTATTATAACATTTAAAAAATATAAAAACTCATATGTTTGACCACCTTAACTTGGTCAAAACTTCACGATTTTTTTTTTTAATCCTATAGTATGTAAAGCATAGAATGTGATGCATGTTTTAAATTCAAAAATGTAATATTGTTTAAAAGTTATAGATGTTTTTCAATTAGCCTATCGATTAGGACTTTAGTCATAATTCTAATAGAAAATGAATAATATTTATTTATTAAATTCAAATTAAATCATAATTTATATTGGTGGAAAGGTGAGAATCTCCTTTAAAAACTTTGTTCTTTCATCAATTTTGGGTAAAAAAATCATCACCACATACAAAATACATAATATTTCCACTTTTTGGCCCATCATGATCCTGCATGTACCCATATAGGAGTGATTATGTGTTGTAAAACTTCCTCTCTTTGTGGTGTCATTCTTCCTCTATTATGTGTATTGATTTTGACAAATTGGGGATGTTTCAAAGTGTTGGGGAATTTTAGGCTTCCCTTACATGATCCATTTTTTTAATTTTTACTTGGTTTTCTCATGCATTCTTAACATGGTCTAATATACTAGGGGGTTGATGACAATTCATCTATATAATATTACTATACTTATTTATATTTATGAGTAGATCTAACCCTAAAATATTAGATTTCCCTTGTACCCTTTGTTTGTGATGTGATTTTCTCTTTTTACAATGTTCATATCTTTCTCTTTTTTCTTGATTTGTGATGTTGTGGTATTCATGTGTTGTCCCTTCTGTGTGCAACAATGTTACCATGGTGATATCTTTCTATGTTCTACAAGTCACAACATGACTTTTTCATTTTTTATTTTCTCTCCCTAAGATGCCACATGCCTTGTGTTTAGCACATGCCATATAAAAGGGAGGCTACCACATTACTTTGATTTTCAAAAAATTCATTTAGTGGTCAATGAATCTTTTCTTGAAAATATTTTCATTTTTTTTTTTTAAATTGCATTCTCAACTTAGACCTCTAGAGGAATGTGTTTCCTTTGTCATGAGTTTGCAACGAAAGAACTTGAAGAAATTTCCTCTGAGGAGGGAGAAACTTCTCCTATGGGAGAAGCCTTGACCTTCCCCTTGCATGGTGGAATTTTCTTCCCTTTGAATACCTTGATGAAGTGAACACCTTTCAAAAGAATTAATTGATGTTGAATTGATTTGAGAAAAACACACTCACTTGCAAACAACAAATCCCTTGAGTGGACCCCTCTTCTTTTGAGGGGTTCCTAAGGGACCCCTTTGAAAGCTCTTTCTTCAATTTTTTGACTATTTGCATGACTATCTACTTGTTTTCTTATGTGGCCGCTTTTTGTTTTCTACCATGTTGCTTTGCAGGTGCACCTATGAAGTTGCTTTCAAGTAAAACTCTATAGATTCCACTTACATGGAGCTTCCTTTAAGAGAGAGTACTTGGGGGCACCTTCTTTGCAAGGTTGAGGACTTGTGAAGCACTTGCATCTTATGGGATCTATCCACCATTGGTCTACCAGCCTTCATTGTAATTTTCTCAAATTTGTAGTTCTGAGAAGTTGCAAAGTCCTTTGTTCGAACCTCCTCAGGAGAGAGTACCTATGGAATTATTTTCCTACCTTGCACTTTTTTGACTCTTTTGAAAAACCAACCAGACCTTCAGGGTAGCCTATGGTTTTTCCAATTCCAATGGTCAAAAACCTTAAAGAGGGTGGGCCAATGAATGAGAGAGAAATTAAGTTACCCTACTACACTTCGAGCTCTGCAAAACCCGAGAGGGTAATCCCATAATGTATTTATAACACTCTTTCACAATACTTCCACATGCATTGCATATTAAGAAAATATATTCTCATTTATTGTTGAATAGATGAAATCATTAAAGAAGTTGGAAATTCCTTCAATGATTAAGCAACTAAAAGCTAATAATTCTCATAAAACAAAGGAAAGTCAATTGGAATTTATATTGATGAATGATTATCACACATCAAACACGAAAAGCATAGAAAATGCATTCAAAACTTTAATATTAGTGCCATATTTTAGGGCATGGAGTCAAAACAAAGAAAACTAAACTACAAGGAAAATTTAATCCTGAACATCCATAATCTTTGCAATTTCCTTACAATTTCAAGATTAGCACCAAAAATCCTATGACTACATACCAAATCCAAATGAAACAAGCATGAATCAATGTCTTAACTAAAGAATTTAACTCAATCCATTAGATCATAGCAACAATCAAATCACATGTTAGAGTGAGAGACAAAGAAAATTAGTGAATAAATCCTTGATCCAAACCCATTAATAATTCATGCACAATATCAAAATGGAGAGACAATAGGCATGAGAGATTAGAATTTATATTCAAGTATTCTCAGAAGCCACATAATTGAAAAAAATTACTCATCTAACCCAAAGCCTAAGCTATAGACTTAAAATGTATTTTTGTGTTCTCACTATGTATTTTCCAAATCTAGAATTTGACAAAGGACCTCCTAGCAAATAGCCTTGAATTCCTTTTATACAATAAGGATAAAAAATGCTTAAGGTTATTTGCAAATTACATCTCACTTGAATTTGGCCTTCATTTTAGAATAAATTTCACTTCATTTACACCCTAGGTGGTTAAATCTACACCTTCATTTGCAAAAGAAGATTTAACACCGAATTGTTTTGCCTTTATGGGAAAATAAACCTTCATTAGTAAAAGTAATTACCTAGCCTCTCATTTTCCCATGCACAATCACATTTTTACTTGTAGAATGTTTGTACTCCTCAACTCTCCTTTTATTTTATCTTCAAAATTTTCCCTTTCACGGTGAAGACATTTTTAAAAATATTTCACTTTGGGCCTTAATGAAAATATTTTCCCACAAAAGCTTCATTTATCCTCTTCATTGACTGTAGAAAAAATCACTTCCCCAAAAAATATTTGATACACATTTTATAAGGGAGGTCCTTTAAACATGCTTTCCACCATATATTTATCTTCTAATAATCTTGGAATTTTAAATATTTCACTGAGGCAATAAAAATTCACTTGTGCCCTTTATATTTTAACCTCATGTTTAAAATCTTACCTTCAACATTGAAAATAAAATCACCCATTTATATTTCACCATTTATTTTAAAAGAGTTTTCTTTTAAAACCATTGGGCCTCTTTTAAAAGTATACCCATATGTTCCTTTAACAAGTTCACCAAACATTTCTCCCAACATCACTCACCCATAGTACATCACACATTGAGTGAGAAAATGGGAGATCAGACCCATGATGGGCGATGAACACCATCACTAAGTCATAGTGTATCGTTGGTTCAACTTGTAAATAGAAGAGAAGATAGGCGAGGGAGATGAGGGAAAAACCCTAATCTCTCTATTTGTAGGTTTGTTTGGCAATGGTGGCAGAGCATCCTATGTAATTTCTCCACTGGCTATGGTGCCCCAACTCAAACAAATACTACATCAAGCCCCTTTCAAGAAGGATGCTAGTAAAGGTTCTAGAGGCTGACACTACCTTTTCACAATACATTTTCTTGAAAGTTGCTAAGACCTTTCCAATAGATCCATTATTTGAATAGGCAAAAGACTCATGTGTAGTGTAGAAATGTTTTGGGACATATAAATGACCCTTTGATGATGTGCAATGGTTTATTTATCTTCTAAAAACACTTCATCATACAATTTGGACTTGTTCTTTGAGATTATAATTAGCTATGATGTGTTCTCTAACTTTGATGACCTCTTTAACTAGCTCCAGGCTGCTTATATTTGCAAAAATAATCTTATTTACCTTATACTCTATGCGCCATCTTGTGATATGATGCCATGCTCAAGTGTTGTTCAAGCCTCCTTTTGAATCCCTCCCTCATTGCATTGCTTTGGCTCTCCTCTATCCTATATGCATGCAGTGTATTCATACCCTTGATCTTCTCCCATTCAATGCATAAAAAGTCTATGATTGCATTTCCTTTTTAGTTTCTTAAGTTTTTTTAACAGATTTGATGGAGGCTCCTTGCTCTGTAAAATGAATTTGAGCCCCATCATGCTTTGATGGATGTGCATACCCTGCCATGTGGTTTGATGGTTGCTTAAATTTATATATTGCTTAAAAATTACTCAAGCCTTTTCAATGTATCTATTTTGTGCATTGGTTACACTTATGGCATCCCATGTTGATGTATGGAGCTCTCCCTTAGTAGGCACTATCAAGAAACACAACCACTCGATTGGTCATGCCAAAAGTTCCCCTAGTTCGATCATCTTTCAATTTGTTCAATGGTGTCATGTTGCTCATTCACAGATCACTCTCATTTTCTCCATGCTCTATGCTATGATGGTTGTTTGTGCCCTACTCCAATACCATTATGCAACTAGTAATATTTTAAAAGTTGGGCCAACACTTCACCAAATATCCTTGACCCCTTCATTAAATCTCCTACATTCCTCAAGCATGTTTGAACCTATTGTTTCATAAAATGTTTCTTTATTTCATTGATAAGCCCTATCAAATACTAGCATAACAGGATTGCATAGAGTAGTCTATATGTAGAGGGGGCAACCAATGTCAGCCTTGATGAATATGAACTTGTAGAAGGAGACACAACCCAATGAGCTTAGAACAACCAAAGGTATTTAAATCCAACCAAGTGCCAAACATATTGGTTGATTCAGGTGAAGATCACTTAGTTCCCTAGCTTCTAATGATTTAGAGTACACTCCCCTTCTCTTTTATTTAAAGTATCTAGAGCAACATTGCCTTGTGGACTTGAAGAAATATTTTCTATATCAACAGTTAAATTTGCATTAGATGGAACATTTCCCTAGGTTTCTTTATTTCTTCTTCTTTTGAGGAGAGTTTTGACATCCATTCAGCCTCAATACTTTGCACTTTTCTTCACCAGTAAAATCTTTCACATTCATTCATATTAAACAAAGCACTTCACAATTATAACATCAACTCCCCCATCCTTCTTGTTTTGATGGATGTCTTCAACAACAAAAGCTATCATATAGGTGATTTGTGATTTATTTTGGTACTTGGTGTAAGAATATGACCTTCTCGTTCATTATAAATGAATTAATTTCCTCATTTGTAATGTTGCAACACTTAGAAGCCCAAAACAGTAATAGGCATGTTGGGCCCGCATGTGGGCCCAACTTTTTTTTTTCATTTTGGAACAATTTTTATACTCAAATTGATATGATATTACTTTTGAATGCATCTTGATGTGGAAATATGAAATGGGAAATTATCATAATTCATTTCTTAGGACTTTGTGTTGTAGTAAAAATTGGTCAAGTTGGATCTGGAATCAACCTGGAAAGCTAGGTAGACGACCTCATGAAGTCATGAAAAAATTATAAGAATGTAGGCATCTGACCTAGGAATGGAGTGAAAAAGATGGTTCAACAAAAGAGATCATGAGGTGAAAGGTGTTCACTATCAAAATTGCTCAGTTGAACCTTTTGCAACAATAGCCTGTTCAAAACTAATTAAAACCCACCAAATCACCATTTTGAAAAAAATATCAAATCAACTCTAGGCGAGCTACCATTGGACACAGTAGATAATTTTGGTACACTAAGCATGTGTGCAAGAATAATTTTCTTGAATTATCATTCATCAAAATATACTAAAGGTTAAAGTTGACCTCCTTGAAACACTGTCAGAAATGCAGATGCAAAACTAATCAAATTGTATTTGCTTTTGGCCTAGAAAAATATCAAATCAGATCATGATACTCTAAAACCTAAAATTGGAGCACATTGAATTATAGAGAATGGACAACAACAATCTTTTTATCTTGATGATCATCCAATTGAGAAATACAATTTCAAACATAAGGCTACTTTGCAAAACTAAAAGTTTGCAAACAGTAGAGATGTGCCAAAACCCTCCAACTTCGCTTTTCAAAACCCTATCAAAACTTATTGTGGGAAGTGGAAAATTGATATGCCTTCTCACATAGGTCACAAGAGTGGGTCCACGAAGGGATTTTTCACAAAAATAAATAGGCACCAAATTATGACCCTCTAAAGTAGGTCACATGGGAAGATTCTTTAGGGGTAATTCAAAGAATGTAGAGGCAAATTTTTGATATAGGCACTTCAAATTTTCCAAATTTGAAAGTCCCAATAGTGGCTACGACTAGGGATGCATGTCCCCTATGGGAATAGCAAGAATCTAGATCTCTGGTGATTAGACCAAATGTTGAGTCCATTAAGTGCTCTCAAACAACTCATTTATTCAACCTCCTTTTTAAAACTCACTTGGTGACCCCAGGCCACCAAATGAAAAGGGAAATGAAATCTTACCTCTGTCAAACACAAATATAATAAATCAATTGATCCCCTTCAACTCATGCTTTCCTCTTTCAAACACCAAAAACATGACTAACTATGCGCTTGCAAACACAAGAGTTAGGCTACCATTGAACAAGTGGAAACTAGATCCTTGCTTAGCTTTGTCATCTAGTGGCAACCAAATCAAATAGACCACATCATTGCCACTCTCTTCATTTTATGATTTTGTATCAAGTGGAAACATTTGAGGATAGTGATCAAAAGCATGTGAAAACACATTCTTAGCACATTTCCTGACCCCTTCATAATGATTGTGGTTAGAGGAGATATCATGGCTGAAAAACAACATGCAATCCTCTTGTGTGCTGAGAAAATATTTCTCATTCCTCTATATATCCTCCAACTAAGTTGCAAAAAAAATCAATTTGTTGTGATCCAAGCATCACAACCCAAACACATTATCATGTGTTTCAAGATTCTAAAAATTAGGTTTATCAACACCAAATGTACCTTCACCTTCATTCAAATCATGGCAATCAACAAATATTTCAGCATCCAATGCACAAGCAGTGATTTCAATCTCAAGTTCATTCTCTAGACCACTATGCAATTCCATTTGGAATGTCTAAAAGAAAAAATTAGATAATTCAGAATTTAACCCTAAGCAAAAAATTTCACATTGATCTTCATGTTCAATATTAATCTCCTCAATATCAATATCAATACCTGAATCATTTTGAATGCTATCACTTGCAGGATCAACAAGGTCAACAAAAAGACCCTCATATGTACTATCAACTTCATGTGCACTTTTAATTGATAGGCATATTGACCTATGTACCAAAAACTGACTGATACCTAAAATTTTTTCATCAACAATAAAGCTAGAGCCTTCATTCTCTTTCACACTGATGCACTCTTCATTCAAAGAAAACATGTACATTTTCACACTGTGAAGATGAGAAATAACATCAAATAAAGACCCACATTCAATTTCATATTGACTAACATCATACCCATTGTCATTTGCACTATATGGATTCTCTACTCATTGATCAAGAGATTTTTCAATGTCAAGATAATCTGAAAGTACTTCAAATAATTTCACATTATCAATAGGGAATGATGTTGATCCTAGATCTAGTATTTGTCACAATGCATAATGTGATCATCATCCTTTTCATGTATATCTGACATCCTAATCTCTACTTCACACAAGAAAGCATGAACAACAGGGACATAAGTAAGTTCATCAACATCTTTACCATTTCTAGTACTATGTCTACAATTAGCAAATTGAACTCCTTTTCAAACTATAGAAGAAGTAAGGTATGTGTAGTAGAGGTGATTAAGTTTTCCTAAGTAAAGTTTTAGTGTTTTCATCTTGAGAGAATTGGTATGAGATTAGGTTCTATGATCTATTTGGGATTTTTGTTGCTCAAGTTAGTTGTAGTTATTGGGATTGGATTGTTTCTCTTGTGGGTCTTAAGTATAGAACCATTTTAATTATCTCTCTATTGGCTTTCAAGAAAATTGGAAAAGTTGGTGCATTATTTCCACCTATTAGGAGGTCTAGCTTGCTAAGTGTGTTTGAATGTTGTGAAGACAAAGTTGAGCAAGAATCCATCACTTCTCCTGAGATTTCAAAGGGGAAAAGGAGGGATAGGGGCCATAAAAGTGGTCAATTGTGTAGATTACATACCGCTTGAGGAATAGGACCCTTCAAGGTGAAGTGGTCAAATGCAAAGGAAAGGAATTGGTACTACCAATGAAGAAGGCCAAAAAGAAGAAGAGTCATAGGGCCTACCTAGGTAAGTACAACTCTCCTATTGTTCTTTCAAAATCTCCTTTGGATGTTGAAGCTGGTGATGATTCAGACTATGGCCATTACTTACATTCCCTGGTGCCATATGGGAGTTCTAATGATGATGTGCTGGTTGTTATGCCTTGCATAACCACCACATTTAGTTCTAGAACAAAATAGGTCCCCCTTTTCCTTTTGTCTTCTTTTCCTTTGGTTATTTTGTTTTGACCTTTAGAATTCTTTTGTTTTCCTCCTAGCTTCATCTTTTGGTCTATCTGATTTGATTTTGGTCTTGTCTCATCTTGAGTTGGTTTTCTTCTAGCTAGTAAATTGAATGAAATAATCACAAACAATCTTGTATTTCATTATGATATATTTATATGCTTCTCGAGACTAATGGAGATCTTGTTTCGTAGGATCAAATCGTGCACTTGGTGATACTTCCCAAGGAGCTCAGTTGGGAGGCATTCCCCAATCTAGTTTGTCACAAAAGACCTCTAAGAAGAAAGTCCGAAAGACCTTGCAATTTTCTTGCCAACTACCAGTGTGTTTTATCCATTGGAGGCTCTTTGGTCGCCCTTTGGTGCAACATAGCAGGCTTGGGGAGAGTGTTTTGTGTTCTCCATGAGGTCTCAACGAAGGGAGCTTGTCTCGCTGAAATGATACGAGTCACCAAAAGATGATGCCTTTGGTGAAAGGTTTGGTCGATATGCTAAGGTCTCTTCGAAGTGCTCTCGGCTTGGCGAAAGGAAGCTTCAGTCGGTGTAAAGCCTCACTGACTAAAGGGAGTCTCAATGAAGTTAGGTGATGTCGGCATAAAGGATGTCATCGGGGAAATAAGGTCCAGCTCACCGTGAGGTCCTATCAAACGAGTTAGAAAGAAGGGTTTGCCGAGATGTCTCAGGGAAGGTGTCTTAGTCTCCATGACATAAAGAATTGTGACTTCGGAGTGTCTCGGTGAAGGAAACATGCGATTGATGAAAGGTCTCGACGAAGGGGGATAGTCTCACTGAAAGAACAAAATGAACTCGGGGGAGTACAAATAACATCGCCAAAATTTCTCACTGACCTGATGGAAGTCTCCCCAAGAGTTTTTCACAAGGCCAAGCTTGGGGAGAAGGATTTACCATCACTATGAGGTCTTGCCAAGAGAATAGAGTCCCACTAATAGGTATGTGGCCCTGATGGGACTCCTGACTAAAGAGTTTGCATTCGACATGACCTCTTGCCAACATGCTGAAGTCTTGTCGATAGTGGTAGATTTGAAAATGAAGAAGGATATCGGTATGACCGATAGGAACTCGCCATGACCCCTAGCCGATAATGAAGTCTTGTCGATGTTTTTTGTGGTATTGATATGGCTCTTGCAACCCAATATGAGGTCTTACCAATAGTTCGAGGTCATTCCTATAACTATTGTAGAATTTAATTGCATTGGGGAGACACCAATGGTGTCTCACCGACATGCAATTCATTCTAGACAATTGCTAACTACCTGAGAATCTTGTCTGGAGCATGTTGACCAATCAGGGGGAGCAAGGAGGGCAAACCACTGACAATTTGACTGATTGACTACCTCTGAGAAGGAGCTTGATAGAATGAAAGAGACATGAGCTTACTCTGTGAATGCACCGATGGGGCAGCTGAGGTGATAATGTTTAGATCTAAAGGGAGGTTTGATGCTGCTTCTAGGGATGGTCAACATTGAAAGAAGAATCTAGAGTGGGGAGAAAGGCATAAAAGAGAAAATAAACAACCACAAGTCATAGGGGACAACTATGAGGTCTGTTGGTGAGGGGTAAATTGGTATTAATGGTGATGATCTGAGAATTCAAGGCAGCCCTTCAAAGGAGTTGGAAAATGGACATGAAGGCAGGAGAGTTAATGTTATAGCTACAAAAATATCTAACTCTCTTTAAAAGATCTAAGGGTCGACCCTCCTACGATCAATAGATATTTTATAAAACCGTAAATCAAAAGCCAGTGCATTCTTTTTGTACACTCTATATATATGGCATTCTGGCCCCTTTGTAAAAGGTTAGAAGGTTGACAGTTTGAAGTGAGAGATATAGATAGAAGTTAGAAGAATTTTAGCAGAAATAGAGGAGAGAGAGTTGTATCCTGATTCTCTACAATGGGAGCTCCTTTTTGTCTTCTTGGTTAGGAGTTAGATTAAGCATAGACTGTAATGTATTTCTTAAGTTCTCTTAGTGTAGATGCAAACAATCTAAAATCATAGATTTTTCTATACACTAGTGATTGTGTGAGCTTTGTAAATATTGCTTATCTTTTTCACTAACAGTAGAAGCAATCAAATTTCAATCTACTTCTCATTGTGTTCCTGAATGGTATTTGTCTTAAGTTAATCATTTGATTTGTAAATTCTTCAAGGAATGAAATGTTATTTTGTGTTTTATTTAAAATGGTAACTAGTACTATGTTGTAGAAATCAGCATTGTGAATGAATGCAACTGCGTGTTAATCACAAGTTGATTTTGTTCTTCAATTTTAGTTTACAATTCCTTGATGGATAACAAGTCTAGTTAAGATAGATGAATTATCATTCTTTTCAATACCAAAGCCTCGATCTATCTTTTTTTGTTTCTTTGAAAACCCTAATTAGAGTAGGTTTATGTTCATGTTTGATCCTAGAATTATCCAAAAGCTCAACACCAGCAAGCCCCTTGAACATTATAGTTCACATCAATCACTGAGTGAAATCAGCATAGTTGAGACCCAACTACAAGGACCTTGGGAGTTAAGATATCCATGTGATCATCTTTCTCTTTCAGGAGAACGTAATAGCAATATCCTGTTTAAATGTTGTACCATTTGGACCATCAACACTAGTGATACCTCCAATCACATCAAGGACAAGGAGTGGTCAAGAATTTTCAAATTTTGACAACTCTAAATAGGGTCACCTCCTAATTTTAGTTTTTGATCAAACCATGGTCTTTGCATAGGAGTTATTTGTTTTCATATGTCTGTAATTTTTCTTTCATGTTGATGTGGATGGTCTTCAAGATAATGACTTGAATCATTTTTTTTCAAACAATGAATGTTGTGACAATGATGGCTAATATCTTGCACATGGTTCTTGCCTTTTGTCCTCCCCTGTTCTTTAATGATTACATATGAAACCACCTAGGGAGTCCTTTGAAGAGTTAGTTAGAATTAGGTTTTTGAAATGAACTCAAATGCAAGTGAAATTGTAATTCAGTCAGATGCTTGTTACTCCCTTGTTTATATCAAGGGAATTTCAAGGCTAAAGAGAGAGAGTTTAGAATTTTGAGTCTAGACATGATCATAGTAGATCCTAAGCTCTAAATAGTAGAATATAATGTAAATATATACCCTAGTAGATATATTAGAAGCAATTCTAAGATGAAAGTTATATTGTGTATGAATCTTAAATGTATTTTACAAAGAAATACCAGAAATGAAGAAGAATTTTAGTTTCAGCATATTTCTCTCCTATGTATTTTCTTCCAAGTTATGAATGAATATTGTTAATGACATTCATTTGTCTATTGTCATTTGCACAAAATGTATGAATTTTTTGTATTCTTTAGTTCAATGAATTGATTAAATGCTGAAACGAGCTCATTAGTTTGTGATAAAAGAATATACGATTTAGTAAGGAAGTGATATTCTATAGACATAGTAAGTTAGATGTTACAAAGCGAAACTCTAATGGTCCACTAATTTTTGAGATTCAATAAAAAAATGTATTACTGATTGATTACCAGTTGTAACTTATTTTCTAACTTAGATAAAGAAATGATTATGTTGTTAGTTTATCTTAAGGACAGTTGAGATAGTATTGAATTGAGCCTAGGATTTAAGATGAATAATGATTCAAAATACTTTAAATTACAATGTCCCAACTCTAAGTATGAAGGCACACTCCTTGAAATAAATAAAACTTCTAGTTAAGGTTTTTCAAGCTTTTGATTTAAGGTAATTTTCATGGAATTGTGCATCTGTGTGATGAAATTCTCGTGAAAAAGTGTGAAATATTAGGAGTAGATATGGGATTACCTTCCTTGGGTCTCACAGAGCCTAAGGAGAAGAAGTGAAGTAGTAATTACTCTACTTAAGTGTTGGCCAATCCTCAACCTAGCTGATAATTGGGTTGTGGCAAGCTCATAGGTAAGGATTGAGATTAATTTTGGTTCTAAAAAAATAACTAACACATATAACACAAATCTTCATTTTCTGATACACTCTTTTCATTCTTGTGTATCATGTTTTGATTCTCTTCAACAAGGAAGCTATTATCCTTATTTTGAGACACCACATTTTGTGCATAATTACTCTAGGTTCCTTCAACAATTTTTATCCAATCAAGCACTTGGTCGAGGCTAAGAGGCTTCAATTTCATTGGCAAGGCACTCAACATAGAATCATAGATTTCAAAAAATAGATATTTGAACATTGAGTCCTCAGGTTTGAAATTTATGGGGACTTTCAACAAGGAATCCAAAAACTTGAGAAAAAATCACATAGTAATTCTCCTTGGAGTCTTTTCATTTGAGACAACCCCTGAACAAAAGATGTTTGATCAACATTGCTCAAATATTGTTAACATTTAAAATAGATCTCATTAGGATCTATAGATTGTGATGATGGAGAAATCAAAGCAACAATCTTACCATCTTGAAAAGAACTTCCATTATCTAATCCATGAGTTTAATTTGCATGAGATGTATTAGGATGACCAACACTCACAACCCTATCTTTTGATCATTGAATATCTCAAATTGTTCTCAATATCCATAGCTATGTGATATGCTTGGTGCAGTGTTGTAGGCTCTTTATCTCTTAATAGGTAGCTCATCTTATTATCAAATGCACCAAGATAGACAACCAAACACTCAACATCATTTGTTTTCATATTCTCAAGGATCTCTCTTATGATCTTTGAAAAATTGAGATTAAAAGAGGGAACTAACTCATCTTGTCCTTTCTCCATGTTCATGAACTTTTTCCTTATTAAGAATAGATCAATCCTTTCACCAAAATACTCCATGAACACCACTTTTAACTCTTCCTAGGAATGGATAGATGATGTTGGTAAATAAGAGAACCAATCTCTTGCATCTCCTCTTAAGGACTGAACAAATAATTTCATGGTCACATCTTTGTGATCTACCTCATAGTCATCCATCATATTATTGAACTCTTGTAAATGTTTATTTGTTTATTCAGACTTATCATTGATGAATCATGGTAATTTATTTCTAACTTTAGCTATAATGTCATTTGGGTAGCCACTAGTGCCATAGAATTGATGGCTCTGTACCTTCTAGTGCTAAAGATTATTTGACAATTTGGTTGGGATTGATCACAAACCATGGTTGTACTAGCAACCATACCAGGATGCATATATTGATGCATTTTGACATGCCTCTTTCAAAATTAAAATATCAATTCTATAGTTAATCATGCATTTCCCTATCTCTAGCTTTTATCATGACCTCAAAATATCATATTGTATAATTTAAATGCATCTAAGCCTAAGATCTATTTAGTGGGAAAATTTAAAACAAACATACTTCTCCAAAACAATACATAGGATACAACTTACAATTCCAAAGTATGCAAACTTAATTGTACTATATTTTCCATTTTTTAGTACTAATCACTAAATAGGGAACAAAAAAAATTTAAAATCTTTAAATATTGTTTTCATACAAAATTTTCTCGAAAACCGAAAGTGAAGAATACTTGGAAATGTTGTAGTAGCCGCAAATTGTTCTTCCTGACTGGATATATTGTAGATCTATAATTGTATTCACTTCTTCATTAAGTTCTTTTAACAAAGTCACCACCTCTCTTCTTAGAGGACTTAACTTCAACCAATATGAAGCCCTTTCATAGATAAATTTCTTTAGAGTTCCTTTCACTAGTAGAGCACCACAAATTGTGAAACTTTTAGGTTTAATACAACAATTTATTTCTCCAGGGTTGTAATTTTTCAAGATTTGAACCAAATTCAGATTAGAAAATAAGTTGACTCTATGAATTATCAATCTGCATTTGGAGATTCAAAATTCTCCCTAGCAGTGTCACCATTTTGTTGACTCTTTTAAAAAACAAACCAAATCTTTAGGGTAGCCTATGGATTTTCCTCTTCTGATGGTTAGTATTGTTAAAGAGGTTGGTCTAATGAACAAGAGAATTAAATTAATCTCTCCTCCTACACTTCGAGCTATGCAAAACTTTGGAGTGTAATCCCACAATGTATTTATAACACTCTTTCACAATACTTCCACATGCATTGCATATTAAGTAGATATATTCTCATTTATTGTTGACTAGATGAAATATTTAAAGAACTTGGAAATTCCATCAAAGATTAAGCAACTAAACACTTAGAATTGTCATAAAAAAAAGGTAGGTTAAATGGAATGTATATTGATGAATGATTATCTCAAATCAAACACTAGAAGCATAGGAAATGCATTCAACACTTTAAGATTAGTGCCATATTTTAGGGAATGGAGTCAAAACAAAGAAAACAAAATTACAAGGTAGATTTAATCATGAACATCCATAATCTTTGCATTTTCCTTACAATTTATAGATTAACACCCAAACTCTTGTGACTACTTACCAAATCCAAATGACACGAGCATGAATCAATGACTTAACTAAAGCATTTAACTCATCCATTATATCAGAGCAATAATTGAATCATATGTTAGAGTGAGAGACTAAGATAATTAACAAATAGATCCTTGATCTAAATCCATTAATAATTCACGCACAATATCAAAATGGAGAGAAAATAGGCTTGAGATATTAGCATTTATATTTAGGTATGCTCAAAAGCCACATAATTGACAAAATTTACTCATCTAACCCAAGGCCTAAGCTACATAATTAGAATGTATTTCTATATTCTCACTATGCATTTTCCAAATCCAAAATTTGACAAAAGACCTCTTGCCAAATAGCCTTGAATTCCTTTTATACAATAAGTAGAAAACAACCTTCAGATTGTTGGTAAATTTCATCTCACTTTAATTTGGCCTTCATTTACACCCTAGGTGGTTAAATTTACACCTCCATTTGCAATAGAAGATTTTCCACCAAATTGTTCTACCTTCATGGGAAAACAAACCTCCATTAGTAAAAGTAGTTACCCAACCTATCATTTTCCCATGCACTATCATATTTTTACCTGTAGATTTTTTTACTCCTCAACTCTCCCCTTTTAATAAATTTCCTTTTCACGGTGAAGACATTTTTAAAAATATTTCACTTTGGGCCTTAATGAAAATATTTTCCCACAAAAGCTTCACTTATCCACTTCATTTAATGTAGAAAAAATTACTTCCTAGAAAAATATTATATTCACATTTCATAAGGGAGGGCCTTTAAATATTCTTTCCAACATATATTTAGCTTTTAATAATTTTGGCATTTTAAATATTTCACCGAGTCGATAAAAATTCACTTGTGCCCCTTATATTTTCACTTCATGTTTAAAAGCTTACCATCAATAGTGAAAATAAAATCACCCATTTATATTTCACATTTTATTTTAAAATACTTTGCTTTTAAAACCATCAAGCTAATTCTTTTAAAACTATGCCCATTTATTCCTTTAATGGACCCACCAAACATTTCTCCCAACATCGCTCACCCATAGTGAATAACATGTTCAGTGGGAAAATAGGAGATTGGACCTACAATGGGTGATGAACACCATCACTAACCCATAGTGCATCATTGATTCAACTTGGAAATAGACGAGAAGATGATTGAGGGGTAATGAGGGAAAAAACCTAATCTCTCTGTTTGCTAGTTTGTTTGGAAATGGTAGCAGAGCATCCTATGTAATTTCTCCTTTAGCTATGGGGCCCCAATACAAAAAAATATTGCATCGATCCCTTTTGAGGAAGGATGTTGGTAAAGGTTTTGGAGGTTGAACCTATCTCTTTCCAATTCATTTGCTTGAAAGTTCCTAAGACCTTTGCAATATATCGATTATGTGCGTAGACAATAGCCTCATGTGCAGTGTATAAAGGTTTTGGGACATGTAAATGACCCTTTGATGATATATAGTGGTTGCTTTATCTTCTGCAGACACTTCATCACACAATTTTTTACTCATTATTTGAGTTTCTAATAAGATATGATGTGTTCTCTAACTTTGATGGCCTATTTAATTGGGACTAGGCTACTCATATTTTCAAAAATCATCTTATTTACCTTGTACTCTTTGCACCATCTTGTGATATGATTACATGCTCAAGTGTGGTTTGAGCCTCCTTTTGAATCCCTACATCATTGCATTTCTTGGGATCTCATCTATCATCTATGCATGCATTGCATTCATACCCATGAGATTCTTCCATTCAAAGTGCAAAAAGTCTATTGATTGCATTTTCTTATAAGTTTCTAAAGTCTTTTCAATAGATTCGATGGGCGCTCCTTGCTCTACAAAATGAATGTGAGCTCCATCATCCTTTGATGGATGGGTGTACCCTACCATGTGGTTTGACAGTTGCTTGAATTTATATTTTTCTTGAAAATTACTGAAGCCTTTTCAATGTATATATTTTGTGCATTGGCTATAGTTATGGCATCCCTTGTCAATGCATGGAGCTCTCCCTTAGTAGGTGCCATCAAGAAACACAACCACTCCATTGGCTGTGCCAATACTTCCCCTAGTTCGCACTTCTTTCAATTTGTTCAATGGCATCTTGTTGCTCATTTTCAAGACTCATTTTCTCCATGCTCTATGCTATGATGGTTGTTTCCGCCTTACTCCAACACCATTATGCAGCTAGTAATCTTTTAAAAATTTAGCCTGGAACACTTCTCCAAATAGCCTTGAACCCTTCATTCAACCTCCTTCATTGATCATGCATCTTTGAACCTATTGTTTCATACAATCTTTCTTTTTTTCACTAATAATCCCTATCAAAGACTAGCATAATGGGATTGCATAGAGTAGTCTATCTATAGAGGGAAACTAGTGTCAACCTTGATGAATACAAACTTGTAGAAGGAGATACAACCCATTGAGCTTAGATTAGCTAAAGGGATTTAAATCCAAGCAAGTTCCAAAAAAATTGGTTGATTCAAGTGAAAATCACTTATCTCCCTAACTTCTAATGATTTAGAGTGCATTACCCTTCTCTTTAATTTAAAGTATTTAGAGCAACATTACACTATTGACTTGTAGAAATATTTTCTATATCAACAATTAAATCTGCATTAGATGGAACAGTTCCCTGGGTTTCTTCATTTCTTCTTATTTTTAGGAGAGTTTTCACATCCCTAAATCCTCAATACTCGACACTTTTCTTCACCATTAAAATATTTTAGATTCATTCATATTAAATAGAGCACTTCACAATTATAACATCAACTTCCCCATCCTTCATGTTTTTATGGATGTCTTCAACAACAAAAGCTATCATATAATTGATTTGTGATTCACTTTGCTACCTGGTATATTCATATAACCTTCTGGATCATTATAAATGAATTACTAGCCTCATTTGTAATGTTGCAACACTTACAACCCAAAAATAATATAAAGCATGTTGGGACCCCATGTGGACCCAACTAAAAAAAAATCATTTTGAAAAAAAATTCATACTCAAATTGATCTAATATTACTTTGGAATGCATCTTGAGGTGGAAAAATGAAATGGTAAATTATCATAATTCATTTACAAGCATTGTGTTGTAGTCAAAACTAGTCAAGTTGGATCTAGATTCAGCCTGGAAAACTAGGCAGATGACCTCATGAAGTCACATAAAATTGTAGGCATGCAAGCATCTAACCCGAGAATGGAGTGCAAAAGATAGTTGAGAAAAAGATATCCCAAGGTGAAAGATGTTCACTGTCAAAATTTATAAGTTGAACCTTTTGCAACAATAGCCTATTCATAACCAATTAAAACCCACCAAATCACCACTTTTAAAAAAATATCAAATCAACTCCAGGTGAGCTGCCACTAGAGACAATGGATCATTTTGCTACACTAAGCATGTGTGCAAGATTAATTTTCTTGAATCATCATTCATCAAAAGATATCAAAGGTTAAAGTCTACCTCCTTGAAACACTGTTAGAAATGTAGATGCAAAACTGAACAAATTGTGTTTCCTTTGGGCCTTGCAAAAATATCAAATCAGATCATGAGGCTCTAAAACCTAACATGGAAGAACATTGATGTATAGATAATGAAGAGAAAAAATCCTTTTGTCTTGATGATCATTCAATTGAGAAATACAAGCTTGAACATAAGGATACTTTGCAAAATTGAAAGTTTGCAAACAACAGAGTAGTGTTAAAACCCTCCAGCTTCACTTTTCAAAACCCTATCAAAACTTATTGTGGGAAGCTAAAAATTGACATGCATTCTCAAATATGTCACAAGAGTGTTTCCACAAAGGGGTCTTGTAAAAAAATCAACATGTACCAAATTATGACCCTCCAAAGTAGGTCACTTGGGAAGATTCTTTAGGGGTCATTCTGAAAATGAAGAGGAAAATTTTTGATATCGGAACTTCAAATTTGCAAACTTTGAAAGTCCCATCACACTTTTGAGCTCACTAGATTGTGGTCTTCTTCCTTGAAAGTTTAGGTATACATTTTTAACTCTTCCATCTACTTTACCAAACACTCATTGACACTTGTACTTGCTAAAGTGGGGGGAAAATGTATTGTCCAACAAATTTGCACCCCTTGTGTAAATTTTCCTTTTGCATCCCTCCACCTTAGAAAATAAAATCTGAATACGAAATTCCACATCACCCATCTACCTCACATCCACTTGGAATTTTTCCTATGTGTCAGTGGGGGAATTTTTATCAAGCATGCAAGTGTGACACATGAATGTCTTCTTGACACAATACCATCCCTAATAGATTCTTGTCTTTAGAGTCCGCAGGGAAATTATGTTCTCTATTGGGCATGAAGTGTAACATCTCTTTGTTGACCAGGTGACCTGAAAAATGGCTCTTTCCCTCCTAATCTTCCTTCAAATGCATAATTTTCACTATCACTTCATTTCTTTAGGAATCTATCTCAACTTCTTGGCAATTCATATGATCTTATATAATCCATTGAGAATCACACAACTTATTACTCTGTCAACTTCACTTTGTACGTATTGTGTTATGATATAAGTTATGAATTTGGAGTCTTGTGAGGCCTCCCTTCATCACTACTATGACCGTGTCAACCTTTCTAAGATTGGAGCTTTACTTTCTCCCTTCATTATCCTTGAGTGGCTTTGGGTAGAGGTGGTATTGCTTCACTATCCTCTCTTGTTGTCATTTGATAGAGCAACCTTGTATCTTTTGTAGTGTTTGATATTATTTATTCATTTATTGCATTTTATACTTCATGTCTTTCCTAGATATCTGTGGAGGTGGAAATACCAAAGCAGGGGTTTGATTGAGGTGAACCCCTATACAACCCCAACATTTTTCCCTTCTTCGCTATGTGTAGGTGTAAATGTGTGTGGAGCTCACTATCAAACTAGACTCTCAGTGAGTTGTTCTTTGTCACCCTTTCTTTCATCTACCTTCTTTACCATTTATATTGCTATTTATCATACTTTATCATTCTATTTATTTCGTTAAAATTAGTTAGCCAGAAAGTTAGTAGCTTTTCTAATTTCCCACATTGTATTTTACACTTTTTGGCCATACAGACACTAGTATTCTAGAGAGATGCCAAAGCATCACACAATCATCCTTTAGCTACGTTTCCATCCTCACATAGAGAGCTATCTAAGGTGTAGTTAAAATTCTAGAAACTAGCTCGTCTAGTCCCATTTAAGCATTCAGATCAGTAGAGTGGTAGAATTACTTCAGAGTGCTTTCGACTCTCGACTCTCCTTGACCTAGAGCCTTGGTGTGATTGGTCCCCCTACCTTACAATTTTATCTTTTGTTAGAATCTACTTATAACTCATTGTTATTCCTATTATATGCTTGTATAGTCTATGATTGTCAAAATGACACCCTACTATGCATTGATCATCTATAGCCAAATTGAATGATACTATCATTATTAAAGTTATTAAATTTTTTAGCTCATCACATTTTTTGTTCAATTTTTTTTTGGGGGCTCTTCATGCTCTAATTTCCCTCTTGCCTTACCATGAGGCTAATAGTTCTAGTAGCAGTTGTTTCAAGTTAATTGGTCTTTGTTATCCTTTTTTTTTAATTTTTTGTAATCTCATGCTCTATTTTATGGTTGATTTTAGACTTTTGGATCTGATATAATTACCCATAAACTTTTTATTGAAGAAAGAAACAAATAATTATGTGTAGGCTAGAAATGGTTATTAATGATAATGATATTATTCATGAAAACTACTTTCCATCAAAGTAATAAGTATGGAGAGAGAAAATTATTATTTATTATAACATTGGCCATATTATAATGTTAAAATTAATAATGATTATAGTGTGTTAAGTGCATGAAGGAGTAAAATAAATACACACAAGCTACAAATCATATCCATAGAATCAAACCTCCATGCTATTTATCATGATATTTTGAGTTTTACATACCTACAATTTCACCATCTAGATATATAGGGAACACACATGATTTCATAGCAAGGACAATGTTGAATATAATGGTGTTAATAGGGTGATATTAGGGAACAAAAAGTAAGAGATGATTGGATTGAATATGAAATTTTAAATTAGATAGAGGATTAATTCAAGCTTGGGTTAAAGGGATTAATTATATGGAAGGTTTTACAACAAGGAGTAACAAGGTGAATAGAGTGCACCAGTTTGAGAGGATAGGGACTTGTGATTAGTGGCGGGTTATTCAAATGTATGGGGTATAGAAATGGGTAAAAGATAGGATGACATGTCATGATAGAGATTGTAGCATACAAAAATGTATCTTTGGACATTTTCACGCTCATTTAGGGTATTTCTTATGGATGTTGGCCTAGTTTTTCCTATATTTCATGTTGTAATGTGTCAACACATTCACATTAGGTGTTAGACCCTTGTGAATCAATAATAAATTTATGATGCCTTCTAAAAGTGTTGTGAAGTGTTGTAACACATTTTCACACTTTTCTAGGACATTTTTACTACAATTCACTTAAATAACCAATTTTTATCACTTCCCCAACCTTATTTCAAAGTGTTGTAAAGTGTTGTAACAAAATTTCACACTTTTCTAGGCTTATCATCAATAATTTAAACCTTTCTTATTCTTAAATGGTCCCATCATACATTTGCATGCCTTAAGTTTTTTTTAGAATAATAGTGCCATTAAACATCATTTAATACATTTTAATTCTTGAGACCCACTTAAAATTCATAAGTGGGACCAAGTTGCCACTAGGGGCGAATCAGTCCCACTTGGCTCAAAAATCAAAATTATTTCAAAATTCTAGTGGGGTATTATTTTCTAACCATTAAGATCGGCCTGTTATGTGGTATTTTTGGGAAATTTTGTATAATCATGTATAAATATATGGTTTTCCCTCTCATTTCATCCTCCTTCATCTCCTCAATTTTCCTAATCATTCAAGAAATTACCAAGCATTCATTTTAGCATTTTAGGAATTTTCAAGCATACATTCATTGGAGCTTCTACCTACACATCTTCAAATTTCTAGTTCAAGGGTTTGGTGAGTTTTAGCATTGCATGTTGTTCATTCATCAATCTCTTTTCATTTCATTTCATTTTCAAGGATTTAATTACCAAATTGGGGTTTGACCAAGGAAAACCCTTATTTATGAACCCTTAAGCATTTCCCCCCCTCTTTGCATGTGTTTTGTCATTATTGTGTGCATATTTGACAAAGAGAAAGCTGTGAAAAGTTGTCAAAAAATCATCAAAGTCATTCAAAGTGTTCAAAGCCCTAAAAGAAGCTTGGAGAACACCTATAGGTCATATTTTGCAATTTCAAATTTGGAAACCTTTCAAGAGCTGAAGTGTAGACCAAGAGCTATAGATTACACTTTCAAAATTCTTGAAATATGGAAGTGGACTAATTCACCATCACTAGACAACTAGTCCCACTACTAGGCCTAAAAAGTGGTTTCTACTATTCTAAGTATCCTTTTATCATAAACTTGTTTCGGTAGAATTTCCTTGAGATAGGACTAAGTCGCCCATCTTGGTGTAAGTTCCCTAGTAGGCTTCAAATATGATTTATGTAGGATTCTAGAGCTACTTTCCATCACTTTCTAGTTTCTAGGTGCACCTCTCCAATCTCATTAATTTTTGTTACAGTTTACTTGCATTTTTAGTTCATTTTGTATATCATAATGTGTTTTCAATCAAAGTACATTTTCTTAGTTTTAATTTAGTGTTTAATTACTTTTATCAAATATTTTCATTTGATACATTCCCCTTAGAAATATTTCAGTCATCTTTGCATTGGAATCTCAAGGGCTTATTCTTGAGTGAGCCATCAAGGTTTTTGAGATACCTCTCTCCTTTTAGGTGCAAAACCCTAGAAGTGTAAGAGAGACCCCATATCCCAAAAATATTTGGTCCATTTTGGTGAACCTACATTTTGAACATCCTATTTGTAATTTTAAGTGCATTTACATTCTAGGAATAGTTTGCATTAACATTGCATTGCATTTTGCATTGTTTAATTTGCATCCTTGGGTTTCCAAATTTGTATTAGTGAAAAGCTCATCTAGATTGCATTTTTGCATTGCATTTCATTCAAAATTAAAAAAATAGTGGATATTTGTATTATATCTACATTTGAAAAACTAAAAGGCATAAAAATCAATTCTAAAATTCTAAATTTTTTTTAAAAAAATCACTACATGGACTCGTTCGCCACCCTAGGTGACTTAGCCTAGTTGCATATTTTTCACTACATTTTCTAGCATTTAATCTACAATTTATGAGTTTCTATTTGTTGTTTATGCATTTCAATTTTACTTTCCAAAATTTTAGTTTTAAGCATTTTCTTCTTGTTAGTTAACATTGGATTTGCATGAATGTTTGGTGTCCTATTGCTAATACCTTAGCGAGAAGAAGTTTGAGACTCATATTATCGCATGATAGCACACTCATTGTGGATCTTGGGTTATCTAAAGCTTCCACTCCTAGTATTGCAACTAGTAAACTGGGCATGGATAATAACTTTAGCAACTCTTTTCCTTCAAATAACATGCAAGTAGAAACACAAAATGATCATATCCTAGAAGACAAAATAATTCAAATTCATGATGAATTAACACATCTCTAACATCAAGTAATCCTTGAAAAAAATTCAACCATTGTAATTCCTACCATAGAAAACACCCATCACATGCTTGAAAGTGAAGAAGGTCTAGACGTTGTGAAACAAATAGTTGAGATATATAAAAAACATCTTCCTTCAACCTCTAGTGCTCCTCAACTAGAGAACAATGTGGTAAGCTAAGGAGGAACTCTAAATCCTCCTCCCTTAATCATAGCCTCAATACCTACCAATACCACTCCTCAGTTCACAACAACACTACAACAAGTTAGCAATGTGATTCCTTCCTTGAGTATTCTTGTCAGCATACTGAATTCCTATATGGCATCACATGTTATATCCTCTTCTATAATACCATCTATAAGCATTCCATTCCCTTTCCATACCACTACATACAATCCATCACCACTTTCACTTACACCACATACCACTTACAATGACCCTCTCATACCACAACTTTTCCAAACTATTTCATCCATGCAAAAATAAATCTCCACAATAAACCAAAATCAGAATGGACCACCCACCTATTATGTTTGAGTAGCACATTTTCTTTGGAAATATTGTGAACACCTATGCCACAAGGAGTAGAGATGCCTAAATTTGAGAAATATGGAGGGAAGGGAGATCCTTCTAACCATGTTAATTCCTACACTACCTTATGAAGTGATTTTGTCCTTGGTGATAAACTGTTAGAAAAATTGTTTCCTAGCACTTTAAAGGATGTTGCCTTGGAATGGTTCTCATCTTTACAAAAAAATTCAATTCATTCATTTAATGAACTTTTTGATGCATTTATAAATCATTCCCAAGTGTATATGACTTCTAAAAAGTCCTTGGCTGATTTGATGAGATGCAAACAAAATGAGGAAGAAAAGATAACTAATTTTATCTCACACTATCAATCACTTTATTCCAAAATTGATGCCAAGATACTTGACACACACCTTCAAAAGATGTTTATAGGAAACTTGCAAACTAAAAATCAGGAAAAACTCACTATGATGAAATTCTCATCCTTCATGCACTTGTGTACTTCCCTTTGTGATTATCATAATTCAGTTAGTTGTTGAGATACAAAGTCCACTTCTAGCCGAGGTAAGAAATCTTAATCTGCCAACCAAAATAATTCCAAACCATTTTGAAAGAAAATAAAAGGGTTCTTATAGTTCAACCCCCCTCAAAAACCACCTCAAACTATCAAAAACCAAATAAAAATTGTTAAAACCATGGCGCCCTTTAGTTATGGATATTTGAAAAGATGATTCACACTTTTACTTGACACCCTTCATAACACAATATCCCAACTTTTACAACAACAAATGAAACTTTCCTACCACCAAAGAACCCAATCCTACTAAGCCTTACCCTCTAAACTTTAAATCTAATGCTTATTTTCATTGTTGAATAGGAAAAATGGACATGACACAGAACATTGTAAGCATCTTAAACATCTTGTGCAAGACCTCATTGATTCTAGCTATCTATCCATTGTAGGTGTTAATGATCAAGGTAGTAAGTTTGTTACCCCTCCAAATCAAAACTTAAAAATTTTCATTGATCCAATTCCAAAAAAAAATATTTCATTTGTCAAAGCTAGTGAAGCTACAAAGAATGATGTGATGAATGTTGATATAGATGATGAACATCATGATCCTATCTCACATGTTACCCATGTTAATCCTATGGATTAAATGGTAAGTGCAATAAACATTATCACTTATAAGCGACAACCTAAGAAATCTCTTGATATTGCTTTCTCCTCTAAGGACATAATTAAAAATCTACCTAATGGTCCTCTCTACATAGCCAGTTGTATATGTGATAAACCCACTAATGGGATACTAATAGATCCTGCCTATGGTGAGAAAGTGATCACCAAGGAATATTTGGTATTACATGAGCTTTATCAAGATGATTATGATAAACCTAAACCATGGATCAAGACACATAATGGTTTTGGATTCCCTATGATAGGATTGATCATACTTCCATTACAAATTGGACCCAGAAAAATGGATGTCACATTTTCCATCATCCCACAGTCAAACTAGTTTGTTTGAGGCTAGGCCATCTATGGCTTCACTCAATGAAATTTATCCCTTCAATCATCCATAAATGCTTAAAGTTTCCATTTGACAATGAAATATTGATTGTTCACAATAGTGGCTTTAACCCCTTGTCTTCCAAAGGAAACTTTTCCTTAGAAACCTTTTGGCCCATGCCCATGGAACCTATAATTCCTCAACAAGATTTCTTTTTCATAGCTTACCAAAAATTAAAAGCAAGGAAAATAGTCAAATTGTCTCTCTACAACATGTCCCCGTCAACCTACAACACTTTTATCCTAGACAAAACCATTCTTCACCCTGAACAAGAGCCAAAAAACCCAAACCAACCAACACTATAAACTTCCCTGACATCATCCAAAAGACCAAGAGACAATAAAAGTAACTATCATGCCTCCTTGAATAAAACATGTTTACAAAGCAAAGGAGAAAGTGGATGACTAGCCTTCCATGGTTCCTTCTGTTCCTCCCCTTAGGGAAGAAAAGAAAGCTATGGTTGATCAACCTACTCCTTCACAAACACAACTTGATAACAAAACCAAAACAAATAGAGGAGCTAGGGAGCATAGGAATAGACAGCGTGCCCTTGCTCACAAGTTACATGAAGAAGAAAACAAAGAAAATAAAAATCCAAAATTGAAAGAAGCAATGCATGATGATCTTCCTCCCCAACCACAACAAAATGATCCTGTATAAGAACCACAACAAGAGGTACACTCTTCATTAGACATTAACATTTTTCCTCTTGTTGTGATTAATTTGGATGATGATGACAAGATTGCAAAAATTGATGAAGAGGGGCATAATGATTTGAAGACATTTTTTCCTCTTCCATGCATTTAAAAGACGAATCTCCTATAAAGAGTGTTGAGCTTGGTGCTTCTCCTAGTTCAAAACTTTCCCTCTTCTTTTTGGCAAGTTGGTCACCCTTGACATATCGTGAACATGATTGGAAGGTAGATGACTTGTGTGAAAGTTGACTCACATTTTCCTTACTATTTTTTTTCATTTTCATTTTATTTTGTTTGCATGTGCATAATTTGATCCCCCGTGATTTTCTATTTGATGTTCTCTCTCTTTTTGACATTCCTCTATTTGTACTTTCATTCTTCTATATGTTGTACATTTCTTTCACCTTTTCTTTATCTATTTTCTTGTGTTTTCCTTTTGGGGATGATGCAAGGAATTGAGACATTCATGTCTCTTTCATGTTGACCCAAAAGTTTAATTTTTCTTTTCCTTTTCCTTTTCTTTTGTCTTTTTCTTGTGTTTCTTTTTGGGGATGGTGCAAGGAAATGAGACATTCATGTATCCTTCATGGTTACCCCTATTAGCTCTCAAAAACGTAGGTGGAATGCCTCAAGAGGCTGCCAATCTCTTGATATGTTATAGGGTAATAGACAAGGTCCAAAGCTTTCGACCTTCTACTCTTCAAGTGCTGCTAGACCTAGGCGGGTATACCTATATGAATTGGGCAGAGTTGACTTATGATTATCTTTCCCACAGTGATTTTTCCACAATGGTAGATGGGAGTGGACAAATAGAACTTGATCTGGTCTAAGTTGTATAAAACTAAAACCTAATATGTTCAGTTAATAGATGTAAAAAAACTAAATGAATCTAAATGGTGAAAAATGCAAAGACTAGTGCCTTATTGGGTATGTGGAGTCAAATGAAATAGAAATGGGAAACTTATTTCTAGAAAAAACTCAAATTGTTTGGCATATGTTCTGTTTATAACTTGTATAAACATGCAAGACTATGATTACTAAGTTCTTTAATAATCCAAATGAATTTCTCTGATTACTGTGATCAACCAAAAGGATTTAATCTTTGCTTGAAAGAACCAATCAATCAACCACACAGATACAACAAATGTGCACTGATAAACTAATCATAAACTTGTTATATCAATTTAAACAACCAGAAAGCATCAATCTTGGAGAAAACTTTAGTAATACTTTCAATACATTCAACATACAATTGACACCAGAAATGAATAGCCACATCAACTGATTTTCATTGAAATCTCCATTTTGAAATCATGCAACCGTAGTCTCTGTTCTGTGGAAATTTTATTCCTATCCTACTTACTAATCTATCTCTAGTCTTATCTCATAATCTTTTTATGATCGCAAATGGATATTTATATATCTGCATCTAAAGAGACACATCGCTTCGTAATCCCATGTCGGTGAGCAACACTATTCAGGATTTTGTTAACATTCACTAAGCACTCGCTGAGACATTCTTTATTCATACCGATTTTCAACGTTACACCGACAATCATCCTTTGGTTCTATGTGTTTCACTGTGACTTTTTTTGGTCGAGTAGAGGTCCCATAGATAAATCTTTATCTTATTGAGATGTGTTCCTTAATGTATTTTCTAGTTGCTAAGGCACAAGCACTCTCTTATTGATGCAACAATACTTTGGCATGAAATTTTAGATCGGTAAGACTAAGAGACCTTACTCCAAAGGCCATTCAATAGAATCCCTTTTGTATTTTGTCAGAAAGACTAAAGCTATTCAGTAAGACATCATTCCGAGATCTTTTAGTATAATCCTTATGTGCTTTATTGGAAAGACCTGTTGAGTTTGATGAGACATTATCCTAATGCACCTTAGTCTTAGCAAGATGTACATCTTTAATATTGGTCAGCAAGACACCACAAATTCACTGAGACCCTATATTGAATACCTTTAGTCTGGCTAAAATATGTCCACGTGTGTGCATGTTCCATGCTAGTCAGTGAGACATAAAGGGTTTGCCCAGACTTCACCCAAAAGAAAAGTCTCTCACCGATGAGCTCCTTTTGTTGTGAGTCAATGAGACAATAAGATCTCACCAAGTCCTCATCCTAAATATCATTTGTTTTGCCAAAGTAATCCTTTTGAGTCACCGAGACAATGAAAATGTCCTGTTGATAGGCACTTGCATATGAATTTCAATCGATGTGACATCCCTGAGGTCTTTCCAATAAGCAACAATAAATGTATTTAAACAAAAATGCACTATAGGTCGGGGAGACCTTGATAATATCATGCCAATAGGAACTATAATGTGAAATATTCAGACTTAGATAATTTTATGGGATAAATATAGGCAAAATGTGAGTAGAATGTTATGAAGAAAGGCCCTGTGCATATGATGAGGACTCATTTAGAAAATTAGGGGTATGAAAAACTTGTGAAATTATTCAAAATTTTACAATTCTAAAAGTGGCTCCATCTGGGGATGAATGATTGTGAAATCGTTGCAAGGATCCAAATTTTTGGGTGAGTAGACTAGACACATAATGATGAATCATGTAGAAAAATGGAAATGGAAAATGAATGCAAAATGGAGATGAAAAAAACCCTAAACTACTGTGCATGGAAAATAATTTTAAGAGGATCTTTAAGGATTTTCCATGCACTGGCAACCCTTAATCCTTTGTATTGTTTCAACTTCATCAGTTTTGAACTGCAACGGTTTGAAATTCAACCCATAAACGATGGCTCAAGGCCATCCAAAAGAAAGGAACATGCTTTCCTTTGTCAAACACCTGGTTTTTCCTTGAGTTTATTAGATTCTTCTTGAAGATATTCATGCAATCTTCCCTATCACTATTATTGAAAGTTTTTAGAGAATCATCATGCTCAGCTTGGCCCAAATTCCCTACACCATTCTACAGTTCAAATTCTTCATCATCATGGGACAAACCTTTGTTATCTTCAACATACAAAGTACATGCATATTCAATGCAAAATTACTCATTATCATTTTCACTATTATGAATTATGAAACACTCTCCCAGTTGTACTAAAAATTTACCATCAAAGTGCTTCTCTTGAGAATAATTTTTTTTTGTTATATCAATGGTGCTTGAGACAAAAAAATCTGAAACCTTTTGCACCTCTTCAGTATCACCATTTGGATACAACAATGGATTATGACTCATATCTTCAATATCAAGCATATATGAACCAATCAAAGCTGAAATTCTATCATCGTTGGTATGAAAATAAATGTCTTATCCACATGAGTTAGAAATTCTAAAATCACATACCTCTTCTTTAATGGACACATATATTTGGTCAACTCCAAAGTTTTCTCCATCATCTCGATAAATGCACTGGGAGTCATAAGAATCATTAAACAAAGATCTTTCACTACCAAAACAAATGTAAGATGGACACAAAACTTCAGGATCACCTTCATGCATAGATCTCTGATACTCAAGAGTTAGCAAATCTAAAATTTTCTCACTACAAAGTGAACATGTTTCTACATTTTCATCACTATAGTTGTATTGTTCACTTTTTTCATCATCAAAAAGAGGTCCAAGATCATCAGAGAATGAAAAATCAGAAACATTACCAGTACAGACATTTATTCCATCATTTTGTTTGTTTGAAAATATCTCCTCTTTATAATAAAGTGAATTTGACAATACTTTAAATTCATTCTTGGGAACACCTTTCCAAAATATCATCTAATCCTCTTTTAACACTTCATCATACAATGGGTTTGAAAAATTTTGGGAACCATTTTCAGATGTACAAACCTCTTCTTCATCAAATGTGTCTTCATAGCTTTCAATTGCAGTTGGAGGTATTATTTGTTCACTGTCAAATGAATTTTCATTTTCCATTATTTCTTCCTCTTGATCATCACAAGAATTGCAAGAACCACCATGCTCTAAATCAAAATATGAACACTCAATAGATCCATCATAACATACACTGTCACAATCTGTTATGCAAGACAACTCTCTTGTATCTTCATCTTCCTCATGCAGGCTATCACAAGAATCATATTGACTTGCACATTTCTCATCTCCCACTGGTTGTAGTATTTGACTAGTCTCTTGATGCTCATCCATGATATCACCATTGTCTTCATACCTTTTCCCCTGCATGGTATCAATAAATTTATTTACTAGATCAAAGGTATGTTGTTTTTATGGCCAATAAACTGATTTAGGCTCCCCTTCTCTTACAAACCGCTCAAAAAATAGGGCCCTTGTAGGCCTATAATGAGAAGGTATTTGTATGCAATTTTTTATCATTCTATTGTCAGAGAAGTCAAATATTCTCCTTCATACCTCCTTATGTCAAGAAAAGCATCCAAAATATTTTTGAAATATTCATCTTCTCTAGATTGTTGGCTCTGATATGCATAACTTGTTGTAGATTCTGACTGATATCTCCAAGTAGACTAGAATTACATTGTACTTGACATTGATCACATTGACATTGCACTTGACATTGATCACATTGACAATCTTGATAAATTGCCAATCTTTTTCCAGGAGGGACTGGATAAGCATTCACTTGCTTTGACAGTTGTGGAGAATAGGTGTTTTGTTGTGCATGATATGCACTGCCCCCATTGTAGAAATTTCTAATTATATCATGAGGCACTTGAGGGGCCTAATACCTTCCTGCATTTGTGTATTCATCCTTATTGAAGAATTCTCCTAATTGTAACGGTTGTTGGTCCAATTGCATCTTTTTCTTTTTCAATTCTTCAATTCCTCTTATCAACTGTTGCTTCTCAAAATATTCTTTCATTCCATACACAAATTCCATTCTTCATCAAGTTTTTTCCAGGGTCGCCACCTACTTTTCCAAAAGTAGTAAAATGATTCTTTTTTATCTTCTCCCCTACAGAATCACCTTTTTGAAACTTCTCAAATTACAACATTTTCTTCAATGACTCTATATAATGGTCTTCAACTGGATATTCTGAAATAATCCCTAGCAGAGTCACAAATTTTTTAGCTCTCAAAAATGCAGGCGAAATGCCTCAAGAGGCTTCCAATCTCTTAATACGTTTTAGGGTAATATACAAGGTCAAAAGCTTTCGACCTTCTACTCTTCAAGTGCCGCTAGACCTAGGCGGGTATACCTATCTGAATTGGGAAAACTTGACTTATGATTATCTTTCTTGTAGTGATTTTCCACAATGGAAGATGGGAGTGGACAAATAGAACTTGATCTGGTGTAATCTGTATAAAACTAAAACCTAATATGTTTAGTTAATAGATGTAAAGAAAATGAATGAATCTAAATGGTGAAAAATGTAGAGACTAGTTCCTTATTGGGTGTGCGAAGTCAAATGAAATAGAAATGGGAAACTTATTTCTAGAGAAAACTCAATTTTTTTGGCATATGTTCTATTTATAACTTGTATAAACATACAAGACTATGATTACTAAGTTCTTTAATAATCCAGATGAATTTATCTGATTACTATGATCAACCAAAAGGATTTAATCTTTGCTTGAAAGAACCAATCAATCAACCACACAAATACAACAAATGTGCACTGATAAACTAATTATAAACTTATTATATCAATTTAAACAACCAGAAAGCATCAATCTTGGAGACAACTTTAGTAATACTTTCAATAAATTCAATATACAATTGACATCAGAATTGAACTACCACATCAATTGATTTTCATTGAAATCTCCATTTTGAAATCATGCAACATTAGTCTCTGTTCTATGGAAATTTTATTCCTATCCTACTTAGTAATCTATCTCTAATCTTATCTCATAATCTCTTTACCATTGCAAATGGATATTTATATATCTGCATCTAAATAGACACATACCTTCGTAATCCCATGTCCGCGAGCAACAATATTCGGGCTTTTGTTAACATTCACTAAGCACTTGCTGAAACATTTTGTATTCATATCAATTTTCAATGTTACACCGAAAGTTATCCTTTGGTTCTATGTGTTTTTCTATGAATTTTTGTTGTTGGGGAGAGGTCCCATAGACAAATATTTGTCTTACTGAGATGTGTTCCTTAATGTATTTTCTAGTTGCTAAGAGACAAGCACTCTCTTACCAATGCAACAATACTTTGGCATGAAATTTTAGATCGGAAAGATTGAGAGACCTTACTCCAAAAGCCATTTGATAGAATCCATTTTGTATTTTTTCAGCAAGATCGGAGCCATTCGGTAAGACATCATTCTGAGATCTTTTAGTAGAATCCTTCTGTGCTTTATTCGCAAGACCCGATGCATTTGATGAGACATTATTCTGATGCATCTTATTCTTGCTGAGATGTACATCTTTATTATCAGTCGGCAAGACACCACAAATTCACTGAGGCCCTATATCGAATACCTTTAGTTGGGCCAAAATATGTCCATGTGCATGCATGTTCCGCGCTAGTCGGTGAGACATAAAGGGTTCACCTAGACTTCACCCCGAAGAAAATTGTCTCACTGATAAGCTCCTTCTATTGCTAGTCGATGAGATAATAAGATCTCACCAAGACCTCATCCCGAATACCATTTGTTTGGCCAAAGTAATTCTTTTGAGTCACCAAGACAATGAAAATGTCCTATTGATAGGAACCTACATATCAATTTTGATCACTGTGACATCCTCGAGGTCTTGCTGATAAGGAACACTAGATGTATTTTAAAAGAAATGCACTATAGGTTGGGGAGATCTTGATAATCTCATGCCGATAGGAACTATAGTGTGAAATATTCAGACTTAGATGATTTTATGGGACAAATATAGGCAAAATGTGAGTAGAATGTTATGACGAAGGCCCTGTGCATATGATGATGACTCATTTGGAAACTTAGGGGTATGAAAAAATTGTGAAATTATTCAGAATTTTGCAGTTCTAACAACCCCAAAGATTTTTATTTTTCTTTTTCCTTTCCTTTTTCATTTGGCTTGTGTTTTCCTCTTCAGGATGATGCAAACCATCGAGACACCCTATGCCTCTTCCATGTTGACCCAAAAGGTTCTTTGTTTTTCTTTGTTTTCACTCTCTTTGTGTAATTCTTCTAGTTCTATGTATTTGGGGGATGATAATAGTTATGAGCTCTCTTTAAAAAAAATTGCAACAATGAACATACTAACCCTAAATCCATAGATCCCTTTTGTGTTTGGTGTTTTCATTTTGGGGGAAACCTCTTCCTTTTCTTTTTCCTTTCCTTTTCCTTCACATGATGTAGCCTTACTAGGAAACATATGACTTGGCATAGTACTTTCCAAGTTGGCTCTCATGTCTTTCTTCTTGTGTTTCATTTTTCATTTTCTACTTTAAAGTAATTACTCATAATATGGTGTGTAGCAATTTCTTTAAAGTGGGGTAATACATTGGCATTATTCTTTTATATTTTTCCTTTTTCTTGGATCTTAGTGTAGCCTTGTTACTTCAAATGATGCATTTGTCACTTTTTAGATGACATTGGGTGTGATGTCCTTCATGAGTGTGATCTATCTTAGCGTATTGCATTCCTCTTAGCGGCTTGATGTGATGCATTGCATCCCCTAAATTGTGAATTTTCTATCCTTTGATCAGTCCTCTCTTGGAGATAGTAGACACAATGTTCCCTAAGTTAAATACCTCACATGAACTAAGAAAGACTCCTTTGAACATCCCTTTCATGTTGCATTTTTCATTTTTTAATATGGATGCCTTGCATAACACAACTTGCATTCTTGTGGTTCCATCATGTTTGTTCATGAGCTCCAAGTATGTGAAGTTTTGCTTGTCTCGTGAAGCTCAAAAAGTCATTTTCTTCTATGGTGCCTTATTAAAGTTATAAGGAGGTATAATTTTGGTATGGTTGAGAGAGAAGCCCATTTCAAGGCATGAATTTACCCATAGCCACCTATGTGTGTGTGAGTGCATGTATCAGCCATGAGTTTATGTTTCTCATCTTTTAGGCCTTCTCACTCAATGGAAAACCATGAGTTCTATTGCCTTAGAGTGACTATGTGTTTTCCAAACAAATAGCCTAGATCTGATCCACAACGGGATGGAAAAATAATAAAAGCTTGATTCGGGTATGTGCAGGATCATGAGGGGCCAAAAAGTGGCAATATTATGGGTATTTGTAGGGTATGTGGTTGAAGACTTTTTTTTAACCCAAAATTGATGAAACAAAAAGGGTTTTTTAGAGGATATTCTCAGCTTTCCACCAATATAAATTATGCTTTAATTTGAATTTAATAAATAATTATTATTCATTTTTTATTAGAATTACGACTAAATCCTGATCGATAGGCTGATTGAAAAACATCTATAACTTTCAAACAGTATCACATTTTTTGAATCTGAAACATCCGTCACATTCTATGCTTCACATACTATAGGATTAAAAAAAGAAAAATTAAATTTCATGAAGTTTTGACCAAGTTAAGGTGGTCAAACATACAAGTTTTTATTTTTCTTAAAATTCAATGATCCCATAATAGTGGTTTACAATTTTTGGCCAAACTGGACATTGAAATTATTATTTTTAACTAAATCTTCACATTCGAGCACCTATAGCGGCTAAACCGTGAGGAATTTGAAGATGGTGCAAACTAGAGTCTCATTAAATTTTCTTTGTAGATTCTAAAAATATTTTTTTCAAAATATTTGGAATCAAATTGTACTTATTTTTCCATCTCCCACGAAAATTGATTTTTTTCAAAAAACAACATTTTTAAAAAGTGACGCACACCGTATAATGCATAACTTTTTTTCCATGAAGGATAAAATTATAATTCTTTAAAATTTAGATTTTTAACTTTGATATCTAGTGCTTCCACTTGGTTAGATATTTTTTATTGAATATTTTTTTCTTAATCAGGTTTCAAAGTCAAACAAATTACAATTCGAATATGTATAACACGTAACTTTTTTGTATATGTCAAAATTTAATTTAATTTTTTGTTGGATCAAGGACTTCAATATCTGGTGCACTCATATTTTTCATTTTTTTTTGATAATCTTCTATTTTTCACATGTGAAGAACAAAGAAATTTATTTTCGATGAAAAACCTATGTTTAATAAAACTTAAAAAAATACATAACAAAACCAAAACATATTAAAATTATATTCATTGGATAGCTTGTTATGAGGAATACCATATCATTTGAAATAAATTTTAAATGAATTCATTTGATCCCCCAAAAGCTAAATCAAAAGTGATTTTTTATCAGCATTTTGATAGGTGGAAAGGAGACATTTATAGGTATGGTTTAAAACTAGTGAAGTTCTATCAAGGGGGTTTGATCTAAGGTGGTTTTATCAAACCCTCTTCAATTGGAATCCTTAAAATGGAACTTTTTAAGGATTAAATCATTATATTTTCTAAAAATATGTGATTTCAGCTAAAATTTGTTCCTCTCGGAATTGTAAACCACTATTGTGACAGCTTAATTAATTATTTACTTGGAAAAAAATTACAAAAAATATGCATCACATCCGGACATGAGTCCTCTACTTATATATAAAATATTATAAGAAAATATTATCATTTTATTATGGTTAGGGTGGTGAACACCTACTTCTTATTTTTTCCACGAAGTTTAAGTACTACTACATTGAAATTTCAAATTTTCACCAAATATATTTTATTTATTTTTAAATAAACCTAGTAGTTTAGAAACTAGATTCAATTTTCTATAGATTCTATTGTTACATATTTTGGAAATAATATAGATAACTTATTCAAATTTTTATGTCAAGTTGCCTAACATTGATTTTTTTGAATTTTTTGCCACTTAAGGGCCTATTTTTTCCATGATGATCCTACACATACCCATTCAACTCTCTTTTTCCTTCTCCTTCTCTCCCTTTCATTCTTTTACATCATTTTCATGTGTGTTCCTTTGCGCTAATGTTTGGTTTACCATGGGACCTTGATCCTAGGGACTTGATCATCCCTCTTGATTGTTGTCTCATCTTGCAGCCATGAGTACATTTGGATCATTTGTAATGTGAATGTTTGGCTACTTTAGTATGAGTTTGAAGAAATTTCATCCTCTCACTAAAGTGGGAGCCAAATGTAGTGTAAAAAATGTATCTTTGGAAATTTTCACGCTCATTTGGTGGTGCAGAAGAAAATTTACAACATCATGATTCCATTGAACAAATATTGAAGGTTGATTCAATCATGTTTATTTTTCAATTTATTAAGGTCATTTAGACCATTTATCACATGTATGAGTAATTAAAGTTCATTGGATGTGTATTGTGTCGAACTTTGTAAAAATGCAAAAGTTGTCAACATAAATTGCAAAAATTGTAAAAGTTGCATTAAGCAACCTTAAGAAGTTGAAAGGTCATTTTTTTTAGGCATTGGAACTTAATTGGAAAGTAGTTAGAAGGTTAAAATACAATTTAATTCCTTTATAAAGGCCTTGTAAACCGATTTTGAGTGTGGGTGATTGAATTTTTTGAGATAAAATGAATAAAGGCATTATTTTTCTATATTTTTCTTTAGAAATTCATTGATTCCATCCCTTGTACAGATTTGTACAAGCTCAAGTGCATGTCTAATGGTTTGAAAACTATATTGGGTTCAATAATCTCTCATTTTATTTTTGTCTCATGTAAATTGGTTTATATATGTGCAACATATTTAAAATTTGGTGTTGATAGGTGAAACCTTAATTTAGGGTAAATAGAGGTATTTAAAATGATGTTTCTCATGTTTTAAACATTCAAATATCTTGATTTTTGGTGAGAGAACTCTATAATCCATGTTCTTAAAATTTTATGAGGATTTTGGGTGTAAGTGTATAGTTAAGGTGTTAGAAATTAAAATTAAAGTCTAAATTTTGTGTCAGTCAAGAAACAAGGCAGCAAAGGAAGTAAAGCCTTAGGGTTTATAGAAATACTTTTACAAATGGACTTTTGACATTCTTTTCAGCATACGTAGGCCTAATATAACTTGTTCTAAATGTTGGTTGAGTTTTTTTGAGTGTGGAAGCATTAAAATTAATAAGCCTAGGTCTGAAATTATGAAGAGCACTAGTAAAATAAAAAATACAATAATGTTTTATGGAGTTTTGTTTGAGGTTATTGAGTCCCTCTTATACTACATTATTTCTAAAATATTTTTGACAGAATGGTGATCCATTACAAGCATTGAATTTGGTGTTTGGACTTTGGAAAGCCAGTTTCATAATTAAGACTTGTAAATGACATTATGTACAATGAGAATAGTCAATGATTGAATAGTAAATACACTGAAGGGTAGAATTTGGGAAGATTTTTGTTTTGTTATTTTTCCTCATATGAATATGTATCAAGCATTGCATCGATTAGTTATGCCTTTGAATGTTGAATTTTGTAATTATGGTTATTGAGTACCATTGAGGAATAGTAAGGACAGTCAATAATGAGAAGTACATTCATTTGATTTGTAAAGTTTGTAACAAGGTTTGAAACTATTATTTTAATGTTGTTTAGAGAGTTTCAAAGAATCAAGAAGTGGTTTTGGGCCTTCTTAACAGTTTGAGTGTTTGAAATCAATGTTTTGTGAAGGGAAAATAGTCCTAATTACAAGGACAAGTAAGATATGTTTGGAGTTTTGTCAAAGATATTGAGTGAGGTTTTTTCTTCCTCTAATCTTGCATCAAACTGGTATCAGAGCTCAGAAAAGGTCTAGGCTAGTAAGATTTGGTTTGTGGTTTTGTGGTTTCATGTGTTGTGGTTTTTTGTAGGTTGAGTAGATAACTTGGTTGTTTCCAAAAGAAGGTAGAGAAATTAGAGAAGTTGAAGGAAGGAGAAAGCTTGATGGTGAAGATGGATGTATTAAGAAGTCATTTGTAGGTAGAGGAAGAGAGAAAAAAGAAGAAGAGAAAATAAAATTTTGATAAAGAGATTGTTGAGATAAAGCAAGAGTTGAGTAGGTTGCAAAAAGAGTTCTGAGAATCCACATGATAAAGATTGAATAGTTGATCAAACAAGAGACAAGTTGGCACTTGAAGATAAAGAGAAGAGTTGCATGGACCATTAAGAAGATAGTCAAAAGGAGAAGGCACAAGAAGATGAAAGAGCAACAAGTCTTTAAGGATGAAAAAGAAGGATTGTTAGATGAAGAAGAATATTTTGCAGATATTCCAAATCAAGAAGGTGAAGGCATAACAGAGATAAGATCCCTGATTTCTAAGGTTGAGTTGATTAAAGAACAAATTGTGAATGAATTGACCTTGCAGGTTTGTAGAGAATTGATGAATGATGGAGGTATGCTGCTAGAAATCAAGTTTCATTTCATTGTGTTACTAATATTTTGGACAAGGATCAAGTTTTAGGTTAGAGGACAAAGGGAGAAGCATGATATTGAGATGCACGAAAGAGTGAATATTTTGATTTTAGTTGGTGAGCAAGGTATGAAACTAATTTGAATGGAAAAGATGAAGTGAACAGTGAAAATGAAGGTAGTTAGAAGCAATTTTAGAATGAGGTAGAGCATAAAAAGAATGAAGTTTGTTGAAAACATCAATCCAAGTGGACTTGGATTCTTTTCTTGGCCGAGAGTTTGGTGCAAGGGCACCTTTACAACATTATGATTCCACTGAATTTTTTTTTAAGGTTGATTCAATCATGTTGGTTTTTCAATGTATTAAGCTCATCTAGAGCATTTCTCACATATATGAGTCATTTATTGGTCATTGGATGTGTATTTTGTCCAACTTTATAAAAATGCAAAAGTTGTCAACATAAATTGCAAAAAATGTAAAAGTTGCATAGACCAACCTTAAGAAGTTGAAAGGTCATTTTTTTGTTTGGGCATTGGTAGTTAGTTGGAAAGTAGTTAGGAGGTTGAAATATAGTTTAAATCATTTATAAAGGCCTTGTAAACTGATTTTGAGTGTGGGTGATTGATGTTTTTGAGATAAAATGAATAAAGGCATTGTTTTCCTATATTTTTCTTTAGAAAATAATTGATTTCAGCCCTTGTAAAGATCTATATAGGCTCAAGTGCATGTATAATGGTTTTTAAATGATATTAGGTTCAATAAACTCTCATTTTATTTTTTTCTCATGTAAATTGGTTTATATTTGTGCAAGATATTTAAAATTTGGTGTTGACAGGTGAAACCCTAATTTAGGGCAAATAGAGGGATGTAAAATGATGTTTCTCACATTTTAAACATTGAAATATATTTATTTTTGGTTATATCATTCTATTATCAATGTTATTAAATATTTCAAGGGATTTTTGGCAGAAGTGTAAATTTAAGGTGTGAGAAATTAAAATTAATGTTTGAATTTTGTGTCTTAGTCCAAAAACAGGGCAGTAAAGGGAGTAAAACCTTATGGTTTATAGAAATACATTTGAAAATGGAATTTTTGCATTCTTGAAAGAATATGTAGACCTAATATAACTGATTCCAAATGTTGGTTGATTTTGTTTGAGTTTGGAAGCATTAAAATTAATAAACCTAGGTTTGAAATTATGAAGAAGATTGGTAAAATTAGAAATACATTAATTTTTTATGAAGTTTTGTTTGAGTTTATTTAGTCCCACTTATTTTATGAATGGCAAGCCATTACAAGCATTGAATTCAATATTTTGACTTTGGAAAGCCAATTTTATAATTAAGACTTGTAAATGGCATTATGTACAATGAGAATAGTCAGTAATGGAATAGTAAATACACTAAAGGGTAGACTTTGGGAAGAGTTTTGTTTTGTTATTTTGCCTCATATGAATATGTACCAAGCATTGAATGGATAATTTGTTCCTTTTAAGGATGAAGTTTGTAATTATGGTTATTGAGTTCCATTGAGGCATCGTAAGGACAGTCTATTATGAGAAGTACATTTATTTGATTTGTCAAGTTTGTAATAAGGTTTGAAACTACTATTTTAATGTTGTTTAGAGAGTTTTGAAGAATCAAGAAGTGGTTGTGGGACTTGTTAACATTGAGTATTTAAAATCAATATTTTGTGAAGGGAAAAGAGTCCTAATTACATGAACAAGTAAGATATGTTTTGATTTTTGGCAAAGAGATTGAGTGAGTTGTTTTCTTCCTTTGATATTGCATCATTTGGGTCTTTCTTATGGATGTTGGCCTAGTCTTTCCTAGATTTTCTATTGTAATTTCATCAACGCATTCACATTAGGTCTTAGATCCTTATGAATCAATAAGAAATTTATGATGTCTTGTAAAAGTTTTCTGAAGTGTCGTAACACATTTTCACACTTTTCTAGGACTTTTTTACTGTAATTCACTTAAATAACCTCTTTTAATCACTTACCCAACTTATTTCAAAGTTTTTAAAAGTGATGTAACAAAATTTTACACTTTTCTAGGCTTGTCATAAATAATTTGACCCTTTCTTATGCTTAAATGGCCCCATCATACAATTACAAGCCTTAAATGTATTTTTGGGAATAATCCTATTTAACATAATCTAATACACTTTAATTCCCAAAACCCACTTAAAATTCCTAAGTGGGACCAAGTCACCACTAAGGTAAAATTAGTCCCACTTGGCTCAAAAATTAAAATTATTTTAAAATTCTTGTGTGATATTATTTTCTAAACCTTGATGTGGCTTGTGACGTGGTATTTTTGGGAAATTTTGTATAATCATGTATAAATATAGGTTGTTTCCTCTCATTTCATCCTCCTTGATCTCTTCAATTGTCGTAATCATTTAAGAAATTATCAAGCATACATCCATTAGAGATTCTACTTGCATATCTTTAGATTACCACTTCAAGGGTTTGGTGAGTTGTAGCATTGCATGTTTTTCATTCATTAATCTATTTTCATTCCATTTCATTTTCAAGGGTTTAATTACCAAACCAAGGTTTGGCCAAGGAAAATGCCTATGTTGGAGAGAGACATTGCACAAGTCATTTGGTGTTGTCTTTGATGGAAACCCAAGTAAGTGATCATATCCACACTTCAATATTTTCCCATATCGAAAGTTAGATTTAAGATATGTGTTAACTATCAAGGCTAAAACAAGGAATTTGACACAATTGTGTACAATGATTCATATATAATTTCTTATTATCATTTCATGTTGTGGATCTCAAAGAAGGTCTTTTGATTATGGTCTATCATATCATTAAATCATAGAAACTCGTACTGATTGTTGTGCAAGTTAGAAGATTTGGTTTATTGATTTTCATTTTAATAGTGCAGAAAGGCCGACTAAGTGTGTATAGTGTGTTGTGGGTCTTCAAGGAATAATGGTTTAAGGTGTTTCATGTTCAAGACATGTTGTTTTGGGTCCTCACTATGTTTTGGCCAACATTGGTTGATTCACATTGATAATTATTTATGGATTGGGCTGACAGTTTTTACATGTTTTATATTTTGTTATTTAGTCGACATGCAGTTGATCTAATCTCTAGTCATGGATAATATAATTGATTATTCATATAATTTGATGTGTGATGCAATAAGATGTGAAAGTCAGAGGGAATATAGATTGATTGTGCATAGTTTCATTTCGGTAGAACATAGATTGGTGATTCAAATTAAGGAAATTTGAGTTTAAAGAGAAAATTTAGATAGTGTGTGAAGAATGTCATTAATGTGATTAACTAGAACTATAATCAAGCATTAGTAGATGTTGTTTCATAGTTCACCCACTTCAGTTGTCTTCCAACTGTAATTGTAAGATATCAAGTCTTCTTTTGGGAAGTAAGCCTTTTGTATTTGCGTATGTGCAGGATCATCATGGAAAGGACAGGCCCTTAAGTGGCAAAAATTTAGAAAAATCAGTGTTAGGCAACTTGACGTAAAAATTTGAATACGTTATCTATATTATTTCAAAAATATGTAAGAATAGAATCTATAGAAAATTGAATGTAATTTCTAAACTACTAGGTTTATTTAAAAATAAATAAAATCTATTTTGTGAAATTTTGAAATTTCAATGCAGTAGTACGTAAATTTTAGGGAAAAAATAAGAAGTAGGTGTCCGTCTGACCACCCTAAACATAATAAAATGATAATATTATTTTATAATATTTTATATATAAGTAGAGGACTCATGTTTAGATGTGATGCATATTTTTTTGTAATTTTTTTCCAAGTAAATAATTAATTATGGATTTTTTATTACAACTTTTAAAAAATATAAAAAATTGTATGTCTGACCACCTTAACTTGGTCAAAACTTCATGAAATTTATTTTTTCTTTTTTTAATTCCATATTATGTGAAGCATATAACGTGATGCATGTTTTGGATTCATAAAATGTGATACCGCTTGAAAGTTATAGATGTTTTTCAATCACCTTGTCGATTAAGACTTTAGTCATAATTCTAATAGAAAATTAATAATAATTATTTATTAAATTCAAATTAAAGAACAATTTATATTGGTGGAAAGATGAGAATCTCCTCTAAAAACCCTTTTCATTTCATCAATTTTGGTAAGAAAAAAAATTGTCAACCACATACCCTACAAATACCCATAATATTGCCACTTTTTAGCCCATCATGATCCTACACATACCCATTTGAGCAACGAGCTCTAGGAAGTGTGCCTATATGCATGTGCATTCCCCTTTTTAAAACACTTATTTTGAGTATACTCATATTGTGGATTGACCTCCACTATGGTTTTCCCCTAATAGAGTTTCCACGTAAAAAAATCCTTGTGTTATGGTGTTGTGGTTGATTGTCTTGTGTTCTTGTATCTTTCTTTTGGTTCAATGATATAAGTGGTTTAAAGATCAAGTTAATAAAGTTAAATTTTATAGAACATTGATTCACCCCCCTCTTAGTGTTCCTTGATTCCAAAAATTGGTATCAGAGCCTAGTTCGTCAAAACAAGTTTGAGAGCTTGGGGAAGATCTAGGAAGGTGATTCAATGGATTCCAATAGTCTTCATCAAGAAATTTTGGTGGCACTAGATGATCTTGATCAGTCCAAATCAAAAGTCTAGGAATTGCAAGCAAGCCTCATGAATGCTAAGAAATTCATTCAATCATTGAAAGACAAAATCAATAAGTGCAGGGAAAAGAGAAAGGAACTGTGTGATTAGCTCAAGTAGAAAGAGAGTTAAATCATGGAAGATGAACACCTAATTCAAGCATTGAATGAAAAGATGGAAGAATGTGAAAAGATCACTAGAGATAATGTTGTCCTAAAGCATGAGATGGAGTCTATTGTGATGAGGATAACCAAGGAGATTGGAGAGAGAAAGAAGAATGAAGAGAATCTTGCCCAACCCTTGAAAGAAAAATTTGAAGAATGCAACAACATTAATGATGGTTTCAATTAGTTGGAGCTTGAATTTCAACAATCCAAAAATAATGAACAAGAGCTTGAAAGATAGATTGTTACTCTTAGGGATGAACTTGCTACTTCAAATGAATACAAGGAGAAGTTCAAGATTAGCTTAGCTAAGCTTGATGAATTGATTCAAAATCATAAGATTGGAAATTACAAACAAGGTATTGGTTATGGGAAAGGAGAAAGCTCTGGATTTGGTCAAAGGAAATTTAGGGAACGAAATCATAAGAATAAAGCTAGAAGGTTTCTGATAAGACAACCCAGTGGTCAAAAGCTCAATGGATACTATTTTTTTTGTAACAAATTTGGTCATATGGTTGCTTAATGTAGAAGCAGAATGAATTCAAGTGGGCCATCATTCTCAGGTCAGTGTTACAATTGCAATAAGTATGGTCATAAGTCAATTGAATGAAGAAATAAGAAAAGAAAAAAATTCAATAGAGATGTCAGATATTATGTCTACAATAGATATGACCATATTGCCAACTAGTACAGATCAAGAGAAAATCAATGGAATAATTTGTTTACACAAAGAAATGTCATGTGCTATAACTGCAACAAATCCATCACATTGCAAGATTTTGTAGAAGTAGGAAGGGTCCGGTAAACAAAGGGAAAAGTAAAAGTTACTACAGATGAGATCAGGAATCAAATGAAGAACACATGGGTGAAGAAGAGTGTTTCTAATGCAGGAAATGAGCCTGCACTAGAATCTGGTCTTGGAAATTTCTTCATAAATTAGTTTAAGGCCTTTGGCCTAGGGGGAGTTCTCAAGAAAATATTTTTCCCCTTATTGTTAGTAGATACTAGAATGTGGAAAATTGCAATGATTGCATTAGTGATCTAAAGATTTTTGGGAACACTTGTGGAGGAAATTTATGCAAAATTGAAGGTACACAAAAGAAATTTATTTCACAGACTAAGAAAACAAGGTATCTGGAAAACATAGGGAGAAAGCTTTTATTACTATAAGAAGTTAGGTGTGTGAATGATAAAAGGTTACTTCCATTCCTTATTTATCACATTGCATTTTGAGAAGAATTTTTGAGAGCTTTGCAGCAAATTTTTGTGAGATATAAGTCTAAAGGAGATTCCATGATAAAACCTTAATTTGGTGAAAGGTATTTATCTACAAAACTTGTGAACTTGAAATTTTTGGAAATGGATGCTTCGTTGGTTGTTGATATTAATGATAGACCTTGCCCAAAATTCAAATGGAACTCATTCTAATCTATTGAGATAGAACCTTTAGGTGCATTTTTTTCATTTTGTATGGTGTTTTGCACATTGAATATATTAGGGTATATGTTCATGCAAATATTGAGGAATTAGGAAGCTCCCAGTTGCTAAATTTGTACACAAATCACATTGTGGGAGATCTCTAAGGTCTAAATTCAAAATTTTGGAGGAGAAGTTCACACAAATTGTGAAGTTTCTCATGTTCAACAAAAATGAATGATTTTAGTACATACTGAGTTGAGTGCATGCTAAGTTCATGTGGTTAAGTCATCCCTTCAAGATCACAAGAGAATCTATAAGCATTGTTATTGGTCTGAATTCATCTAATGGGTTGCCCACATTAAAAGTTGTGAAGAACCAAATAGTCACTGAGGTAACTAGTTCCATTTTTGACAAGAGAGCCATGATATTTAATGACATCATCAAATTGGATGTAATATTTACTCATATGGTTATTAGATATAAAATCTATCACTCCAACCAGGATAACTCTGTATCTAGTACTATAATCTATGCTACTAATCAGATGGTCAAGGAAAATGTAGAATTTGACTTATGTGAGTTACTCCAAAGCCAACTAATTGAAAATATTGTAAAAATAAAGAAGGACAAGAAGAACTCTTTCAAGTATGGAAATTTTCTTCTATTTCTATTCTTCTACTTCATGAATGAAGTTTTGAGAGTTGGTAAAGTGCAATGGGTAGGTCACAGGCTGGTAGCTGTTCAAATCAAACATATCTTATCCAGAATTGGTGATAGAAAATTAAGAAAAACTACTATCTCGGGTTACTTCAAAATATTATAGAGTGAAATGAAAGCTAGGGAAAAGGATTCCTAAATCTATTGTGGAAAAATATAAGGACACTATTTGCTTCATGTTTGACATTGATCAGTGTTTGATGGAAGTAGTAGAACCTAGAATAGTTTGGATAATGCCTATGTGATATGGGGTTGAAGAACATGTTTTTGAGTTGTATGCCCAACACTTGTTGAGTAAACCTCAAGATCTGGAAAAAGAAAGGTTTGGTACCTTTGAAGAGAAGAATATGCAAGTGCATACAAAACTAAAGAAGCCTATGATAGTCTAGAAGGTGAGAAAGGAAGTTGAAGCTTATGTAAAAAGCATCAGCCTATTAGTTGAAGGAGTGAGGGAAGCTAGGAAGAAAAGAGAACAAGATGAAGAAGGAAAGCCTATTAGAACTAAGTTAGCTAGTCTAACATCCTCTGCTAGAAGTAGATCTACAAGGAACTCTTCACTCTCATCTAGTCCTACAAATAAATCAAACCCTGTAAAAGTTTAAGTCAAGACATCTAGGAGAAAAGGAAAGAGGAAGAAGGATAAAAGAAAAGAGTGTATGTTTCTATTGAAGATGATGAAGACATTGAATTTGATGAATAAGTAAGGGAAATCAAGAATAAGTGCACAAAGGCATCAAACGTTTCTAAGGACAAGCCCTACGGTGAAGAGAAAGCAAAGAAAAAGGTGAAAACTCATAGATCAGGTATGAATGTTGAGGAAGTGAAAAAATATTTAATCAGGGATTGTAATCTCAAACCACTCTCTGAATAATATGACACTTTTGACAGTGTTGGTCAGAGAACTCTTGAGGAAGCCACAATAAAATATTTGAATACTTTCAATATGTCTCTCATAGCAATAATGCCAAAGTTACCTAAAGATTTATTTGAAGTCTTAGAAATGAGGAGAGTAAATGTAAGTGTGAGCATGCTTTTGAAATCTGCAAACACTAACTTCAAACAAGGGTTAGTACCTACAAATCCTTGAAGAACACTCCTATGAAATACCTTGCAAATGCTTCAAAATGCAACAAAGGGTAAAAGAAAACTAAAAGCATCATGAAAACACTTAACAAGTTACCTATTAAACAGCAGATTGGTGTCACATGTGTAAGTGTCCCTTTCCCAATCCTTGATCAAAGCTTAAGATGATGCAAATGCAAATAGAATGAATAGCAAGATGAGTTCTCAAATCAAGAGAGTAACCTTGCATACAAGTTGTTGATGGATGAATGAGGATTGAGGCCTTCTCTTATAGATTTTCTTGGTGAGAGATTGGCCAAGAGAGTGAATGTGGGACTAAAGATCCACCAATGAGAAGAGGCCACTTGTCAAGTGGTGATAGGCCAATGGATGTGCAAGATTTGGGAAGTGTGCCCATGAGAGGGAGAATTTGAATTCAAATTTGGCAATAAATTTAGAGAGGGGGACAAGAAAAAGAGAAATAAATGCAATGTTGGAGGGATAAATCAACTTGTAATGATTTTCAAACTTGAGGGCCATGTTGAGTGAAAATATTGGTTTTAATAAATCAATAAATTAATTTATTTGTGCAAGTGGCATAATCTAGAGAATGGAAGTGGGTGAGATTATCATTTAATCATGGTTAGATTAAATTAATGATGATTAGGTTAGTTTAATGATGATTAGATGAGTTTGAATTTTAGGACTTTGATATTTGATTTATTTAAATTAGAAAATGATGGAAATGCGATTTGAGATTTGATTAAATGAATGCTTGATTTATTAAAAGGTTGATGAAAATGCTTATTTGATTTTAAATAAATGACCTTAGGAGATGAGACTACCTAATGAATGGATGAAAGTGAACCTGATTAATTGATGAATGGACCTAATGTGAAATCTAATTTAGTTAATGAATGAACCTGATTGAATCCACAATGTTAATTTTGCATGTCTACAGTAAGAATTGAAGATGAATAAATGAGAGAATGCATACTTGTTGATCTATGTCTAGTAATTCCAATAGAAGAAAGGAAGAAAATCGTCAATGATGCGAAAAGAGACTTTAAGAGAAA